>CM050164.1:315631028-315733970 GCA_027410445.1 Discoglossus pictus | reverse complement strand
CCAAGCTGTAAGGTCCAGGGGCCAAATCTCTGCCAGCTGAGTCTCTGAAAAGCTATGAGGCAGTGTAGGTTCCCTCCAGTCTGAAAGAGAAATGGTTTATTATATATGCAGTTTACTTTGTATGTTATGTATAGGACAATACTAGACGGGCCTAGGGAGGCAAGAGCACCGTCTAAACATATGAACAAGAATATCCACTTGTGCTTTTTTTTGATTTTCAGGTTCTATATATTACTTCCTTGTATACATCAACAGATATTATTATACAGGTATTCCTCGCTTAACGCTACCCCTTATGATTCGTTATATTGCTCTTTTTTCTGTAATTCCCTGCTTAGCGCTAAACCCAAGTGACGTTTTTTTGTCCAGCGAGCTTTGTTTAACACTGTGCTCCGCTAGAATAATGTTTTTTCTGTGCCAAATTCTTTTAAGGGCTAAAACCATTTTCCATTTAAAGTGGACTGTTTAGTTTAATGTTGGCAGTTTCTTTAAATGTTACTTAAAAAAATAGTTCAGTTCGTGTTGTTGGACTCATTTTGATTTATTTACATTGTGGTAATCAATAGGTAGAGATGCTCTTCAGAATGCCATTATATGAAAATATATGTGTGTGTGTACCCTTAACAAAATAGCCATATATTTTATCATGTTCATTATTTAACCGCCCAAGCATTTCATACCAGAGATAAAGTTGCTTTTTTTCTGAGCATTAGTTCAGTTAGCTCATTACTCCCAACCCACAATGAAGCAATCACTCTTTTTGCTGCACAAATAATGTAAATTGTTCATGCACTTTTATTGAATTTTGTATCTATGCAGCTTAGTAATGGAAATAGTGTTTCAGAAATATGCATTATCCCCCAAAAAGTTTTGTTTTTGTAAGTATTTTCAGAAGATCCCTACTGGCGACCCTCAAATCCATTTTGTGTAAAACAATCAGTGTTCGAAAACATCTTATCATTTAACATGAGTGCCATCTAAAGGGCTTCTTTTTAATGTTAAAAACGATATTCCATTGAGCAGGACTAAATCTGTCTCTGTAAGAAATTATTATTGATATGCAATAATAAGTGATATTTTTTAGAGAACCAGACAAAAGTCTTTGTAGTTTAATTACAGTGCTTCTGAAACCACAATGATCATGCAAGTAATCTCACCTTTTTTGTTTTTCTGTATTGTAAACCTCTTTCTGTGTGTCGAATATCAAAGTATTCTGGATTCTGAGTGTTCAAATCAGTAACAATGTCTGCCCATCTGCAAAATCAAAAGAAATGCGTTCTGACAAAACTGCAGTATCCAGGGGTATGTTTCTGCCTAAACCTGAAGATGCAATGCAGGACACTGAAATATGTTTGTGTATAAACAGAAACGTCTATAAACAGTAATATTTGTCCAAACAAAATTTCAAATCTTCCTCCAAAATACTTTTACAGAAGTAAGTCATTGAAATAAGCCCATCGTCAACTACTATACAATTTAATTTGAACACCAATAAAAATGAATGATAACTACTTCATGACAGTCAAAGTGCATATAAAATAAAATACAATACATTAGAAAGCTTTTTCACACGGTCAACAACATACTTTTTACAGTGAATTGTCGGATGTTTCCTGCTCGGCTCACCGATTAATATCCAATATTCAACTTCATTTTGTAACATCTGACCCCTGAAATATGCAGCAGAAATTTATCTTTATCTTTTATTCTGAATGAATATTAAAGCATCAGTACTAAAAATGGTAGATTTAAAAAAAAACAAAAAAAAAAAACATTAAATTAGGAAAAACTCCCATGAGCATGCACAAGGAGGGAAGGATATGAAATGCTAAAATCTTATTTGAATCAACCAATTAGTCAAAAATTCTGTTTCCTGCACTCATGTAGAAATAGTAAAAACTAGCAGAATACCCCACAGGCCTCAAGGCACAGATAAAGAATCCCTCAGACACAAGCAAAGTCTGCTAAATGTAAGATTTTTTTATCTAAAAAAAGGGGCTCATTGCAAGGCTCACAAGGGAGAGAGAAGGAGGGGAGAAGAGGTAGGGGAGGACACAGGAGAAGAGAGATTGCGTGCTGGTGGGGGGAAAGAGACACAGGGAAGAATGAGGGAGAGGGGAGAAACGAGACACAGGGGAGGGAATGGGGTGAAACGAGACACAGGGAGAACGAGACACAGAGGGGGGGGGGGAATCAAATATCGCATCATTTGTGACGGGCAAATGTATACTTAAAGAACTTCTCTCAAATTATAAGCATTAAACATTTAATTTATAAAATATTATATGCAGTTTTGCTGTAGTGTCATTCAGCTTTTTTTTATTTTTATTTGCTTGCACATGAGAGGAGGCCTAGAATGCAGAGAAGCTTTTGGATATTTAATTTAAAATGTGTGAAACCTTTGCACCAGTACTAGCATCAGGTCTAATGAAAATCATATTTGTTTACAAGGCCCAGATAGACGCAAGATGGCAGTGTGTAAGGAAATAGGGCTTAAGCAAGTGTAGGTGTATTTTTGTTGCACTGAAGATTGTGGGTATAAGTTATATCTTGCTGTAGAGCGTGCAGTTGTGCATACTAAGGCTGAAGCTTTTAGAGATTTCTGTTAGTTTATGAAGTGTTTGACACAGGAAGATAGTTTAGTGGACGAGGCAATGAGTTTATAAGAGGAGGTTATAACAGATGAGGAAAGAAGGTCATTAGCAGAACAAATAGTGCATTTTGGGGGATTTTAAGGCAAGAGCAGAGATATAAGAGAGTCACCATTCTTGAGGGCTTTATACGTTATTGTCATGATTTTAAATTTTTATTCTGGTGGCGATAAGAAGCGACTGACTGACAGAGGTGCTGGAGTATGATATAGGATTCTAGAGGATGTGTTCAATATGGATTGTAGTGGAGACACACAAGTGATGGGGAGGCCAACAAGGAGCGAGTTGCAGTAGTCAAGGTGAGATATGATGATAGAACTGGTTAGAATTGTATTTTTTTCTTGTGTAAGATAGTGACATATTTTGGAGATGTTTTTAGGTGAAACTAGCAATATGTTGTTATTGAGTGTCTGTGAGGAATGAAAGAAAGGGCAGGATATAGTACAACCGCACGACAATGGGTGTGGGAGTGATGATGGCATTGTCAACAGTGATATTTGAGGAGTGGAAGTTGTATTAGAGGGTAGGCTTTTGACATGTTAAGTTTGAGTTGATAGGCAGACACACAGGAGGACATGCTTGAGAGGCAGTTGTCAACTCATGCTATAAGAGGGAGGATAGATCTCGTGCTGAGAGGTAGATCTGAGTGTCATCTGCATATAGAGGATACTGAAATCCAAAAGATTTTATTAGGGTACCAAGGGAGGATGCATAGATGGAGAAGAAGAGGAGGATAAGGACTGAACTTTGGGGTATGCCAACAGAAAGAGGGTGAGGCAAAGAAGAGGTGCCAGAGAATGATCGATCTTCTAGATAGGATGTGAACTATGAGAGAGCTGTGACAAGGATGCCAAGAGAGCAGATAGTTTGGATGACATGGTGGTGAGGAAGTCATTAGTGACTTTTGCGAGAGCCGTTTCTGTGGAGTGTTAGGGCTGGAAGCTGGATTGGAAGGGGTCAAGAAGGGAGTTAGAGGAAATAAATTTGGTGAGGTGATTGCAAACAACCCGCTTAAGAAGTTTTGAAGCCAGGGGAAGTAGTGAGATAGGGTGATAGATGCAAAAGCTGGATCAGATGAGGTTTTCTTATGAATGAGTAATTATGCCATGTTCATTTTGGATGTTTTCAATTGGCCGGCAAAGTCTTCAGCTGTGAGACAGAAAGGGGTAGGAGGTGAAGGTGGGTCGAGGAGACCATTGCATGTAGTGAACAAACATTTGGTGTTGGAGGACAGATTTAATATTAACTATGAGAAGTAATGCTGTTTGGCAAGATTGAGGTCAGAGAAGTAGGTGCTCAAAATAAACTTGTAATGGAGGAAGTCTGCTGATGTGCAAGATTTCCTCCATAGTCGTTCAGCTGTGCCGGAGCATCTCTGGATGTAGCGTGTGTGTGCCATGGATGTGAATGAGAGTGAGGGCATCTGTCTTTGGTAATGGGGGCAAGGGTGGAAGTTAATCAAGTTTTACTGTGAGGTGGTCGTGTCAGGACAGAGGAGGGTGTTGAGAGAATGAGAAGGGTGGTAGCACATTGGAAGGTTGTTGTGGGTCAAGTGCTTGGAGGTTTCTGTGGGTTATGGTGGCAATGAAGTAGGGTCGGGAGTGCAAGGTGTGGTGAGATTGCAGGTTAAGAGGTGGTGGTCAGAGAGAGGGACTGCATGAAATATACAATAACTGTATGACATATAAAACAGGCTAAATTTACATTTTGCCAAATACCAAAATGCATTTATTCAAAAGAACAATTTGAAAACATGACAATACAGGAGTTATTTAAAGTAAAAGAAGAACTAAAAAAACAGTTTAGTCAATTTCCTTTAGCACACTCTGTCAACAGAAACTATGTAATGTCTAATTTAATACATACAGTATACTTTTGTCTTAATTACATTATACGTACCTGTAAGCTTTACAAGCCTTTGCAGGAGTAGCTTCAAATCCAATTGGGCAAAAATAATGATTCTGACAGTGGTATATATAGGCCATGGACTCATCTTTCAAACCTTGGGTTAACTTTGACAAAGCTCCACTTGCTAGAATTCACAAAATAGAAATGTAAAATACAAATGTGTTAATATTTGTATGTGGTGCTTAATTATCAATACACTGTCACTATATGAACAAAATAAGCTTTGTATATCACTTTTACCATTTCATGTTCAGATCTTTATTAGAACACTTTCATGTGCTACTGACCAATTGAATTTGATTATATTGTACTTATGTAGTAGCATAAAGGATGTATTTGTTTGTCCTAGACGTACTTTAAATGTTGAGCTAATTTAATATATGTTCCTGTACCAACACTCGTAATACTTTTGTATAAAACCACTATAGTATGTGTTAAATGGCAAGTTATTAATTACCAATACAAAGAACTTGTAAATATCAATATCATATACAATACATTCTGGGCAACTGGTACTAAGAGGAGTGGTGTCTGCAGGGTGACAGTACCTCCCTGTGGAGGGGGGCTACTTTTAAAAAATGCAGTAACTAAAGGTTTAGAACAGAGGGTTTCTATTAATCTACGTCCAGCCCTGAATGATATTATGTGTTGGTGAGCTCTTTGGAGTTATTCTAACCTTATAATATTATCTGTAAAAGGGTTAAAGTAAACAGGAGTAAAATAATGGGTTTGGTGGCAACCCCATCTCAGAGATGTCTTACCAGCTTGGAAAAAGACAGGAAATAAAGAGATCTTTCCAATATAATCTTTAGTGAATCAACCCTCTGAGTTGTTTAAATTATGATTATTTATCCCAAATTTCTTAAATATACAGTGCCCTGCAAAATATTCACCCCCTTGACTTTTTACCTTTTTTGTTACATTACAGCCTTAAGTTCAATGTTTTGTTAATCTGAATTTTATGTGATGGATCATAACACAATAGTCTAAGTTGGTGAAGTGAAATGAGAAAAACATATACATAAAACTATTTTTTAGAAAACAGAAAATTGTCATGTGCGTATGTATTCACTCCCTTTGTTATGAAGCCCATAACAAGCTCTGGTGCAACCAATTACCTTCAGAAGTCACATAATTAGTGAAATGATGTCCACCTGTGTGCAATCTAAGTGTCACATGATCTGTCATTACATATACACACCTTTTTTGAAAGGCCCCAGAGGCTGCAACACCTAAGCAAGAGGCACCACCAACCAAACACTGCCATGAAGACCAAGGAACTCTCCAAACAAGTTAGGGACAATGTTGTTGAGAAGTACAAGTCAGGGTTAGGTTATAAAAAATATCTAAATCTTTGATGATCCTCAGAAGCACCATCAAATCTATTATAACCAAATGGAAAGAACATGGCACAACAGCAAACCTGCCAAGAGACGGCCGCCCACCAAACTCATGGACCGGGCAAGGAGAGCATTAATCAGAGAGGCAGCACAGAGACCTAAGGTAACCCTGGGGGAGCTGCAGAGTTCCACAGCAGAGACTGGAGTATCTGTACATAGGACGACAATAAGCTGTACGCTCCATAGAGTTGGTCTTTATGGCAGAGTGGCCAGAAGAAAGCCATTACTTTCAGCAAAAAACAAAATGGCACGTTTTGAGTTTGCGAAAAGGCATGTGGGAGACTCCCAAAAGGTATGGAGGAAGGTGCTCTGGTTTGATGAGACTAAAATTTAACTTTTCGATCATCAAAGAAAAAGCTATGTCTTGCACAAACCCAACACATCACATCACCCAAAGAACACCATCCCCACAGTGAAACATGGTGGTGGCAGCATCATGCTGTTGGGATGTTTTTTAGCAGCCGGGACTGGTAAACTGGTCAGAGTTGAGGGAAATACAGGGATATTCTTGAGCAAAACCTGTACCACTCTGTGCGTGATTTGAGGCTAGGATGGAGGTTCACCTTCCAGCAGGACAATGACCCCAAACGCACTGCTAAAGCAACACTTGAGTGGCTTAAGAGGAAACCTGTAAATGTGTTGGAATGGCCTAGTCAAAGCCCAGACCTCAATCCAATAGAAAATCTGTGGTCAGACTTAAAGCTTGCTGTTCACAAGCGCAAACCATCCAACTTGAAGGAGCTGGAGCAGTTTTGCAAGGAGGAATGGGCAAAAATCCCAGTGGTAAGATGTGGCAAGCTCATAGATACTTATCCAAAGCGACTTGGAGCTGTGATTGCCGCAAAAGGTGGCTCTACAAAGTATTGACTTTAGGGGGGGGGGGGGGGGGGGGGGGGTGAATAGTTATGCACATTGACTTTTTCTGTTTTTTGTCCTATTTGTTGTTTGCTTCACAATAATAATAAAAAATAAAAAAACATCTTCAAAGTTGTGGGCATGTTCTGTAAATTAAGTGATGCATATTTCTGAATATTGTCTACAAACAGATCTTCCTCTGCTTTTTCCAATGAGGGTTCAATGCTGCCACAGTGGTAATTACAAGAAAATAAAATCTAACTGTACAGATGGCAGTCTTAATGGACTATATACACATTTGTTTTACAAATATGCAATGCAAGTGATGATTTCCCTTTATCCTGCAGCTTGCACTCACCAGATTCACCAGCTGTCTTGTTTTTCCCATAAGGTTTATACAGTATATATGAGCAGCCTTTGACATGGAAATGCTCATTAATTTGTCTGAACCACCTGGTAAGAGAAGAATACTTTTGTTATTTGGGATTGTAGCAACGTACTGGTAAGGTTTTGAATGCAACTCTGTTTCACTTTAAAATTATATTTCAGCTTTTCCCGACAATATCTGCAGGATCAAACATTGCTGCTTGTTTCTGAATATGGTAAAATCATGGTAAAGTCATTAAATTATCACTTATACAAGTTTAGTTTCTGCTTAAAAATGTTGTATACACTCTGTCTTCTATATATGTAGGGCTATTTTACCTATATTGGTAATTATACGTTTTAAACAACCAGCTCTTTCCAATATTACACCTGGCATTCCTCCTAGAGCTATAACAGCAGGGCCTACTTTTCACTTTGAGCACCTTAAAGTACACCACTATCCTTTGAAAGGAACAGTGCTCTTATATTATAGACATTTGTCTCTAAACCAATCCTAACTTGTGCTTTTTATGATGGGTTGGCATTTGCAGGACGACTTGATGTAAATTAAATTTTGTACATAGGAACCCTACATCAAATCTCTCCCAATCCCGCTACAGAAAAAAATCAGTTAGGTTTATTTTTTACATCAGAGAAACCAAAGGCGGCTTTATGTGAGGCTTTAGAGTGCAGAATGAGATCTTTGTATTAGCCAATACCCACAACTGCTGGAGATCCCTAAAAAAAACAACATCCTCATTATTCTATACTATGAATCAACATATTTTTATCCTTATTCTACTTGGTCTAACAATTTAAAAGCTTATATTTTTTTCTGACATCTTTCTGAGACCACCTATAGTCTCTAGATAAGTGGCATACAGCAAAATGCCTGGGCACGCTTGCAAAAGGTTTATGGGTTTCTACAGTATTTTACATTTTTTATTTTATTTAAGTGTTAGAACCGAGGAGACTAGAGATCTTACATGGAGACTAGAGATCCTCCATGGAGACTAGAGATCCTCCATGGAGACTAGAGATCCTCCATGGAGACTAGAGATCCTCCATGGAGACTAGAGTTCGTACATTACAACAATCACTGCCATATCCCCACTGCTTTTTACAGTCGCTCTCCATATACATGTACCCTTTTCCCATAACCGTCTATGTTCTCTATCTATACCCATTCACTACCACCCTCTCACTACGTATCTAAACACACACACCTTCTCTCCAAACCCACTCAACACCATCACACCCAATCACTGGCACACTCTTTCTTCATGTCCACTCTTCACCACATCCTTTATTTGCTGTTCATGAATAATGAATGTATGTCAGTCAGATTAAAAATACCTCATTAGAGTTGTATTTCCTGTAAAGGGTCCGAATCGAATCTCTTCAAAGGGTGGTTGAAATCCCAAAATATGCAGTGCTTCCTCTTGGGTAATTGGTGGGAGACTGGTCATAACAAAATTATGATGATACAGATTAACTTAACATTGATCAGGTCTCTATTTAACATACAGCATTTGCAATATATTTCAAGACACTATTATTAACTTTTATTTGTAACGCGCCGACATATTCCGTAGCGCAATACAGGGGATAAAAACAAGGGAAAATACAGCATTAACAAAATTAAAAAAATGGAGGACCCTGTTTTGAGCTTAGAATCTTTGCAGAAAGTGCTTTTTCCCAAAGCATCCTAGAAGACTGAAAACTCGCCACTTACAATCTAAAGGGAATGGAAGGGGCAGAAGTTAGGGAAAGATTAAACAGATAAGGAATAAAAAGGGTCAGAAGAGAAGTGAAAGTTAGAAAAAGTTTTTCATTTAGAGAGAGAGAAGGAACAGTGGTGAGGGCTCTAGCATTTAAAATGTTGTCTGCCCCTAGTGGTGAGATAATATATGCAAATAGGAAAGTCAGGTGATTCCCATTTCACTATATATTTAATCAGAATTGGGGTGGGAGGGTGAGGGGCAGGGAGGGAGATCAGAACTCCCAGAATTCAGAGTAACCAGTGAGGCCTTCTGAAACCAGATGTAGATAAAATTTTGGGCTAAAAGAAAACAATAAAATATGGTATAAGGGACCAATAGAACAGAGAGGGATGAGAACATTTATGCTAAAACAACAATGTATGGTAATAAATTAGATATCACAGTTTGTGTGAGACATGATAGGAATTAACAGTGATGTTGACTTTACTGAATATATGAGCACTTGCAGACCTATGGGATCAAAGTAAATAGAAACACACGGTTCAAGAAATGGTCCTGAACAACAACAAAAAGTGTAGATAAATCAAGTTTACTTGAAAAACATATTTTGTAGCCCATTATTTTTGTTCTGCAACAGAAATGATAGCATCATTTTGTGTGCGTCCCTGGCATAGAATAACATAAACAAGATGAGCCAAGTAAATAAAACAACATATTTGTTTAGTTTGGTGTTTACCTGCCTGATCCCAGTGTACTGTACAGAAAGTTCCAGCATGACACTAGAGAGGAAATTCCACAGGATGTCTTGTACTGCGGGCGACTTATACAGTACCTGAGGAACAAAGAACAATTGATTAGAAGATTATAGTAATGGGGAAAATGTATTGAATTTTGAAGTTTTATATTCATTCCACATTCAAATAACAAATGAATCAAACAAAAGTGTTACAGGATGATTGTAGTTCAAGAAAAACATATTGTCTAAGTTGTGTAACCCATGGCCTTAACATTTTTTAGAGAATGTTTTTTGAACACTGTTAATAAATAAAGGAATCAGTTTAGTCATTGTTACATCACTTCTTGGGAGCTTCATGAGAGCTGGACACGAGGTTGTCTATCTATCTATCTATCTGTGGAAGGAGGAGGACATAGGGAGAAGTCAGAAAGCTTTGAGGGGGGGGGGAAGGAGTAAGATCAAATTATCTAACAAAAGGCCCATTAGCATACAGCTTACCTCAACAAAAACAAACACTTATCCAAAAATATAAATACACACACACACAAATTCCGACACCAGAATATCATGGATACCTACAGGGCCCAACAGAGGCATCACAAATGTTGTTTTCTAATTACACACTAGCTTTATGACTATTCCATGTGCTCTTAATGAGACTAAAAATGTTCACTAGCCCCACACTAATCCACAATAGCTTTTAAATTCAACAAGCAAAATGCAAAAGTGACAATATGTCTAATATTTGCAAAATTTGTAAAGAACACTAGGCATTGAGGGGCAACCGGTCTCACTTGAAGAGACGCAAAGAGGGTTTTATGTGACAAAGAATATATATATATATATATATATATATATATATATATATATATATATATATATATATATACACACACACGCACATTTGTGGGCACATTTGCATGTCCCAGCTCAGCTTCCCAGAATGCAGTATGATAACTGTTTTTCTTAGAATTCTGAGCTGGAAGCAGGTTTTTTTTAACTTGCTTAAGACATTCAAATGTGAACACAGATGTACTATTAATTTACTGTACTACTGTACGGTGGAGGGCTTCTATCACTCTTTTGCCCGCCATATATTAAATGATTTTTGTGGTAAACTACCTACACATAAGGTCCACAACACAAGCTGAGATCCCGCTCCACGCTGATGACAGCTGTACATGGATAGGATTCTCAGCTTGTGTAAAATCCAGACTTGGCTTTGCATTAAAGCTGTGTAATACAGCAGGCATACGCTTAAAGGAAGCCATGTTTGAAAATGGCTATGGATTGAAGAGGCATTTGTGGGCCCATTTGCAAGTCCCAGCTCAGCTTCCCAGAATGCAGTGTAATAACTGTTTTTTTTCGGAATTCTAAGCAGGTTTTTTAATTTCATTAAAATGTGAACATAGATGTAATATTTTTTTTTATAATTATATATATATGGTGCATTATGTGGTCTCATTTGCATGTCCCGCCCAGTTTTCCCAGAGTACAGTGCATATACTGTATTTCTGAGAAATTTGAGCAGGAAATAAGTTTTTATTAACTTATTTTTTAGATGTTCAAATAGAATCACTAATGTACTATTCCTTATTTGTACTATATATATATATATATATATATATATATATATATATATATATATATATATATATAATATATATAATATATAAATAAATGTAAGTCTCAAGGAGCACCTCACTCCTTATGTTCCAACTTGTGTTCTGAGATTTGGATTTGGATTTTCTTACCATCTCCTGAGATCTAGAATTTTTCTCTGTTTCACATCATCTACAATGAATTGTTGAGGACATTCTCTTAAAGGTTTTACCTTCTTGTCAATTTTTTTCTTAGGTGCTTGTTTATTAGGAACACCTGAATAAAGAAAAGAAAGAAAGGTGTGTTAAACTTCAAGTCTTAATGTACTAGTACTATTTTGTACTTATATATACACATAAACCAGTCCAAGATGATAGGATAACCTTGCTGCCACATTTCTTTTAAAGAAAATCAGCTTTTTTTTATTATTATTTGAACTCGGTATGGCTACATTTTAAAATTCGACATTATTGTAAAAAAAAATGCATAAGTTGTGACTATAAAAAGATGACAAAGGAAAAGTTAGCGTGTGTACATGTATAAACACGGTGCAGCCCTACACATAATACAAATACAACTCTTAAAGTCTTAAAAATTAAGTCTGTCTAGATGATGACAGACCTGTCCCAAAAATGTACTATATGTTGTTTCTCTATTCTTAAAAAATGAATTAATATTTAAATTAAAAATAAATAAATACATAGTTTTTCCTGTAATTTGTTGCTCCCTTATATAACAAGGAGTAACTATTCACAGTTTCCAAATTATATGTACAACACACAAATAAAAAAATCCATACAGTAGAATAGTAAAAAGATATCATTTGAATCCTTGTTAGATATACAGGATCCTTTGTTCATTGAATCCATTTTCACCACTATTTTAGCTTTATCCAAAATGAAAGTCTGCATTACAGAGCGCAACCTCAAGCTTTTCTGGGAAGGAGTCTAGATAAAAATCAATAAGCATTAGCCTTTAGGAGCATCAGCTGGTACACTAACAGAGATAATCGCTTACCACATATTTTATTTTTATTTGCTCCTTAAAAATTTTTTTAACCTCCTAGGTTCAAAGGAGACATCAGGCATTTATGTCTCCTTTTTTATCCGGCTACAGGATTTATAAACAAAATAGACAATAAAAGGAATATCATAACTAAGTGCACAATAAAGATAGCTTAACAGAATGTTTGACTGGAATAATCTTTGTGAATGGCTTTCTTACACTGTACTTCCAATAGAAAGAAATGATGAGACTTGAGCATATTCACTCGTAGCTTCCATTCAATGAATACCTTAACCACAATAACTAGTGTTATGCGCCTAGGCCCATTCAGTGATGTGATCCTCCCCATGACCCTGTCGCCTCCTTTCCACTTCCTATATCCACTCCATGAGATGATCAAATACATACACACATTTATTTATATATATATATACATAAAATGTATCAGTGTTTATGTATATACATAGTACATCAGAAAGTAGCACTTGCAGACAGAATTGTCACTACATATAATCATTTATAATGCATAAGCAAACAGTATTCCAAATAACTGCACTCTCAACTTTGGAAATTGTGCCAGTCCCTGAAAATGTGCTGACCTAGGGCCTCATTCTATTATCGGCCGTAAATCGGCCGTAAGGCTGCGATTCCTTGCGAGGGTTCAGTTAACTCGCGATTCTATTATACGGCCCCGCAAGGATCTCATCTTACGGCCGGCCGCATATCTTGGAACCGGCCGTAATCTGTGAAATATAAAAACGCAAAAATAAATTCAAGCCTGCACTGTACAGCTCTGTAAATGCTAGGGATCATATTGGGGGACATGAGGATTAAAAGGAACCCACTCTCAAGCTTGCACATCTGCCCAAACCCGAGTTCAAATTAACTGTTTATTTTCCGGCTGCGGCGTGGGCGTGTCTGAGGTGCTCCAAGCACTCTGGACTTTTTACATGGATATTTTACGGATATTAAAAAACAAATATTTTACGGATTTGAGTATAGGGTAATTATGTGCTATTTTTTCTAACACCTAAAATCCCTTTATAGTCTTCTCAAAGTGCAGGATGGCTTTATTTGAGCTATTTTATGTGCTTAATTGGTGCTAGCGAGACCTTTTTCCTGCAAGTAACTGCGGCTCGTTTTTAGCCTTGCAGAGAGGTTTCCCGGAGCAATTGAATTGCAAATCTCTTGCGGCCGTTTTAGATCAAAGGCTTTCCTCCGGCGCGAGCGGCCGCAAGAGATAGCAAGGCACCGGCCGCAAGCCTGCCGGAATCCCCGGCCGTAAGGGAATAGAATAGCCGAATAGCTTGCGGCCGGTCCTTGCGGCCCCGCAACGGCTGCGGCCGATAATAGAATGAGGCCCCTAGACCTGGGCCTTGCTGACCAGTATACTATGTATGCCCTCTAGACCAGTTATAGGCAGCTTAATCCTAGCAGGATTGCAAATAGTCTAGGATTTTCTGTCTCTGGTCATATATTCAGGATCTCTCTGATTGGGCTCAGGTAAGTTATGAAGTTGTGTTCACCTGTCCTCTAGCACAGATGTATTAAAATGTTGGACTGTTGGAAGGCCTTGAAGAATTGAGATGCTTACCCCTACACTAGACTGTAAGCTCTCTTGAAAAGGGTCCATTGCATCAAAAAATTAATTATATATATATATATATATATATATATATATATATATATATATATATATATATATATATATATAAAATGATAATAACAACAATGACAACAATAATGAGTCCACTTCTCACCTACCACTTACCTGGTTTGCTTTTTAAATTAGAAGTCATAGTATTGAAGTCTGATGTATCAATTTCCCAGGCAAGTGGAATTGTCCCAAGATCACTAGATAAGGAATCCAAGCTTGTGTCTTCATTATAGAGATTATCTGATGCACTGCCCTGAAATTCAATGTATGTTAGCGAATTGTTTATGGCAGATTTTTCCTGTAAACTTGAACTTCCTGCTGAGCTGGGAGTCTTGCAAATGGATGTTGCTTGGTTTAAGAAAGCATAGTCGGAGCAGATGGTGTAGAACTTTTCCCTTGTGTGGGTCACAGGACACCCCCAAGGATAACGTCCATCACCACTAGACTCAATGTTCCCAGAGGAAGCATTTCCCACACTATAACACTTCACAGCATCCTGGAGATTGTCCTTTTGAGGCTTCCTCTTGGATTTGTGCTCAATGATTTCAGGTCCAGGTGCTCCTCTGTCCACGTCTATGTTAGGCATTGAATGAAGCTGCTAAATATTGTACACAAACCACCAGAAGATATCCAGTTATATTCTTCATGTATGGAGATTCATCCTGTAATTGGGACCAAAAACTGAAAAAGAAGTGGAGATTTGCAAATTACCATTGATCCTCTGGTCAACATTTTTTTAATTTTATGTATACAGATTTTGAAATCAACCGAAATAGTTTAAAGTTTTAAGAAGTTTTTACAAACGAAAAAAAATAAAAAAGTAATGAATGAATTCTCATTAGAAGGAATTGTTATTTTGTAAATATTATCAACTCCATTGGTAAGCTATTTATAAAGAAATAGAACAACTGTGATATAATTATTAAATATATACAAAGAGTATTATATAAATTAATAAATGCAGGCAACCCTTACCACCACATTTTTTAATACTGGCACTACATAAACACTTTGTATCAAAGTTAAAGTAAAATAAGAATGTTATTTCATCTCAATAAAACCAGAAGCCAACATCTTATATAAACCTGAATCACTAATCTGCGAGAGCCTGGCACTCTCATTGTACTGGCATTTATTTCTAAATAAAAATATACTCCATTGCAATTAAGTACTTTGTTTTTATTTCTGATAAAAAGATTGGGTCTGCTGAATGAAGACATAAATAAGGCAAAGTACATGTTATATACTGAAACCACAATTTTCAGACACAAAAACAAAAATACAGAGTTGCACTGGATTCCAAGAATTAGAGCTACAGTTTTACACTTAAATAGTTTTAATCAGGGGGCTAAAAATTACTATTTTGGAAGTCATTGTAAAAAAACAATTTGTGGTTTAAAAAAACATATTTGTTTTATTGTATTTTTGGCAGGATTGGGTTTTATCCATAATTCCTCTGTCATGTGCAGAAGTGCATTGATTTGACTAAGGTTATTTTACCTAATGTATTTTCTGCACAGCTTATAATTTCATAGTCTTTACTGTACCTGTTTTTTAGTGTAGTGTTTTATATAGTGCTATGGTAAATGTTATTGTTTTATAAAATTATATATATATATATATAGCTGTGGATCTCCAGGGCTGTCCGGCATGCTTGTGATGTTGGTTACGCACTTGCGGCCCATAGGGCAGAAACTGCAAGGTGAGATGTTGACGCAGGATTTAGGCTTCAATGAGCGCCAAAGGAGCTTATTGCACTGCGAGCCTCGCAAAGCGAGGCAAGCAGTTGAAGCATGCAGGACTAACAACCCGTAGGACTTGGGACCAAAACACGCACATACACTGTGTGCCTTGCAAAAATCCAACTTTAGCAGTCGAACCATGGAACTGAAAAGACCTAAAAAAAACAACAAATATGACTAAAAATTCGCTTACACACAGCACAGGGGGAGAGCCAGGAACCCTGTAAGTGAGGTGGCAAGTTCATTTGAGCCATATTTGTTGTTTTTCACGATCGAAAATCGCCTAAGTGAAGAAAAAAAAATGGCTGCCGAAAAAACGCCACACAACGAAAACAAGGCAGAAGGACGGAAAATTAACCCGAAGGAGGTTAAACTACCCCGAAGGACGTAAAATCGAGCCATAAGCAGTAACATTTAACGAAAGCCAGTAACACTTTATCCAAGCCACTAACATTTAACGCAGGTAGAAATACTTAAACTAACCCAGTAACACAACCAAACTAACACGCATTGTGTGGCAAACAGCATTGCCAGGCTTAAAATTTAACTCCTGTCATTTTTGACAGGCAAGTTCCAAGTAGAATAATAATACAGGAAGGCCCGGGTTACAGATGACACGACTTGCAGATGACCCGTACATAAGAATGGGCTCCCAAGGCTTTTTGTATGAGTTTGTTATTATGTTCTGTTTGTTTGATTTAAAAGAAAAATCACAATAGTTTCTGTAACTTATTATTATTGTTGTTCAGTCCTTCAGTTATGTCTAACTCTCAGCGACCATATGGACGCAGCACCCAGGCACATCTGTCCCGGTTTCTGGTTGTGTTTCCATATGGTTTTCTTGGCAAATATACCGGAGTGGGTTGCCAGTTACTTCTCCCGTGTTATTACAGTACAGGGGTATTATTAGTATTATAGTATTACATTGTAATATTACCACTTATGACCCATTTATAGTACAGTAGACTCTCACTTATCCAGCACCCACAAGGATTGGTAGCAGCCGGATAAATGTTGTTTCTGGTTGAATGAGAGCCACTACTATAGGAGGTCTAGATTAGCTGCACCTAGAATGCTCTGCTAAGTATATTTGTCAGTGAGGGCTGTTCTAGTAGCAGCAGCAGCTTTCACTCCTGACTTACACACAGGTACGTGCTGACCCTGGGGAATGTAACGCCAACACTGCACTGTCTTAGTCTCTCATGCCTGTCTGCTTCCAGGTAAAATTGAATTACAGAGACATACAGTGGATGACATCTAGGTGCCTGTAAGCATTTTGTGGCATGACAACCGGGCTCTTAGCATTTGTTGGGCCCTGTAAAATTGAATTTTTATTTAAAGTACAATGTTCAATTTTTTTTTTCTTCTTAAAATTGATAAATAGAAAACTAACAATTCAACAGTGATAATGTTAGCAAAAAAAATGTTTTTTTTCCACCCAAGTATTTTAAAGAGCACCACAGCCCCCTTATCCCACAGAGCATGATCCAGGTTATCTCAGTTGAAATGTTTGTTTTCTTCTCACTTGTGCTCCAGACAAGAGAGGTGGTCAGGGATATAGAAGCAGCCATTCATGCGGTAAACTCTTATTTAAAGTGACTTTGTCACCCCACCAGGAAACTGATTTAATTTGTAGCAGATTGGATCTGTATTTGATGAGACTAGATAACTTTATTACAGTTGTTTTAGATGTAACAACATTGTCTCTTTCAATAAAAAATATATATTTAAAAAGGCATTGAAAACTGACTGTACATTGTACTAAAAGTTTTTCTCATCAGTAAATAATATCTGAAATATTTTGAATTGATTTTACAGTACATATATGCTATATTATAGTCCCTATGTGTGAGAATCAGTATGCTAATAAGCGACTCAGAGTATTTGAGAGGGGTCTAACTGCCAGGTAACATTCCAGGTCTTTATTCTGGCCATTTAAGAGACATAAAGCAGACTGTAATCCTAATTTGCACATCAAAGCACATTTGCATTTACATATATGAATTACAACATGACATTTTCCACCACTAATTCACTTTATCCTTGATTTTAGCTTAACAGAGTCCCTTTAAATTATATTTTCTGGCTAAAGCATTGCTGCCGTTTGCAAATGTATTTTTAATGTTAACGGTGAACTAAATAAACCATTCCCCTTCTGGATCGTAATCTTGTTTTGGTGTACCTCGATGAAGCTGTGAGCTATAACGTGATTACCCAAGATGGGCAGGTCATTGTAGAGAGGGGAGAAAAATTGGGGTACACCAGAAGAAGGAACTGGCAACACACTCCAGGATCTTTGCCTTATGGGTCAGCACCACCAGAGAGAATATGTGCCTGGTGTGCTGCTGTCCATAGGGTCAAAGATAGTTAGACATGACTGAATGATTAAAGAACAACAAATAACCTATTCAAGGCAGCAGCTATAAGGAAATGTCAGAGAAATAGAAACAGCAGCCAGGATCAATCAGCAGCATCAGCACCAAGACAACAGCCCCTAACACAACAAAGCAGCAGAGAGCTGAGTCAGTCACACAGCACAGAGCTGCAGTGCAGGGGTAGACTGCAGGGCCAGCTGGTGACCTGAGGCCTACCTGTCACATACATGGGCTCCTGCAGCACGATCAGGTGCACTCACAGTCTGTGTAATGTCACACTGCAGATCAGACCTGCCTCCTCCTCATCCTCACATACCTCGCCTCCTCCTCATCACATCCCTCTCCTCCTCCTCATCACATCCCTCTCCTCTTCACCACACCCACAAACACACTCATCAAATCCCTATGGCAAAAATACTAAAGGATCGCCACCTGCTGTATGGAAGACTGCACTATATAATAATAACTCCTTCCATATATAAAATATATAGTAACACTTTCTTTGATATTACATGACAAAATACATTTAGGAATATGACGCCAAATGCTATATCCATGTATATGTATGCTTATTTATATTTTGTCCATATTTACAAAAACACTCCTGACATAAATAAACTCATTATTAAAACAATTTTGTGAATTTTTAATCTTTGCATATGCTTTGGGAAAGCTTTACGGACCCTGGATTCTAGGCTCAAAGACAGGGCCCTCCATCCTTTGCAATGTGTTAATATTACTTTGCCTTGATCACAGCCCATCTATAGCGAATATGTTGGCTCGTTACAAATAAACGATAATAATAACAGTAACAACAGTCAATGTATTTCTAACAACAAATTACAATGTGTCTCTGTTACTTGCAGTATGTTTGGGTATTTATTTTAAGCAAAATCAAAAAACACATAGACAATTTAACGGTATAATTGATACCAGTCTGCTAATAAAATCTACAGACATGCCTATGGCCTGTGAGCTCCAGGTTAGTTTCAATGGAGTTTAAACAGGTTTTATTTAATAATAGCGACTTGCCCGTCAAAAATTACGGCAATACAATTTTAAGCCTGGCAATGCTGTTTTCCACACAATGCGAAGCTCTCCCCTCTAACACGCGGGCCTCGCAATGAGCGTCTTCAGCGCTCATTGTGAGCCTCTCCCCCCTGTCTACGTTATGGGTCTCGTGATAAGCGGCTTTGCCTCGGCCAACCCGCAACTTTCGTGCCCTGCAGTGAGAGCCTTCGGCGCGCATTGTGAACCTCCCCCCCCCTACTTTACGAGCCACACGATGAGCGCCTTCGGCCAAGCCGCAACTTTCGGGTCTCTTTTCCCCTTTCCCCCTCTATCTCTTCTCCCCCCTCATTTAAGTATTATTAAGTGAGTGCACTAATGCATAACTTGTTTTTGTTTTCATATCCAATGTAACTGATTAACATATAAACTATCACAAATGTAATTACTAAACTGTGTGTAACGCTCCAGAGGGAAATAATAAAAATATTATCCCATCATTTATAACGGGCAAACTACTAGTGTAATATATTTTGACATTTTTACAGAATGTAACAGTAAAGTTCCATGAAAAAAGTATTTGCCCTTCATGATTTCCTTATTGCATACATGTTAAACAGATTGTTTTCAGATCTTTAGACACAATCTAATATTAGATAAATGAAACCTGAGTGAACAAAAACACTTTTTACTTATTTAATTTATTATATAAAAAAAGTTATCCAACCGTAACTGACACAGTGTTAAAAAGTAATTGCCCTCTAGTTAAATCAATACGCTTAGAGTCAGATGATTGAACTGAGCCAGTCTTGATTACAGCTAGCCCTGCTCAATATAAACCTCACTTATTTTGATCCGAACCATCAGAATCACGTTGCCAGGCCAAATATTCAACAATTATGACACAATCAAAAGAAATTCCAGGAAAGATCAGGAAATAAAGTCTATCAATCTGGAAAGGGTTACAAAGTTATTATTAAGGCTTTGGGCCGCAACTGAACCACAGTGAGAGCAATAATATCCAAATGGAAAATACTTGGAACAGCAGTGCATCTTCCCAGGAGAGGCTGGACTGCCAAGATTTCTCTGTGGATGCAGCGGAAAATAATCCAGGAAGTCTCAAAGCATAGTGAAAAACATCCAAAAAACTGTAGGCTTCTCAAACCTTAGCTAAGGTCAATGTTTTTGGCTACACAATTATAAAAAAGACCGGACAAAAATGAACATCATGAGAGAGTAGCAAGACTGAAAACCACTTCTAACCAAAAAGAACATAACTACTCATCTATTATTTGCCAAAAAGCACCTGGATGAGCCCCAATCCTTTTGTGGGAGTTTTCTATTGACAGATGAGTCAAACGTGGAAATGTTTTGATGACACGTGTCTCATTATGTGCGGCTTAATGCAAATACAGCACATCATATCAACAGTCAAACATGGGGGTGGTAGCATAATGATGTGGATATATTTCACTGCCTTTGGACATAGACAATTTTTTCATTATTGAAGGATCCATAAACTCTGCTCTATATGAGAAAATCCTAAAGAAGAATGTCTCATCATCTATCTATGAGCCGAATGCTTTGTAGTTGGGTCCTGAGGAAGACAATGATTCAAAAAACAAAAGCAAGTTCATATCAGAATGGCTGAAGAGAAGCAAAATTGAAAAAAAAAGAAAAAAAATTGTAGACCATTACCTAGTAGAGATACTGTGGCAGGAGCTTAAACAAGCAGTTCATGCTCAAAAACGTACTAATGTTTCTGAATTAAAATAGTTCTGTTAGCAACAGTGGGCTAAAAGTCCTCCTCAGCGATGTGAAAGACTGATATTGAGTTGTAGGAAGAGTTTGGTGCAACCGATTATTAATTGTTGGGGCAATCACATTTTCACACAGATAATATGGGTGATGTATAACTTTGTTTAATTAAATGAAAAGAAAAAAAAATATGTATGTTATTTATTTATTCAGGTCCACTTTGCCTAATATTAGATTTTGTCTAAAGATCCGAAAATATTCAATGTGACAAATAAGCAATAACAGAGGAAGGGGGCAGATACTTTTTGTGGCACTGTATATTGCAATGGGATGTCATGTTAAATAGAGGCGGTCCCCGGGTTACATACGAGATAAGTCTTTAGGTTGAATTTGTAAGTAACTCAAATTCCTAATAGTAATAATAACAATACTATAATGGCTAATAAGTGTTAATAATAATACAGTGTAATACTGTAATAATAATAATAATTCTCCCCTGTACTATAATAATAAGTTACAGAAACTATTGTGCTCCTTCTTTTAATTCAAGCAAACAGAACAGAAAAACAAACTCCTACAAAAAGCCTGGAAGCCCCTTCCTTTAGAATGTCTAGAAGTTGGGTTGTCTGTAACCCGGGGACCACCTGTATTAATGCGATAGATTTCTCAAACTGGTAATAGTGTAAACCCACACATCCCTAAATTAATATTTACCAATTTATCCAGCGTACTGGATTCTGAAAGTTCTATCAAAACTCACAACACTGCTCATTTTGCCCAAAAGCTCCTTCACGACAACCCAGAGACTTAAATTAATGGCTTCAGGAGCTAAAAAAAAAACCTCCCATACCCTCTAATCACATCTCCAGGAATCTCTCAAGAATACCACATAGTTTGTCACAGATAAAAATCATCACACAATTGAAACTAAGAAGTCAGATATAGGGCCTCATTCAAATATGATTTGGCCAATTGAATAGGGCTCTATATAAGCACACAGCATGCTTTTTACAGACGTTTTTAGTTAGTGATCTATCCAAAAGCAAGGTATTCACTAACTGAAAACTTCTGTAAAAACAAATATGCTGTGTGCTTATATAGAGCCCTATTAAATTGGCCATATCACATAGTTTGGGTATTAGTAATCAGTAGTGCCCCTTATAGGTTGCTACCTTGTTATGGAGAAGTGGCTTGTGTACTTCAATGAAGTTGTGAGCTATACCATGTACAGTCACCCAAGATGGACAGGTTATAGCAGAAAGGTCAGACAAATTGTGGTCCATTGGAGAAGGAACTGGCAACCCACTCCAGTATCTTTGCTAACCTTATGGATAAGCACAATCAGAGACATAATGATATATGTACCTGGCATGCGGCTTTCCATAGGGTCACAATGAGAGATGGACATGACTGAATGACTGGACAACAAGCATTAATAATCCATGTAAATAGTGATGCTGTTTATACCCTTATTTAAATAGACCATTTAGTGGCATACTTATAGTGCACTAAAAGTGAAAATGTTTTTATAACTTTAAAAATAAATACATATAACATTTTTATGTTTAACTATTGTAGTAACTGAGACATATATTTAATTTTGTTCCTTATAGGATTAGTAACTCCTGCAGAACCAAACACAATTAATGGAAGTGCAAACCACTGTAGTATAACCCTTCCATCGGTCTCAATGGTCTGTCTTTATGTGTTGAATATGGAAATCCCTAAATATAGGCACAGTGTGCCAAATTAGGATGGTTTGTATTTAGTTGCTAATGTCATTGAAGTTTTTTTTATAACTACTTTAGATCTTAGATGTACTATAGATCACCAAATAAAAATGTCAGTATTTAGTCAGATGTAGCACAAAGGCCACAGTGTTTATGTACTCTGTGCCAGTATATACAGATAAGTGTAACAGTGCCTGTGCCTATTGCAGAGCAGCAGCTTGGTGAGCACATGGTTACAGGCACAGGACTAGGATTAGGATAGAGCTCAGCCAATCACAGACTGCTTTGAGGAGCTGCTGTGGGGGTGGTCTCTACCAGCTGCAGACATTATGTGGGACTGTGGGAATGTCTGGAGATGTCAGTGCTGTATACTATACCAAGCCTTATATACCAAACCAAACAAGGTCTATGTGATGCTGGCTGCTTTGTGTTACATTACATCCCTGTGTATTAGACACTAAGGAAAGTCTGTTAGCAAACTTCATTAAAGTGAGTGCAAATACAAGTGACATCACAGTAATCACTTCTTGTCCTGCCCAGGGGTGTCCCTCCCATATCCTCTATAGATTTGCAGAGCATCTGGAGCACAGACAGTAGTTCCTACTAGATTGGCAATACACTGATAAGCATCTACAGCCCATGAGCAGAGCTGGTAGTGGTGATTCTCCAGCTGCCCCTCTGCCCTGTCCATGATTTGGAGGCTCCTGCTGGTGGCAGCTGTGGCCCCCCTGTGCTGCAGTGCAAGTGGCCCCTGCGTGAGTGCTGAGCTCAGCAAGGTATGGGGCCCTGGACTCAAGACACAGGTGGTGCTCCCTGCAAGGTACTTCTACATCCAGGCTGTGGACACAGAAGGTAACAAGTAAGTAACTTTATTTTCTACTGACTTTGGCTGTTCTGGCTTGTTGTTTCCTCTCTGGAGATTTCTTCCCACAACTAAAGCATCCTGTCTAAAGTAACACTAGGAAACAAAAGAAGTCAAAGGCAACAATTTACACAGCTAGTGTTATTTAAATTGATAGATACATTGTTATTTGTAATGCTAGTGGTTACCATGTGTATATAAACAAGGGCTGCCTATATCATTATTTTATAATCCCATACAGTATTTAGTGGTAGTTAGTTTATCCTTCTGTATTTGCCACACATTATTTACATCCCATTGCAGCACCTTATACATTCTGTGCTGGAAGGCTGTCCATGCAGTTCTACAAGTAACCATTTCATTGTTGTGTTAGTTGTTGACATCAGGGATGCAAGAAAAAAATGTCACTGCTATCCATTCTTTGAATAGTACAAGTGACATTCATAATCCATGTGACTTCAAAGTGAAGCCACATGAATATTTTAAACTTTCATTATGCTCACATGTGATGTGCATGTTTGCAGAAGTTTTTTTCTTATCATGGCTATTTGCACCAACCAATGCCAATGATCAAGGCTAATTATGCCAACCCATGCCAATCAATTCCTTCTAAATATACAAGGTGACTTCAGAAGATTATATATATAAGTGGAAATCTATTTATATTGCTTTTTCATCATAACTTAAGTATTTAATTTTTATATATAATGTAAGAGGAACCTTTTTTTTATTTGAAAATGTATATTGAAAATGATTTACTTGGCAAATAAATTCATAGAGCTATAAATAAAAGACTAAGTTAGTCTCTGGGCTACATAAAAACAAGTGTACCTAATGCCAGTCATCCACCATGTTTTGGAGAATGTAATTTATGCCATGACAAGTCACCCTACATTCTTAAAAAGAATAAATAAGATTATGTTTTAAATCAAATTAAAGATGGGATATATATATATATATATATTATATATATATATATATATAATCTCACATATATAGTTGTGAGCGTACGAGATGTAGCTAACCCTTGCGGGCTTGCGAAGCGAGCTCCTCAGTTGCTGGCAAGGAGCGCCGCAGGCACCCCTTCCAGCAACTGCGACACTTGCAAACTTCACGTTGCAATGCACAAAACATACGAGACACGTTACCACACATTACGAACTCGCAAAAATCGTCCGAAACCCGTAAACATGAAAAAATTAAAAACACAATAAATACACACAACACATACATAAAAAGCTTACCTACAGCAAGAGGGAGCATCCAGGACCTCAAAAAAGCAAGTTACACCTTCATTTAACTCAAAATAAAAGATTTTAGACACTAAAAAATTCTCTAAGCGGGAGAAAAAATGGCCGCCGAACAAAACGAAAACGAGGCTACAGGACTCTAAACACGCAAAACACCACAAGAAACACGCAAAACACCACAAAAGACCTACGGATATTCCGCTAAGACGCATACCACACATTACCCGCCATTTTACAACAATGCGGAAGTACACAACTACGCTAACGGTTTGGTCTCGCGCACGCACAGTATTACACTGCACACATTCAGCACGCTTACACAGCAGCTCCACACCACTAATGCTGCAGCAACATCAAAACAGTTTCGCAGCTATTCAATACAATGCTTCAAAATAGGTAAAGTATATTCATTTATTAATGTATTATATATTTCATTATTACACACCAAACAGCATTAGCTACCTTACAATTTCATTGCCGTCATTTTTTGACGGGCAATTCTCTAGTATATATATAATTTATTTATTTATATACCAGTATACCACATCACTTGGGATTAAAAGCTGTGAGATATTTCCTGGATATGGAAGGCATTAATCAAAGAATTTGGAATTACTTTTTACTAACACTGTTAGAATTCATTCTAACAAGGAACTTCTTCCTTTTCAATGGAAAGTGGTATAGACAGGTTAGGGGCACAGCAATGGGAACTGCCTGTGCCCCTAACTATGCAAATTTGTTTCTTGGCTACTGGGAGGAAACAATTGTTTTCACTAAGAGATATGAGTCCTTTACAAGATATTCTTATATGGCAAAGATTTATTGATGATATATTGATTATCTGGACGGGCTCTAAAAAAGATTTTGGAAAATTCATAATGGATCTAGATCAAAACGAGATGAATCTGAAATTAACCCATGTTACGAGTGAGCAATCATTGAAATTCCTGGATCTTCATATTAGTAAAGACAAATATGGTGACTTACACACAAAGGTATTCAGAAAAACACAGCAACAAACTCTCTATTAAGTTGGGAAAGCGAGCACCCAATATCACTCAAAAGGGGAATCCCCATAGGGCTATACATTTGCCTTTGAAGAAACTGTGATACTATAGAAGACTTTAAATAACAAGCCAAAGAACTAAAACAATGATTCAAAAACCAAGGATATCCAAACAGAATTTTGAAACTGGCATATAAAAATGCTTTGGGAAAACAAAGATCAGATCTGTTCTATAATAACAAAGATAAAGAAACAGCAAAAGAACAAATCAGGTGTATATTAACCTATGGCTCGGACAGTGACAAAATACGTCTAATTCTGGACATATACTAGCATCTCCTTAAAGATGACATATTATTGACTGATGTCATATCAGAAAACGCCTCAGTGACATATAGACGAGGCAACAGTCTTCGCGATAGAATAACACGCAGTTTCTTCACCACTCAAAAATGGGGACAAAGCTGGCTGGCCAAAACAAAAGGCCTTTTCCAATGTGGTCGATGTAAAGCGTGCAAGCACATGAGAGCAGAAAAGGAGTTTGAGCATCCTACTGAAAATACAAAATATCCTGTCAAAAAGTTTTTCAAGTGCGCTTCCACCTCGGTGGTATACGTAATCACTTGTATATGTGGAAAGATCTACGTAGGAAAAATGGACTGACAGCTAAAGAGAAGGATCCTAGAACATATGGGATCCATTAGGAACCACCTGGATACCCCGGTCTCCAGACATGTGAGACTGCACCACCATGAAAATCATGAAGTCTTAAAATTACATATAATCGACAGTGTCGCATCAGGAGTTAGAGGAGGAGATAAAAAGAAAAAATGACTACAACTAGAATGCAAATGGATATATACACTAGCCCTCAGCCCAAAGGGATTGAATGAGGACTCCTCCTTTTCAGCATTCTTATAGAGAATAATAGGGAGATCCAATTCAAATAGATATAATTTTTCTAATATTTTTTCTACTTCTATTTACAAATTAGGAAAAATAATAAATAAAAAAAAAAAAAAAATTCCTCAATTTGAAAAGGATTGAATCTCATTAGATTCGATATTACATGTTTATTAATATAAAATATAACATCCCATAGTTTTATATCGTGAATAACTTAACAAATAGATATGGAGTAGTGACTTCCTACTAAGTGAACAAACAAATATTCAACACAATATAAACGCCATCATAATGGGCTTAACATCATAGCCAAGAACAACATACTGTATATACTCTAGTATAAGCCGACCCGAGTATAAGCCGAGGCACCTATTTTACCACAAAATACTGGGTAAAATGAGTGACTCGAGTATAAGCCGAGGGTGGGAAATGTGCTGCCCCCTGTGTGCCTTCTGTGTCCCCCTCTCTCTCCCGTGTCTCTTCTCCCCTCTCCCTTCCCTGTGTCTCTTCCCCCCCTCTCTCCTCAACACCACTCCTCATCCTCAACCTCCCTCCTCAACCCCCCATCCTCAACCCCCCTCCTCATCCTCAACCCTCTCCTCAACCTCCCTCCTTAACCTCAACCCCCCTCCTCATCCTCAGCCCTCCTCATCCTCAGCCCCCCTCCTCATCCTCAACCCCCTCCTCAACCTCCCTCCTCAGCCCCCCTCCTCATCCTCAGCCCCCCTCCTGATCCTCAGCCACCTCCTCATCCTCAGCCCCCCTCCTCATCCTCAACCCCATCCTCAACCTACCTCCTCAACCCCCCATCCTCAACCTCCCTCCTCAACCTCAACCCCCCATCCTCAACCTCCCTCCTCAACCTCAACCCCCCCATCCTCAACCTCCCTCCTCATCCTCCCTCCTAATCCTCCCTCCTCATCCTCCCTCCTCATCCTCCCTCCTCATCCTCCCTCCTCATCCTCCTCATCCTCAACTTCCCTCCTCATCCTCAACTTCCCTCCTCATCCTCAGCCCCCCTCCTCATCCTCAACCTCCTCCTCAACCTCAACCTCCTCATCCTCAACTTCCCTCCTCATCCTCAGCCCCCCTCCTCATCCTCAACCTCCTCCTCAACCTCCCTCCTCATCCTCAGCCCCCTCCTCATCCTCAACCCCCTCCTCAACCTCCCTCCTCAACCTCAACCCCCCTCCTCATCCTCCCTCCACAACCCCCCTCCACATCCTCAGCCCTCCACTTCCTCAGCCCTCCACATCCTCAGCCCTCCTCATCCTCAGCCCTCCCCATCCTGAGCCCTCCTCATCCTCAGCCCCCCCTCCTCATCCTCAACCCCCTCCTCAACCTTCCTCCTCAACCTCAACCCCCATCCTCATCCTCCCTCCTCAACCCCCCTCCTCATCCTCAACCCCCCTCTTCATCCTCAACCTCAGCCCCCCTCCTCATCCTCAACCCCCTTCTCAACCTCCCTTCTCAACCTCCCTCCTCAACCTCAACCCCCTCCTCATCCACCCTCCACATCCTCAGCCCTCCACATCCTCAGCCCTCCACATCCTCAGCCCTCCTCATCCTCAGCCCTCCTCATCCTCAGCCCCCCTCCTCATCCTCAACCCCCTCCTCAACTTTCCTCCTCATCCTCAACCCCCTCCTCAACCTTCCTCCTCAACCTCAACCCCCCACCCTCATCCTCCCTCCTCATCCTCCCTCCTCAACCTCCCTCCTCATCCTCCCTCCTCATCCTCCCTCCTCAACCTCCCTCCTCATCCTCCCTCCTCAACCTCCCTCCTCATCCTCCCTCCTCAACCTCCCTCCTCATCCTCAACCTCCCTCCTCATCCTCAACCTCCCTCCTCATCCTCCCTCCTCATACTCCCTCCTCAGCCCCCTCCTCAGCCCTCCTCCTCCTCAGCCCCCCTCCTCATCCTCAGCCCCCCTCCTCATCCTCAGCCCCCCTCCTCATCCTCAGCCCCCTCCTCATCCCTCCTCCTCATCCTCAAACCCATCCTCATCTTCCCTCCTCATCCTTCTTCCTCAAACTCCCTTCTCAACCGCCCGCCTCATCCTCAACCTCCCTCCTCATCCTCAGCCCCCTCCTCATCCTCAGCCCCCTCCTCATCCTCAGCCCCCTCCCCAACCTCCCTCCTCAACCCCCCTCCTCATCCTCAGCCCTCCTCCTCCTCAGCCCTCCTCATCTCTCCTCATCCTCAGCCCCCCTCCTCATCCTCAACCCCCTCCTCAACCTCAACCCCCTCCTCAACCTCCCTCCTCAACCTCAACCCACCCATCCTCAACCCCCTTCTCAACCTCAACCTCCATCCTCAACCCCCTCCTCAACCTCCCTCCTCAACCTCAACCCCCCCATCCTTAACCCTCTTCTCAACCTCCCTCCTCAACCTCAACCCCCCCATCCTTAACCCCCTTCTCAACCTCCCTCTTCAACCTCAAACCCCCCATCCTCAACCTCCCTCCTCAACCTCAAACCCCCATCCTCAACCTCCCTCCTCATCCTCACCCCCCCAAACCTCCCTCCTCATCCTCAACCCCCCCTCCCCTCATTCTACCCCCCTCATACTACCCATTTAGTATGAGGGGGGGGTTAGAATGAGGGGGGTTGAGGATGAGGAGGGGGGAGGGAAAGAGACACAAGGGGGGGTTAGAGAGACACAAGGGGGGGTTAGAGAGACACAAGGGGGGGTTAGAGAGACACAAGGGGGGGTGGGTTAGAGAGACACAAGGGGGGGGGGGTTAGAGAGACACAAGGGGGGGGGTTAGAGAGACACAAGGGGGGGTTAGAGAGACACAAGGGGGGGGTTAGAGATACACAAGGGGGGGTTTAGAGAGACACAACCCCCTCCTCAACCTCCCTCCTCAACCTCCCTCCTCAACCTCCCTCCTCATCCTCAGCCCTCTTTATCCTCAACCCCCTCCTCAACCTCCCTCCTCAACCTCAACCCCCCTCCTCATCCTCCCTCCTCAACCCCCCTCCACATCCTCAGCCCTCCACATCCTCAGCCCTCCACATACTCAGCCCTTAGAGGGGTTAGAGAGACACAAGGGGGGGTTAGAGAGACACGGCGGGGGGGGGGGGGGGGGGGGGGGGGGGGGGACTCAAGTATAAGCCGAGGGGGCCCTTTTTAGCCTTAAAAAAAGGGCTGAAAAACTTGGCTTATACTCGAGTATATATGGTAACATATATATATATCCTTCTATTTGATCTAGAAAATAATTTTCATAGTTAAAATTCTTAAAATATACCCAGCAAATTCTTTATGAACTGTATATTTAGATGTCACATTAGAAGAGTGGCTAGGTACTATTATATGGTCCCCTTATTAGAGCAAACCCTCTGTTTACAACAGCTCACGTTACAGTGAGAAGCATTGGGCATATTTAGCCCATTTATCATTATGTTTATTTTTTGACATCAAGTGGCAAAGATCCTACATATCCAAAGTGTGTCATATTTTGCAGCGTTTGAGCATATACTCTTTTATATTAATCTGATATTTCTTTGGTCTTCCTATGCTTTTTTGGTTTTAATATATATTTTTTATAGCCCCCTACACTCCTCCTTTTTTTGACATTCCTATGATTTCCAATTTTTGTTGTACATATGAGGACGGTCTTGTCTGAATATTTCTAGCAGTGATTTTTAATTCCTTTCACATGAAACACTATTTTGACAAATACAAACACAGAGGAACATAATTATCTCCCTTTTTGGGAAAATATCAAAATATCAACATATGATTATTCAGATGTGATCACCATTAGTTTATTTTATAATTAATTATCCTCTTTACACCTTTTTCACCCAATTGCATTAACAGATTGTTGTATGCCCAAGCATTTAGATCATTCTCATTTTTAGCAGCTTTATAGGCTTATATTAGCCGTTCATTTATATACACTATCTATTTTGTTTGTTTTATCACCAGTAGTATTAGCATTTCTTAGGATTATACATTTTGGGTTGTCACTCAATGGAAGGCTAGACAGACAAAAGTTCATATGAGTGTAGAAGAGGCCTTTCCAAAAAATATATTTTTATAGTTTTACTTGCAAGCCATTTAAATGTCAGCATTCAATTAAATGTATTTTGTTTCATTAGTTTAATATATTTTTTATATATATATATATATATATATATATATACTAGCGACTTGCCCGTCAAAAAATGACGGTCAATAAAATTTAAATGTTGTGAAATTTATTTGCAACACAAAATGAGTCTACTACATTTGTCCCTTTTTTGTTTCTAAAAAGAAATACACATTTCTTTTTTTAACTTTTTATTTTTTGTAACTTTCAACTTATATTTCATAATCATTTTTTTTTTTAAAAACAATATAATAATATCTTAATTTTAATGCATACATATTGTACTTTTTAATGCATACATATTGTAAAGTGTAACATGAAATTTTGTAACAGGCAACTTGTATATTATACAATCTTTCAACCTTCTTTTAACAATACTAACACTTTTAAATAGATATTTATCACTTAGTAACTGCAGACTATATTAACTTAGAGTAAGTACATTTTTTTACAACTAATTTTTTTTATTTTATTTGTAACATTTTTGTTAAACTCTCGTTAAACTAAATTACCATTGAATTCAGAGGAAGGCAAACAATAAAAACCCCCATTCAAACTTTTGCAATTGTATCTTAGAGGGAAAAAAATTAATTCCTTCCTGACCCCATTAACTGGCGATCGGATTACTCCCTGAATCAATACTTTTCCAAATCTTATGAAATGATTCAACTACATAGTAACAATACATGTTTGCCTATAACATATCTCTTTAACAAACAGTTTTTAAACTTTTTTTTTGTGGGACCAATCATATGAACATGAAACTTGTAACCCATTTCAATATGTTTAAGGATGTTTAAGTTTTTTTTTTATTTTCTGTTTGTCTTTTATGCAAATATCACATAGCGTTTCCAAAGTGAAATAGTGGTCCCCTATTTAAAGAGTCCCAGAGTACTTACATTTTGTACTGGAAGTCAAACCACTGTTCTCTATGGATTTTTTTGTCCATTGTATATAGTTTGTTCTTGAAATGTTGTTTTTGTGCAATAATATTGAGTACCTTAAAATGTTGTCATAGAAATGAACCTACTCTACTCTATGTTTACAACACCTCATAGTACACAATGTTTTTTGTGTAAACGCATCCATCGTCTAATAAATGACCCTGACTTTCATTTTCGTCAACAGTCACTTTAATTTCGTTTGGATTGGTGCACCTTGAAAAAGCAACATAGAGTTGTCCATGTGCAAAAACTGGTTCCTTTAAAAAAATCCCAACAGACTTAAAAGTTTGGCCTTGTGATTTATTGATGGTCATGGCAAATGCCATGATAACTGGAAACTGTCTCCTTTGAAGGACAAAAGGCAAACCACTCTCGCTTGGAGCTAAATCAATTCTTGGTATAAAAACTCGGTCACCTCTATGGGTCCCAGTTATAATTTCTGCATGTATAAAATGATCTTTTAACTCATGCACAATTAATCTGGTGCCATTACAAAGTCCTTTTTTTGGATTCATATTTCGCAATAACATGACAATTGCACCTTTTTTCAATTGTAAAATATGTGGTGGCATTCCAGATGGTGTTAAGGAATTAATAAATTCGATACTAAAATTCGATTCACTCTCTTTATCATCAGCCAGAACAGAATCTGCACTGTAATAATTCTTCTGTGGTGCATTGATGTATTTTAAAATTTCATTATTTACATTCAAGGCATCGATATTTTTTGATGTTAATATCACTTTGTTTGCAATGTCTGAGTAATCCTCGTTATTAAGAGTGTTTAGAAATATGGCTGATATCAGTGATTCGTTGCAAACCATTTCTGATGGAATTTCAATAGTATCATTTGGTAAATGCTGTATTTCTGGATGTTTTCCTTCTCCGATTTTAATAAGCCAATCATTGAATTCATTTTGGCCTTCAGATCTCATATTTAATTCTAATTTGAGATGTGTAAATATTTGCCACAGTTTACTGGTCTTGATACATGTTTCAATGATCTCTGTTCTATTTCCGTGTGGCACAACAGGTAATGTTTGCCGAAAATCTCCTCCTAACAGCATCACCTTTCCACCAAATGGCAACTTATTATCCATCACTTCTTTTAAGAATCTGTCAATACATTGCAGTGCGTGACATGACATCATTGTTGCCTCATCTATGATAATTAGTTTCGTTAGTTTAAATTTTTTTGCTTGTATAGAATTGAGTCGAATATCTGACACTGATGTTTCCAAATGGGAACTGGCAGCTTAAATCCACTATGAACAGTTCTACCACCATCTAACAAAAGTGCAGCAATTCCAGTTGTTGCAAATGGCATAGCTATCTGACTGTGTGATCGAATATAACTCATCAAACAATTGTAAAGATAAGTTTTTCCAGATCCACCTGGGCCGTCTAGATAGAAATACCGGTCTTTGACCATTTCATCATCTGTAGCATTTGTGATGGCCTGAAATGCTTCTAACTGTTTAGTATTTAATGTTGCCAGTTTTTCTTGTGTTTTTTGTTTTTGTAGCTCAGTGTCATAATCATCAAAATTAATGTCATCTATAAGTCCTGGATCCGGTAAATTAAAACTTGAACAATTTAATCCATGAGCAAACAATATTTCTTGAATTTCCAACAATGTTTTTAACAGAGCGATTGGTTCTCTGTAACGTTTCAAGAAGTCTTCTGACATGTTTAATTTAAATGTTTCCCACAAAGTGAAAGCATCAGGTACATTGCAAAATATGCATATGAATGCAAATTGTTGTCTCATTTGCTTTGGCATTTGACATAGCGCTGCTTCTTCCAGACACCTCTCCCATTCTGTATCATCAGCTATGAAATTTTGCTGTCTTGCAGCTAATAGGAATGTATCATAAACAATGTCATTGACTGTACGTAAATGCTCAAAACTCTGTGCACCGGGAACATGTAGCAGAAGTAATCTTAAGCTGAAACGTTCAATATCCCTTGGACTGACGGTATAAATGCGTGGTATAATTTTTTGTGCATCTCTTCTTCGTTCTTTCCATTGACCATTTACAAATACATAGTAATATGGTATCTCTATGTATAAAAATTGTCTGGCCTGCGTATCCTGACAGTTTAATTTAAACCATGCTATAAGTGTGGTATCTCTGTCTTCACTTTGACATAATGCAAGTCTTTCATTTCCTTGAGTAAAGCAAACCATCTGACTTTGAGGCAAATGTACAGCTAAGCGATAGATAGCATGTGACCGATCATGCATCTCAAATTTCAAAAGGCGCCACATTGCTTCAGGAGCACTAACATAGCGAGCATCTAAATAATTTGATAGTTCATCGTGTACAATTGGATTTTCGTTTTCATTTACAGCACCTTGTACAACAACAGTAGCTGCGTCATATCCTTTGTATATATATTTATACACATACTTAATTGATTTAATCGAAGTGCAAGCTTCTACATTGATGTGTGCATTGTACTTGATGAGCAAATGTGGATTGTATGGAACAACAAATCTATTATCAACCTTTTGGCCCCGGATAATAGCTGTTTCTCCTTGTGTTCTTTTATACAAAGGATATCCATCACAATTAGCATAAGTTTGCATTTGAAATTGTTTTGGGAATTCTTTTGTACATTTTTTATTTTCCATACATGGTGAATTAGGATTCATCTCTCCACATGGGCCATGAATCATTCTATGTGTAACAATCTCCCAAAGTTTTGTATATTTTTCTTGGTCTGGCAATTCGGCAGAAATGACTGAATCCACTCTCTCTGCAGTTTTCAACTTATCTTTTTCCTGCAGTATTAAAAGTATGTGAGCATGTGGCAGTCCTCTCTTTTGAAATTCAATAGTGTAAACAAATGCCATACATTGTCCAAATAATTTTGCTTTAGTGATATCATGTATTAATGAATTCAGTTTGATTTTAAATACTCTTGCCACTAAATCTGGTCGGTCAGATGTAGTTTGTCCCAAATACAAATTTTCCTTGATCTCTGGCCATTGGGGATTACACGTGAATGTAATAAATAAATCTGGTTTTCCAAATTTTGTGACAATAGCCATGGCATCATTATACCTTTCTCGCATATTGCGAGGAGATCCTTGGAAAGTTGATGGCAAAATAATTGCTCTTCCAGCTGGAATGTCTCTGTTTGCAGCTATTTCAGCCACATAATCCATTAATCCACAATACTGTTCAACTCGTAATTTTTTTTGTTGAAATTTAATGAAATTTAAATTATTGGCTTCAACTTGTAGATATGAATCAATAATCCATTGTTGAGTGAGTTTGCCTCCATGTAAAATTGGATTAAAGCAGTCACGGATAGCAGTTTGTGCAACTTTATATTCCAGCATTGAAACATTAGATCTAATGCGAAGTTTAGTATTGGGATAAGTTTCCAATTTTAATTTTGGTTCCCATCCAGGTTCACCATTTGGAAAGAAAATGGGATATGTCATTGGATCTAAATTACAACTTAATATATTGATGTTGATAAATGGTTGTTCTTCATTGCGTGGATATATTCTAATATCACGCTGAAAAGGTGGTTCACCATCCTCATTTTTAAACACCATAGCAACCTCATTTACTGTCGGTAAATTATATCTTCTTTGATCAGTGTTGCGATCTCTTTTTAACACCATATTTACTCTTGGTATAGGCAATAGATGTCTTTCAGCATGTTCCTGTTGTTCTTTTTCCAGCTGTGCTAATTGTTTGTATGCTTTACTATATGGGTTGTTTTGCATAATTTTATCCAGCTGTTCAAAGACTATGCGCAAACACTGTCTATTTTCTGGTAGTGTCATTCTTTGTTCCACAGCTTCCATCGTATCCAAGACATACAACTGTGCAAATTTCCTTGGCTCTCCTTCTTGTGGGTGTAAATGTGAAGTTCGGTGGTATATTTGACCTTGAATTTTGAAACAATAAGGACCATGTCCTGGTACATTTTCTGCTAAAGTTGCACCCATTGAAGCAAATGAAATTGCACTGTTATAAGACCTGATGTTTTGTTTGAAATTATTATAATTTGGAAATGTTGGATCACTCATAATACATTCTAAATAATATGGAAATGGATGTCTTAGTGGAAGTTTCACCTTTCCTTTCTGACAGCAACTAATGAAATTTCCATCAGTAGGTCTTTCCTTTATGAAATGATAGGCCCCACAAAACTGACAAAGCACATTAAGTAACCCACAATAATGAGTATCTACATGTACTGCAGTATTGAACACATTGTCATGCATTTTTTCCACATATATATCAAACCCACTTTCTATATGTACATTGTTGTCATGTGTGTCTACATTTAAGTCATTCTGCACAATAGAATCATTAGACACTGGTTCACATAGATGTTTTTTTTTACTTTTCCTTTTTTTGCAAGGCCCAACAGACTCACTTTTGGCTTTCTTAGCAATCTTTCTTTTATTTAAAAGTCTCTGTTGATCTTCTTCTCTCAAGCGTTGTGAAGTTTCTGGTGTATGAGCATCTCTCCACCTTTGCTTCCTTTCCCTTGCCAATCTTCTTTTGCGTTCCATTTTGTCTTCTCCATTATCTTCCATTTTTTAATCTGTAATAGTCAATATAAATATTAATTAGTCTTTCTTCTTATTTTTGTGTACATATGTCTTTTTACTTTTTGGACTGTTACATTAAAGTTGATGAATAAACGTTATCCTTGTTTCCAATGAAATAAATTAAACCATTTTTCAAATTATTTTATTGACATATATTAAATTGGTAATAACTGGACATATATATTTATTATATCAATTATTCATCTTTCAATTCATTTTAAATCCTTCTTGATTCACTTCACTGCATACATTTTTTTTTTTTTTTGGCAAGTGCTTCTTCGTTTTGTTAAATGTTTGTATTGCTTCGTATTGTCTATTCAACTTTCCATAATTTTTTTTAACATATGCTGTTTTGATGTGTCAGGACCAAATTAAATATTTACCTGCAAAGACGGTCTTGATGTTGTTCAAAGGCTGCAAACGTCACACTGTGTGTTTATTCACTTTCCTTGATCAATAATCTGTAATTTAAATTTTAGAATCTTTGTATTATTTCACTTCACCCATATCATGAAATAAACATCAATCAAGAGACATATATTTTTATTCCTTAAAAACCTGAAAGCAAATTCTTTAATATGTTCCTATAGTAATCTAATACAAAACTGTTTTTGATATTACTCATTATTAATAATTAATTCATTAAATAAAGTGCATTATGAATGTTATTTTTAATTCTTTCACACAGGTAAGCACAATATCTAAGGAATTAATTACTAATGTAATATACATTATTAATTAATAATTATATTTAATGTACATTATTAATTAATGCAGAATATATAAGCAATTATTAATTTAATGTACATTATTAATTAAATTTAAACTGAAAACATAAACATGAGTCTATCTGAGAATTAAATTATAAAAATCATGTACATTCTTAATTAATGAATCAATGTGTTTGTTTTCTGCACATTCTTAAACGCTAACATTTTTGATATTACTGTTTAGTAATAATTAATTATTTGTAGAAAGTACATTATAAACGTTATTTACAATTCTTTTACACAGGTAATTACAATATCCAATTAATTAGTAATGTAATCTACAATTAATTAATGTTCAATATATAACCAATTAATTTGTAATAGAATGTACATTATTAATTAATAATTAAATTTAATGTACATTATTTATTAATTCATGAATAAATGTGTTTCTTTTTTATGGACATTCTTAAACGCAAACTCACTTTTATATTAATGCTTAATTCATTAATTATTTAATGTACATTATCAATAGTATTGTCAATTGTTTCACACAGTTAAGCTCAATATTATATTTCTGTTAATGAAATAATGTACATTAATTTAATAGTTAATTGGTTATATTTTATTGATTATTAATTCTTAATTAAATAAAATACATTATGAATATTATTTACAATGTTTCACACATTTAAGCACAATATATAATCAATTAATTATTAATTTAATGTACATTATTAATTAAATTTAAACTGAAAACATAAACATGAGTCTATCTGAGAATTAAATTATTAAAATCATGTACATTCTTAATTAATGAATCAATGTGTTTGTTTTCTGCACATTCTTTAACGCTAACATTTTTGATATTACTGTTTAGTAATAATTAATTAATTGTAGAAAGTACATTATAAACGTTATTTACAATTCTTTTACACAGGTAATTACAATATCCAATTAATTAGTAATGTAATCTACAATTAATTAATGTTCAATATATAACCAATTAATTTGTAATAGAATGTACATTATTAATTAATAATTAAATTTAATGTACATTATTTATTAATTCATTAATAAATGTGTTTCTTTTTTATGGACATTCTTAAACGCAAACTCACTTTTATATTAATGCTTAATTCATTAATTATTTAATGTACATTATCAATAGTATTGTCAATTGTTTCACACAGTTAAGCTCAATATTATATTTCTGTTAATGAAATAATGTACATTAATTTAATAGTTAATTGGTTATATTTTATTGATTATTAATTCTTAATTAAATAAAATACATTATGAATATTATTTACAATGTTTCACACATTTAAGCACAATATATAATCAATTAATTATTAATTTAATGTACATTATTAATTAATAATTCAATGTAATGTACATTAATAATTAATGCACAATACATAACCAATTATTAATTTAATGTACATAATTGTCCTTATGAAGTAACTAATAATATAGTAATTAATTAATGATACTTCTTAAAATGTACCTTTTGTAATTCAATGTTCCTGAATCAGTATCCTGAAGAGCTATCAATCTCTTTCGATTTTCCAGCATCCGAAAATGTCCAGTCACACTGTCATCACCTCAGGAAAAGGTGTCAGTAATGTGTCAATTGTGCCCTATATATAGGTTTTTGCGCGAGCCAAATGCATTGTTTTCGGCGGGAAATACGGGTGCGCGAGCGAAATGCATTGTTTTCGGCGGGAAATACGCTGTTGCTCGAGACCAATGTGTTGTTTTCGGCGGGAAATCGGAGTTGGCGCGAGACAAAGGCGGGAAATCGTAGTCGGCGCGAGGCAAAGGCGGGAAATCGTAGTCAGCGCGAGGCAAAGGCGGGAAATCGGAGTCTACGCGAGACAAAGGCGGGAACTCCGTGTTAATCCGGAAATGTGTGGTGTGCGTCTTATCGGATTTTCCGTAAGTGTTTTCCGTGGCTATAGTGCTGTAGCCTCGTTTTCGTTTTGTTCGGCCGCCATTTTTTCTCTCGCTTATTTTTTTTAAAGTGTCTAAACTCTTTTATTTTGCTTTAAATGAAGGCGATAGTTTTTGTTTTGAGGTCCAGGATGCTTCCTCTTGCTGTCGGTAACTTTTTTATTTATGTGTTCTGTGTATTTAGTGTGTTTTATCTTTTTTCTTGTCCGCGGGTTGCGTCCGATTTTTGCGATGTCGTAATGTGTCTTATACGCCGTCACGGATTATCCGTAATGTGTCTACGCCTTTTTTTTCGGCCGCCATTTTTTCTGTCGCTTATTTTTTTTTTTGTGTTTACATTTTTGTATTTTAAGGTAAATCAATGTGTAACTCGCTTTCTGCAGGTCGTGGATGCTCCCTCTTGCTATCGGTTAGGTTTTTATGTATGTGGTGTGTGTAGTTATTGTTAATTTTAATTTTTATGATAGGCGGTTTGCGGCCGTATTTTTTTACTACGTTTTAACGGCTCGCCTCGCTATGCGAGGCTCGCCGGACGATGAGCGCCTGCGGCGCTCATCGCTAAGCCCGCTAAAGTTCTACGGGTTAACGGCTCGCCTCGCTTCGCGAGGCTCGCCGGGCGATGAGCGCCTGCGGCGCTCATCGCTAAGCCCGCTAAAGTTCTACGGGTTAACGGCTCGCCTCGCTTCGCGAGGCTCGCCGGGCGATGAGCGCCTGCGGCGCTCATCGCTAAGCCCGCTAAAGTTCTACGGGTTAACGGCTCGCCTCGCTTCGCGAGGCTCGCCGGGCGATGAGCGCCTGCGGCGCTCATCGCTAAGCCCGCTAAAGTTCTACGGGTTAACGGCTCGCCTCGCTTCGCGAGGCTCGCCGGGCGATGAGCGCCTGCGGCGCTCATCGCTAAGCCCGCTATTCGTACGGACCACGCAAACAGCGTGACGACGACTCGTAGCAGGACAATTATAATATGTGATATATATATATATATATATATATATGTGCAAAGGTATGTGCAAAGTTAAGTAGAAAGGTGTATGCGGACTAATGGAACCTTAATGGATGATCTCGTTGAAAATATATATTTTTTTATCAATTAAATAAAAAATTAAATAAATAAATGGTGTGTAGGCCATCAGGGCTTTGTGCCTTAAGTAGATATATCCATTTTGTTTTGCATTTTAACAATTTAGTTCTGTTATCGCCGCCCCTTGGTGAGAATATGATTCGATCAATGATATAAAAATGTATACCATCCAGGCTATTGAGATGATGTAGTCATATATGGCGAGCTATTGGAGTGTCTAAATTATTTTTGATCGATGATATATGTTCCAATATTCTGCGTCGGAAACTGGCGTTCGTTTTTTCTGACATATATTTGATTACAGGAACAAAGCATAAAATAGACTACAAAGGTTGATAAGCAATTGAAGAACTCTTTTAGAGGGTACATCTGGCACATTTTTGGATGTATAAATGACTGTTCGGGTTTGATGTAGGGACAAGCCTTACAGTGGCCACATCTAAATAGTCCTTTTGTTATTGAAAGCCAGTTCTTTTTTGGCTTTTAGTTTTCATCAGTAAAATGGCTATGAGTAAGCATATTGCCAACATTTTGTCCTCTCCTGTATGTGATTGAGACTTGTGTAGTGATATGCCTTTGTAATGTAGGATCTTCCGTTAAGAAGTGCCAATACTTGGCAAATTTTGATTTTATTTCTTTATGGTTGCTCCCGAATGTCATTATGCACCGAATTGTATCGGAATCCGTGACTTCTCTTGATTTATATAGGAGATCTGATCTTTCGCTTTGGAGAGCCTGTTAGTAAGCTCTTTTTAAGCTCTTATTTGGATAGCCTTGCTGTCTCAGGCGTTCGCGAAGGTCTTGTACCTGGGTCTTGAAAGCCCCAATATCATTGCAATTGCGTCTTATTCGCAGGTATTGTCCCGTTGGAATCCCACATTTTAGTGGTACAGGGTGCTGACTTGTCCAGTTTAGCAGGGCATTGGTTGAAGTTGGTTTTCTGTGGACTCTCGTATGGATGTTCCCGGTCTCATCTTTTCGTATCTCCAAGTCCAAGAAATGTAGATTATTTTGATATGTTTCGTAAGTTGATTTGCGATTGAACTGATTGTCGTTTAATCTCTACAGAAAATTTTCAAAGTCACAAATGGTGCCAGACCAGATGATTAGTACATCATTGATGTATCTAAACCATTCAAGTATCTTGTCAGTATACTTTTCATTTTCCTCAGTAAAAACGACATTATGTTCCCAATAGCCAAGATAGAGATTAGCATAGCTGTGCCACGTTTCTGTATCTATACTTTGCGATCAAATCAAATTTTTTTTTTAGTGAGAATGAATTCTAAGATTGTTAAAATGAAATGATTCCATTTCTGTTATATCAAGGAAAGATTTGATTGCTTCTAAGCCCAGTTTGTGAGGGATACTCCTATACAATTGTTCCACATCTATGCTCGCTAGCATAGAGGTGGAGGTGTCATTCAATTCATTAAGGTGACATAGTAAGTAATTTGTGTCTTTCAGGTAAGATGGTAAGGTAGTTACAATTTTCTTGAGTTCTGAGTCCACAAGTTTGCTCACAGCCTCAGTTAGGTTGTTGTTTCCTGATATTATCGGTCTGCCCAAGACTGGCCTTTTCTTTTTATGGATCTTGGGCAGAGCATAAAAGGTAGCAGTAGTAGATCTTTCTGGACATAAGTATTTGAGATTCTTCTCTGTGATTAATCCCTCATTGACCGCCTGGGTTAGAATGATTTTTAGTTCTTTATAAAACGCTATACTGGGATTTTTTTCCAGAATACCGTAAGTATGTTGGTTACTTAATATTGTCAAGCACATCTGTTTGTATTCTTGTTTTTGCATGATGACAACTTTTCCACCCCTACCAGCATTTTTCATTTCCAAGTTGTTGTTTTTTAATTCTTGTAAAGCTTGTCTTTCCAATCTATTAATGTTTCCATGTTTTCTGAATAGATCTTTGTTTTCCTTCTGATATAGTCTCTCTATTTCTCTTGTCGTCAGTTGTAAAAACATCTCCAAGTTTGTAAATTGTTTGATATCAGGTGTAAAAGAACTTTTTAATTTACAAATTTCAGTGAGAAAGGGATTAGTTGAGGAAGGATCTTCTTGATTGAGAAGTGCTACCAAGTTTCTTAGCGTCTGTGTATCTTGTACAGTTAGATCTAAGTTCTCCATGCTTCTTTTTTCTTTTTCATTATAAAACTTTTTCAGTGCTATTTTTTGAACAAATAAATGGAGATCTTTTACATTTTCGAATTGACTTGCATAGCTTGAAGGAACAAATGATAGGCCTTTAGATAATATTCTGATTTGGTTCGCATCCAGACTGTAATTTGTTAGATTAATAATCTTATTGGGATCTGTGCCTATATATCTCCAATTTTTTCAGGGAATTCTGACTTCCTATGGTTGGGGTATTCATTTTCTTTATTTTATGTGTAAATTGGAAAGATCTTTCCTGACTCTTCTTAGCAGATCTTAATGTTTGGTGATCTGGAGGCTCTATAGAGGCAAAGTTTAAAGTAGCGGTTAGTTCCTGTGGTAATTTAGAGGTGGTCGACCCCGTTTGCCCGGGTACCAATTTTGTTGTTTGTACTCTTTTGGGTCTTGCTCCTTGTCTAAAAAATCGTCCATATAGCGTTAATTTGTTCTGGATTGTGTACTTGTATTTGATCTGGTGTTATCCATATAACATTGGTTTGTTCTGGATCGTGTAGTTATATGTGATCTGGTATGATATTGACGAGAAAAGAAGGTTGAATTCAATCTACCTTCTTGGTCTGAATATTCAGAGGAACTAGCATCAGTTTGATCCACTATAGTTGGAGTTCTATTTGTTTTTTGGATCTTGTAAGCTCTTCCGATTTATCACGAAAAAATTTCATATGTTTTCTTTGTGAAAGTTCATGTTTATATCTTTCCAGTTGTTCATTTAATCGGGCATTAAGTGTCTGAAATTCAGAAGCCTCATTAAGTTGCATAATTTTCGTGTGAGACTGTTGTACTTGTGTATTTAGAGTCTCTAAATTAGTTTTTTCTTTTTCCAGAAAAAGCGTCATCAGGTCCTGAGAGCATTTATTTACTATTTCCAACCATTGGCTTGAGAAATCAATATCGATTAGGTGGGCAGATGGTATAATCTGAATTCTCAGGCCTCTTGGCGTAATCTTTTCTTTTAAATAGTTTTGTATACTGGATATTTCCCAGACGGTTCTAAGTTGTTTTTTAAGGAACTTATGAGATTCTTTAAATATTGTCAAGATGTCAGTACTTACATTAGTTTGAGGAACAAGGTTTTTTTTAAATATACCTCATCAGCTTCTTGCTGAAGTTTTTGAAAATTCCAGATATCCATTTTGCAAACGTTATTTTTGATATTGAGTTATGGGGGATTATTTCTCCCAAATGAGCAAAATTACCTAATGTAGGTATTTCTCAAATGAATAAATATTGGTAGGGGATCCTAGAAAGCTTACATGGCTATGTAAGTCAAAAGATAATTAGATCCTAAAAGGAGTCGAGTTGGTGTAAACTTAGAGATAAAATATTAGAGAGAAGGCTATATAATTGTGCTTTCTAAGGTATACGAAAAAGACAGTTAAATTAAAATTAATGAGTCCAGATAGTACTGACTCAAGAATATAATATAAATGATGCAACAGAAATAATTTATATTTCAATCATAACTACTGGAGCTGCAACACGTGACCTATTTTTACTGGATTAAACCAGAATACTTATTGACCACAATTTATAGATTAAAAAACTGAGCTGCAACACATGACCCTCTTTAGCCAATGGGACACAGTCCCTTACTTTAAAGAAAGTCCACGAACAAGGAGGCAATACAGTGTCGTTCCCCAAACCTTGAGAAAGATGATTTAATCATTTAAACCGGTCTGTAACCAACGGAAACGACCAGGATCCAATGTGGATAAGGGCGCCAAACCAGTTCTATGCAGCATTGAGGTTAGTGCAATAATTGTTACATTTTATCTTGACAGCCACGAGATGAGAGCTTTAAAGAGGGGGCTTCCCATGTAAATAATAAAGATAGTGTTTACCCTGCCTTTCTAAAATATTATGGTCTGTCATAAAGGATAACAAACAAATTACTTAACTTTGCACATACCTAGCTGCATTAGATACAAATATTATAGCACATTAACAATCACCAAGATCAATTTATTGTTTCTTTTTAACTCACCTTCCCTCATTTTATATATTTTTCGCCTAGCTTTCCTATGATTTATGTTTTACATGCTATGAGGAAAGCCTAATCTATTTATAGCTAGATATTATATGAGGTATTTGTTACATCCCGCTTATAATACCTATGCTATTTCATTCAGGACTGTTATTTGGATTAATGCACATATATAAGTTGTTATTTTCACTTTTCTCTGTTCACTTTTAAACTTCTTTTTCTGATATCTACTTCAGATAATTCGTATAATTTAACGTACCACATCTATAGCACCTTTTATACACTTCATACACTCAGCACAATAGATTTCAATTTAGTATATAGGATCTCTAACAGCTAGGATCTTTAAACTTATCATTTGCACTTTTTTCTTCCTCCATACCTTGTCAATCACTATGACATCCTACACATGGTTCTATGTTTGAGACCATTTAATTCAAATTTGAGATCTCACTATTATTTCTTCACTAATATCCTCTCAGTCCGAGATATACATATATATATATATATAAGATATACACCGGCTTTCCTCTCTAGCTGATTAAGATTTTCACTATAGCTAGGCTTATATCCCTCCTGCATGTGGCATACCATTTACTTAGGCTTCATGTTCTAATTTATATATATATATATATATATATATATATATATATATATATATATATATATATACATATATTCCACAACAATCATTTAGTGTATGGTGAGCACTAGAGTGAGAAAAGCTCTCCACTGTACAGAGTACAGAAACATGTGACATTACCAAGAACTGGAGTTCCCTCCAAAATTGATGAAAAGACGACAAGAAAACTGGTCTTGGAGACTACTAAGAGGCCTACCGCAACATTAAAGGAGCTGCAGGAATATCTGGCAAGTACTGGCTGTGTGGTACATGTGACAACAATCTCCCGTATTCTTCATATGTCTGGGATATGGGGGAGAGTGGCAAGACGAAAGCCTTTTCTTACGAAGAAAAACATCCAAGCCAGGCTACATTTTGCAAAAACACATCTGAAGTCTCCCAAAAGTATGTGGGAAAAGGTGTTATGGTCTGATGAAGGTTGAACTTTTTGGCCATAAGGTTGAACTTTTTGGCCATAATTCCAAAAGATATGTTTGGCGCAAAAACAGCACTGCACATCACCAAAAGAACACCATACCCACAGTGAAGCATGTTGGTGGCAGCATCATGCTTTGGGCTTTTTTTCTTCAGCTGGAACTGGGGCCTTAGTTAAGATAGAGGGAATTATGAACAGTTCCAAATACCAGTCAATATTGGCACAAAACCTTCAGGCTTCTGCTAGAAAGCTGAACATGAAGAGGAACTTCATCTTTCAGCATGACAACGACCCAAAGCATACATCCAAATCAACAAAGGAATGGCTTCACCAGAAGAAGATTAAAGTTTTGGAATGGCCCAGCCAGAGCCCAGACCTGAATCCGATTGAAAATCTGCGGGGTGATCTGAAGAGGGCTGTGCACAGGAGATGCCCTCGCAATCTGACAGATTTGGAGTGTTTTTGCAAAGAAGAGTGGGCAAATCTTGACAAGTCAAAATGTGCCATGCTGATAGACTCATACCCAAAAAGACTGCTGTAAGACTGCTGTAATAAAATCAAAAGGTGCTTCAACAAAGTATTAGTTTAAAGGTGTGCATACTTATGCAACCATATTATTTTATTTTTATATTTTTTCTTCCCTCTACCTAAAAGATTTCAGTTTGTTTTTCAATTGATTTGTATAGTTTATAGGTCACATTAAAGGTGGAAAAAGTTCTAAAATTATTTAACTTTGTCTAATTTTTTTATAGCACAGAAACCTGACATTTTAACAGGGGTGTTTAGACTTTTTATATCCACTGTATATACTGTATACAGATAGACTGATATTACCAGTAATTGTGGATGTGGAGGTAAAATGTGTATAGAACAGGAAAATACACGAGGAAAAGGTAAAAATGCTCGGCACAGAGGTTAGCTGCAGATCATTGCACCCTCACACATACAGACTTTGATAAACAGCAGCAACTTGGAAAAGGAAACTTGTACTCCTCAATTTTACCCATGGGCCTGAGTACTGATCCAGAATCAGCAGGACAGGAGGTCTCCCTAGCCTGGAAGGAGAGGACTTTGCTGGGTAAATATCCTCCCAAGTCTATGCTGGACTTACTAGCCGGGATATACTGTTGCCCCTGGACTACCTTGAAAGGTCCTCCAGGGCAGTTCTCTTATAATTCTCCCCAGGGGCTTGGGAAGGTAATTAGGCCACTGGGAAGGAGTGAGTATTTACCCTGGACAGGGGGGACGCAGGGTGCCCAGAGAGCCACTGAGGCTATCATATGGATGGACTGTCACATCAAGAGGACTGGTAACCACCTGTAATAGATGGGAAGTTATCCGACAGGATAAACTTCCCATGCTCTACTAAAAAGGAAAGGGGAAGAAATTGTCATGATTTCAGTGTTTAAGGACTGATATTGCCAGTAATTGTGGATGGGGCATGACATTGTTACATTGTGATTATGTATTATTGTATGTGTAATGTGTTGCCTGTACATGGTTATTATGTATACTAGTTATATGCTATAGAGGGAAAATGTATATAGAACAGGAGAATACATGAGGATAAGGTAAGAATGCTCTGCACAGAGTTTAGCTGCAGATCATTGCAACCTCACCCTTGATAAACAGTAGCCAAAACAGATGCATGTACTTCAAGTAGTCCTAAGCAAAAACTTGAGATTAACATCAAGGTTGTTTCACTAGTCAGCTATAGATACCTGGTGAATTTGATCTCAAGAGTTTTTATATTAACCAAGTCTACAAGGCAGATGTGTTTCATCACACAGATACACAAAGGTACACAAGGGTATGGGAGAGTATCAATATGTTGTTTTGATCATTCAATAAAGGTTCAGTTAAAGTTTTCACATATGCACAGTATGAGACTTGGGGAGTGGTCTTGCCTTAGGCTACTAGTAACCTGTTTCCAGTATTCTCTGCCTGTACTTTTGGGCCTTGCCATCTTTTGTGCCACAGAGAACAAGAACTACACGATTCTGCTGGGTTAGTTTTGAACTGGGTTCATATCAAGCCCCCTTGAAGTAGCAGATAGTGAATATATATATAACAACACAGTCCTACCCTTTTATGGTTATGGCACCAGTCTGACGCTGCAGTGCAGTGACCATCTGCTAGATGGCGCTGCCAATATTCCAGTGCCATATCAGAGTCAAGACTTAGGTAAACTGATAGGGTTAGTTTAAGGGTTACGCTACCATTCTAAGCTTAGAACTTCTCTTACATATCGGCAACGACATCTAGAGGTTCATTGCCGCGCTGCAGTGGCGGACCTGTCCTGTAACTAAACACAGGACAGACCCGACAACAAATACATTTGTAAGCTTATGTGCTTGTCTAAAAGGCGGGGACATGCAAATGCAAAGACAATGTTCCTTATTCTTTGGGTACAAAAATAGCAATTTTATACATTGCTCCCTTAAAGCATATGCTTGCTGTATTTAAACAGCTTTTAAGCAAAGCATGGATATATATATATATATATATATATATATATATATATATATATATATATATATATAAATGCCAAGGTATTTTATTGAATTATAATATTCTGTTTAGAATCAGAAAACTTTTATTGTACATTGCAAAGCTTAAAATCTTCTTATATGGCTTAGCGATGCAGTTAACTGACTTTGATTTTTAAATTAGATTACTGAGTAATCAAGAATGCAGGGTTAACCTTTTATAGTTTAACCTTGACTGGTACCAGGACACCATGAAGGCATGCACAGGATACATTATTGTGCAGTTTTCTTTTTATTCCATGTCTACATCTCACTCTCACCCTTGTTTCCCCTTTTCACTGCTCACTCTACATGTTCCCTTTTCTTTTCTTTTTATCCTTTCCCCATTCAAACACACAGGGTCCTGTTTTTCTACATCCTTTGGCTTTTCTCTGCTTTCCTGTAATGGCACAGTGTCACCTTCTGGATTATCCCCTCCTTCTCACAGCTACTTTGGGTCCCCTTTTGGCTTCTCTCTTTTCATTTACCTCACACCCCAGAGCCCTTGCACCACTTCCACCCTCCCCCTGCATGACTTTGTCTTCTGATTTTGTCTTTCTGATAGACATCTTGAATTTTAGACTTTTTGATCCTGTTTCCATTTCTTTCAGACTTGATTGAGTGTTGATATCCTTAAAGAAAATATTATAAAAAAATTACCCAGAACAGTCGAGGTACTGCCACATGTGAAACTACCAAGTTAGCTGTGGCTGTTGTGGGGACATCTTGTATTACTATGCACACTCCACATGGATGTGATCACAATATAAAGCATTGGGGAGATAAATACAAAGTACTTTGGTCTCCATTGATGGTGGCATGTATTTAAGGATCATGTAGACTAATATTTTACATATCCATTAAATCTCGTGTTTATATTTGTTAATAGGACAGATGGGTATCAGTGTAAGTTGTAAAACCATGTACGTTGATATATGCATACACAGAACAGACTTAATACCCTAGTTGAAAGCAAAGTTACTGTATTTTCTGTACTGTGCAGTTTTTTTTTACTCAGAAGTTGCATATGTTGATTGTATTGTATAATTTATGTATGATTTAGTATGTTTTTAGTAGACGTATTTGTTAATTATTCTGTTCCTCGAAAAAATCTGTGTAAGTATGCAAAATGAGGTTCTCGGGGCTGTATAGTATTACTACTTGTGAAATTAACTTTATAGTTTTATAATGCAAAAATATTTCTGGAGTCCGAAACTAAGATGATGGTTAGTGCTTTTTGTTTTCTGTAGTAAAAAGATGATTGCTGATATATACTTTTTTGGATAACTATTACTTAACCTCTTTTTAGAGAGCAAAAAAAAGAAATGCAACCTTTTAATTTTGAGAGTCTTTATATGTAACTAGCGACTTGCCCGTCAAAAATGACTGCAATAAAATTTGAAGCATAGCAATGCTGTTTGCCACACAATGCTAGCCTCTCCCGCTCTCTACTTTATGGGCCTCGCGATTTGCCCTCATTGCAGGCGTGGGGCAACCCACAGCTTTCGGGACTCTCCCCACTCTCTCAACCCTGTGTTTCTTTACCCCCTCTCCCTCCCCTATGTCTGTTTCCCCCTCTTTCCGTCCCATGTCTCTTTGCCCCCTCTCCCTGGAGTTTTTTTTCCCCTCTTATCTCCCTCCCCTGTGTCTCTCCGCCCCCCCCCCCCCCCCCCCCCCCCTCTCTCACCCCTGTGCTCCTGTTTGCATTTACGTGTATAAAACCATTTGTGGGCTTGGGAAGTTGATCATTTTCCCCAAGCCCGAAATGTGTTTCCGAATTACGGGCTTGAAAAAAAATTACGGCTTTACGGACAACATTTTTTTCCCTCGCTTAGCAGTTTTGAGATTTCCCAAAACACCAATTAAGTAGCAAATTAGCTTGCAACCTCACTTATAGGCTCCCTGCCTCTCCCCCTGTGCTGTGTGTGAGGTTGTAAGTTAGTTCCCTAATTAATTGCCGTCTTTTGGCAGTCTCCAAAATGCTTCCGAGTTACGGGCTTAAAAAAAATGGTGGCCGTTAAACCCATAATCTTTTTGAAGCCTGTAACTTGTAAGCCGTTCAGAGCCTCTCCCCCTCTACGTTATGGGCCTCGTGATGAGCGCTCTTGGCCTTCGGCGCTCATTGCAGCCCCTTCATGCCAGTCATGTACTGGCCTCACTCATTGTAGACCCCGTCAAACCCGTTACTTTTGGTCCTTGCGATGATCGCCTTCAGCGCTCATTGCGCATGCGGAGGCTCGTAATTTTTAACATGGCATTACCAACACAATTACAACAACTATATATGTGATTATTCTTTACTGTGTTGTTCTATTTTCTTTTCCAAGTTTTTTTTATGTTAATTTCTCAAAAGTATGAATCCTTGTAAAAAAAATAAGCTTTCTATTAGTTCTGTTAAAAGCATGGTCAGTTTTAGCTGCCATATTCCCATTGTGCAGATATCCTCAATAGAAGGTCTCCTCCCACCTATAGAAGTAGCTTCCACTGCAGCATAATCATATATATATAGTTGTCAGTGTTTGCAATGTTGGTAACGCACTTGCATCCCCCGCACAGCGAGGAGAGATGTTGACGCACGCACGACTTAGGCTTTTGCATCCCTCGGGCAGCTTTCTTGCCGCTCGAAAATTAGCTAAGCGAGGGAAAAAATAACAGACAAAAAACTTAAAAATTCAGAAACCGAATGAAAACGAGGCTCTGCAACACCAGGCATGCAGAACTTAAATACATAAAGGCGAAAATAGTAACACACTAACAACGCCAGGCACGTAGAAAAAATAAAACCAACGAGGACCAAAAGCCTCACATTGTATACCACCCAGCATTGCTAGCCTTACAATCTCATTCCCGTTGCATATAAAAGGTAGTAATGTTTTTTCAAGTATCCCAATACAGAACTACAATAAAAGTAGTAATTAAATGCCCCACCCCTTTACTACTTTGGCGACTTTCTTCCCTTTGTCCAGTTTCACACAGATATGTATATTTGTACATTGCAGCTAAAGACAGAGATACTGTATATATCAATCTATATGTACATGTATGTATAGAATGCTGAGAAAATCCTCATATGACAGGGGTTCAGAGCAAGTCATAGCAATTTCTTATTTGAGGATTACATTTGTTAACCTCCTGCCAGCTCAACAGCTTGTTCTTCCACTGAAGATTGTTAGTGCCAGATACATTTTCTTCTTCTTTTGGAGCTGTATGCTATCTTTTTTGTTTATATTCTTCTTTTTTCAAGAGTACATTATAGAGCAAGAATGATCACATATAATAGTTGTCAAACTACAAATCGTCGTCACGCTTTGCAAGCTCGCAAACAGTCCACTTCGTGAGGATCCGCATTTGCAGAAGCTGGAGGCTCATTGCAGCCCACAAATGCGGACCCTCGCAAAGCGAGGGATTGCATTTGCGGAGATGGAGGCTCTACAGCGCCTCACACCCGGTTACAAACACCCACAGAAGCGGCACTGCCGAAAATACGAAACACGGGGACATTTACGGACTTAGCAGACAAAAATAAAAACGCAGGACTTAGAAAAAACAAACATTACGACCTCACAAAAATATGACCTTAACGGCCCAACCGCGCACACCTGAGAACATTAGAAACACAATAAATACACACAAAAAAAAACATAAAAAACTTACCCACAGCAAGGGGGGGCACCCAGGACCTCTGCAAGTGAAGTTACACCTCAATTTAAGTCCAAATTTACACACACGAAAATCCCCTAAGCGAGAGAAAAAATGGCTGCCGAAAAAAACGAAAACGACCCTAAACACGCAAAACAGAGCCCAACACGAAGTAGTACAACAAACTGTTACTAAAGACGGAAAATCGCTTACTAAAGACGCAAAATCATTCCGATGCGCGTAAGACATACATACAATATAGCCGCCATTTTAACACAATCTACACAATAACGTATCTGAAATGGTGGCTTTCCCGCCTAAACTAATGGCTCTGCCTCGCGCACGCAGCCTATATATAGGGCACACTTGCCACACTGCTGACACTTTCTCCTCAGGTGATGACAGTCTGACTGGACATTTTCTGCTGCCGGAAAATCCAAAGAGATTGTTAGCTCTTCAGGATATTGATTGCTGGATATCTCTTAGTGATAGGTAAAGTATATTAATTAATTTATTATTAATTAAAAAAAGAAAAAGTAAAGAAAAAATAAAGTACATTACTACATTTTGCAATACCTGTACTTTAGCGCGGTATTAATCATTAACCATTTCAAATATGTTTATTAATTGATTAATTCATTTTTAATGGACATTAATTTATTACTAATTATTTAAAAAAATAGACAATTGTCACTAACTTCACTTTATGATTACATTATTAACTCTTTATAGAGCATTTAGTAATGAATTAGTTAGTAATGTACATTAATTAAATATTAATTAATTGTTAATAGTAATAACGTTTATAACAACAACAACAAAAATCACTGGATTTACATTTTGACCTTGATGCTCAACTATTAATGTTCATTTATTACTTTATTCATCATTATGATTAATAATGTTAATTCATTAATTATGAATTAGTCATAATGACACATTTAGTAAAATATATATATTTTTTATAGTGGTTTTAAATGTTGTGCTTGCTACTCCACTATTAATGTTCATTAATTACTTCATTGATCATTCATAGAAGACATTTTTTGTCAAAAATGGATAAACACATCTCCCTTTTGCACTGAATTGAGATATTACTGTTGCTGATTCGTTAGTAGATTGCTCTTATATTTATCTTTTCAGTATTCATTATTAATAGAATTGTTTTTATGTTGAGAATTAATTAATAATGTGATTGATTAATTATTTAATTAGTCATTTATTTGAACGCTTTTTCAATTAAATGTGCTAAAATGCAATACAAAATACGTAGATTTTAGAGTCTCACCATATTGATCTCTTTCAGCTAATTGTATTAACGGTATAGGATCCTCAAACCGTTCACATATTTATATCCCTTTCTTACATTTTACAGTGCATTTACTTATATTTTGCAGCTATGCTAATTAAAAGCATAGCAAACATTAACAAGCCCTTTTTTCCCCATTTCTTTTTCCACAGTTTCATCATCTGCCCACCTGACTACACAGAGGGGCGTTTGCAGCATTTCATCTGCAATCACATCACCTTCACAGGTATATCATTTTAAAATATTTATATTTACTTTACTGCATGTATGAAAAGGACAACAAGTAGTTTAAGTACTATCAATGATTCATACATTCATTCAAAATAAATATTACATATGAATTTTACATCTTTTCACAGATTTGTGACATCTCCACCTGCTTCAATACATTGACAGGTAAATTATTTTGTGATGACATTTGTTAACACAATATACTATGAACTATTGATTTGCATTGAGTAATGGTGTTTTTTATACATCCATTCTATAAAAAAATTAATAATGATTTTGACATCTTTTTACAGATTTCTCACGTCTACACCTGCCTCAAAACAGGAGCATTTTCAATTATAGAACATTTAATTTACAGGTATATGATTTTGTGGACATTTTTTACAAATATACGATTAACTATTTCTTACAGCCCATGGATGAGAGATATTGCTTCATTCATTTAAGTCATTTATTTTACAAACTATCAAATCATTAGAAGGAAAAAAATAATAATAATAAAGATTTTATTTATGTTTATTCCTGTATTCATTCGTTCATTCATTCATCATTATGTTACTGCTCATTGACAGGGATAGCACCTTAGAAGCAGTTAAATATTTTATTTCATGTATTAATTTAGGTCACTTGCTCTTTTGGGTAGCTCTTCTTTAGGAACACATTATAACTGTTTCTGTTTTTCCATTCATGATATAGACACACATAGAGAGAGACAGACACACATACAGACAAACAGACGCAGCCACAGACGCGCAGCCACAGACGCGCAGCCACAGACGCGCAGCCACAGACGCGCAGCCACAGACGCGCAGCCACAGACGCGCAGCCACAGACGCCCAGCCACTGACGCCCAGCCACAGACGCCCAGCCACAGACGCCCAGCCACTGACGCCCAGCCACTGACGCCCAGCCACTGACGCCCAGCCACAGACGCCCAGCCACAGACGCCCAGCCACAGACGCCCAGCCACAGACGCCCAGCCACAGACGCCCAGCCACAGACGCCCAGCCACAGACGCCCAGCCACAGACGCCCAGCCACAGACGCCCAGCCACAGACGCGCACACCCAGAGACACAGACGCGCACTGCCAGAGACACAGACGCGCACTGCCAGAGACACAGACGCGCACTGCCAGAGACACAGACGCGCACTGCCAGAGACACAGACGCGCACTGCCAGAGACACAGACGCGCACTGCCAGAGACACAGACGCGCACTGCCAGAGACACAGACGCGCACTGCCAGAGACACAGACGCGCACTGCCAGAGACACAGACGCGCACTGCCAGAGACACAGACGCGCACTGCCAGAGACACAGACGCGCACACCCAGAGACACACTCACAGACACCCAGACACACACTCACAGACACCCAGACACACACTCACAGACACCCAGACACACACTCACAGACACCCAGACACACACACTCACAGACATCCAGACACACACAACCAGAGAGACACACACACCCACAGACATCCAGGGACAAACCCAGAGAGACACAGACACCCACAGAAATCCAGGGACAAACCCAGAGAGACACAGACACCCACAGAAATCCAGGGACAAACCCAGAGAGACACACACACTCACATATATCCAGACACACACCCAGAGAGACACAGACCCACAGACAACCAGAGAGATAGAAACCTATACACACCAAGACAGACAGGCACAGAAATACAGAGACCAAGACAGAAACAGACACCAAGATAGACACACAAACACATACACCCAGATAGACAGACACCCAGAGCCACAGAAACACATACACCCAGATAGACAGACACACACACAGACACCCAGAGAGACACACACAGACACCCAGAGAGACACACACAGACACCCAGAGAGACACATCCAGACACCCAGAGAGACACATCCAGACACCCAGAGAGACACATCCAGACACCCAGAGAGACACATCCAGACACCCAGAGAGACACATCCAGACACCCAGAGAGACACATCCAGACACCCAGAGAGACACATCCAGACACCCAGAGAGACACATCCAGACACCCAGAGAGACACACACAGACACCCAGAGAGACGCACCCAGAGAGACGCACCCAGAGAGACGCACCCAGAGAGACGCACCCAGAGAGACACACCCAGACACCCAGAGAGACGCACCCAGACACCCAGAGAGACGCACCCAGACACCCAGAGAGACACATCCAGACACCCAGAGAGACACATCCAGACACCCAGAGAGACACACCCAGGCACCCAGAGAGACACACCCAGGCACCCAGAGAGACACACCCAGGCACCCAGAGAGACACACCCAGGCACCCAGAGAGACACACCCAGGCACCCAGAGAGACACACCCAGGCACCCAGAGAGACACACCCAGGCACCCAGAGAGACACACCCAGGCACCCAGAGTGACACACCCAGGCACCCAGAGAGACAGATTACTATTGCATTTTTAAAAATATATGACAGGGTAAAAAATATGTGTAATAAAATTAATGTCATTCCTAACACTCTGTGTTTCCAATTACAGATTACAATGGCGGACAATGCAGAAGCTAAGAAAGAATATAAAAGAAGAATGGCAAGGGAAAGAAAGCGGACATGGAGAGATGCACAGACCCCTGAGACTTCACAATGTTTAAGAGAAGAAGATCGACAGAGACTTCTAAATAAAAGAAAAATGGCTAAAAACCAACAAAATGAGTCTGCTGAAGTTTCAAAGAAAAGAAAAATTAAACAAAAAAATGCCTGTAAAACTGTCTCAAATAAACCTATTTTGCCTCCTGACACCAATGTTGATAGAGATGACACCAATGTAGATATACAAAGTTCAAATGAGATTTATATTGAGGAAGGTCATGATAGTCCTTTCTTTAAAGCACTAACAGTAGACACTCATTATTTTGGATTAATGAATGTGCTTTGTCAGTTTTGTGGGGCCTATCATTTTCTGAAAGAAAGACCAACTGATGGAGAGTTTATTAGTTGCTGTCAGAAAGGAAAGGTAAGAAGTCCAGAAAGACACACATTCCCAGAATATTTAAAAAGTATCATGAGTGATCCTACATTTCAGAATTACACCAATTTTAAGAAAAATATTCGCTCTTATAACAATGCAATTTAATTTGCTTCAATGGGTGCAACATTAGCCAAAAATGTTCCAGGACATGGTCCTTATTGTTTTAAAGTCCAAGGACAAATATACCACCGGACTTCATATTTACACCCAGAAACAGGAGAACAAAGGAAATTTGCACAGTTATATGTACTTGATACAATGGAAGCTGTGGAACAACGAATGATGCTTCCTGAAAATAAACAATGCTTACCCATAGTCTTTGAACAGCTTGATAACATTATGGCAAACCAAAAATTAGCGGAGGTTGAAAAAGAACAACTGGCACATGCGCAAAGATATCAATTGCCAATGCCAAGAGTAAATATGGTTCTCAAAAAGGATCGCCATACTGATCAAAGACGCTATAATTTACGAACAGCAAATGAGGTTGCCATGGTATTTAAAAATAATGATGGGGAACCACCATTTGAGCAGGATATTAGAATATATCCACGCAATCAAGAACAACTGTTTATAAACATCAATATTTTAAGCAGTAATTTGGATCCTATAACATATACCATTTTCTTTCCAAATGGGGAGCCAGGATGGCAACCAAAATTACAGTTGCAAAGTTATCCCAATAGTAAAGTTCTGGAATATAAAGTGGCACAAACTGCTGTCCGGGATCATTATAATCCTATTTTATGTGGGGGTAAACTCACACAACAATGGATTATTGATTCCTATCTACAAGTGGAAGCAAATAAGCTAAATGTTGTCAAATTTCAACAAAACAAGCTTCGAGTTGAACAATATTGTGGATTGATGGATTATGTTGCTGAATTGGCTGCAAACGGAGACATTCCTGCTGGACGAGCAGTGATTTTGTCATCCTCTTTCCAAGGATCTCCTATCTTTCTCGCAATATGCGAGAAAGATACAATGATGCCATGACTATTGTCACTAAATTTGGAAAACCTAATTTATTTATTACATTTACATGTAATCCACAATGGCCAGAGATCAAGGAAAATGCTATTCTTGGACAAACTACTTCTGACCAACCAGATTTGGTGGCAAGAGTATTCAAAATAAAACTTAATTCCTTAAATTATGATATCACTAAAGCGGACTTATTTGGAAAATGTGTGGCTTTTGTTTATACCATTGAATTTCAAAAAAGAGGCCTGCCACATGCACATATACTTTTATCTTGCAAGAAAAAGATAAATTGAATACAGCAGATAGAGTGGATTCAGTGATTAGTGCTGAACTGCCACATCCAGAAAAGCATTCAAGACTTTATGAGATTGTAACTCATACAATGATACATGGTCCATGTGGAGAGAGCAATCCAAAGTCACCATGTATGGAAAATAAGAAATGCATAAAGAGTTTGCAAAACAATTTCAAATGCAGTCTTATGTTAATTGTGATGGATACCCTTTGTATAAAAGAAGAGAAGGACAAACAGCTATTATACGTGGCCAAAAGGTTGGTTCCATACAATCCAAATTTGCTGATGAAGTACAATGCACATAACAATGTGGAAGCTTGCACTTCTATCAAATCCATCAAATATATGTATAAATATATATATAAAGGATATTATGCAGCAACTGTTGTTGTGAAAGGTGCACACAAGGAAAAAGACAACCCCATTTTACATGACAATTTTTTTTCTTCTTTAGATGCTCGCTATGTATGTGCTCCTGAAGCAATGTGGCGTCTTCTCAAATTTGAGATGCATGATCAGTCACATGCTGTGTATCGATTAGCTGTCCATTTGCCACAAAGTCAATTTGTTTTCTTCACTGCCGGCAATTAAACAAATGCTTTAGCACAAAGTGAACATAGAGCAACAACGCTTACTGCTTGGTTTCAATTAAATTGTCACGACACTCAGGCAAGAGAAATTTTATACAATGACATTCCAAATCACTATGTATTCGTAAATGGTGAATGGAGACAATGAAAGAAACATAATTATAAAATTATCCCAAGAATATATACCGTCAGCCCACGAGACATTGAACGTTTCAGTTTAAGATTACTGCTTTTACATGTTCCCGGAAGCACAAAGTTATGAACATTTACGCACAGTCAATGACATAGTTTATGACACTTTCCAGTTAGCTGCAAGACATCAAACTTTTTAGCAGATGATACAGAATGGGAGAGATGTCTCGAGGAAGCAGCACTATGTCAAATGCCAAAGCAAATGAGAGAACAATTTGCTTTTATTTGTATCTTTTGCAATATACCAGATGCCTTAACTTTGTGGAAAACATTTAAATTATATATGTGTGAAGATTTCTTGCAATGTTATAATGAGAACATTGCACAATTTAAAGCATTAATGGAAATACAGAAAATCTTACTTTGTCATGGATTAAATTGTGCCAACTTTAATCTGCCTGATCCAGCATTTATAGATAAAATTAACTTTGAGTATGACACTGACATTGAATACCAGAAAAAAAAAAAAAAATTGGAATTTTAAATGTATTGCAATTGGAAGCATTTAATGCCATCACAAATACAACAGAAGATGATATGCTTAAGGAGCCTTATTTCTATCTGGATGGCCCTGGTGGATCAGGAAAAACTTATCTATATAATTTGTTGATGAGTTGCATTCGAGCACAGGGTCAAATAGCAGTGCCATTTGCAACCAATGGAATTGCCGCACTTTTGTAAAAAGGTGGTAGAACTGTGCATAGTTGATTTAAAATGCCAGTTCCCATTCTGGAAACAACAGTGTCGGATATTCGAATGAATTCATTACAAGCCAAAAAATTGCACAAGAGTAAATTAATTATAATAGATGGGGCAACTATGATGTCATGTCATGCCCTCCAATGTATTGATCGATTATTAAAATAAGTTATGGCTAATGATTTGCCATTTGGTGAAAAGGTGATGTTGTTAGGAGATTTCAGGCAAACATTACCTGTGGTGCCACATGGCAATCGGACTTACATAGTCAAAATGTGTATAAAAAGAAGTAAGCTGTGGAAAACATTTACACACCTTAAATTAGAAGTAAATATGAGATCTAAAGGCCGAAATCAATTCAATGATTGGCTCATTCACATTGGAGAAGGAAAACAGCCAAAAATAATTAATTTACCTGATGATACAGTACAAATTCCACCAGAAATTATTTCAACAGAACCACTAATTTCAACAATCTTAATACCATCAATAACGAGGATTACTCAGACATTGCAAGCAAAGTAATATTGACATAATAAAATGTCGTTGCCTTGAATTTAAACAACAAAATATTAAAATTAATCAGTGCTTCCCCAAAAAACTATTACAGTGCAGATTCTGTTCTGGCGACAAAGAGAGTGAAGCAAACTTTAGTATGGAAGTTATTAATTCTTTAACTCCCTCTGGAATGCCACCACATGTTTTGCAACTTAAAAAAGGGGCAATTATCACGCTATTGAGAAATATGAATCCCAAAAAAGGACTTTGTAATGGGACCAGATTAATTGTGAAGGAATTAAAGGATCATTTTATACATGCAGAAATTATGAGTGGTACCCATTAAGGCGAACCAGTTCTTATACCGAGAATTGATTTGGCTCTAAGTGAGAGGGGTTTGCCTTTTGTCCTTCAAAGGAGACAATTTCCCATTTTCATGGCATTTGCCATGACCATCAATAAATCCCAAGGACAAACTTTTAAGTCTGTGGGTATTTTTTTGAAGGAACCTGTGTTTGCACATATTCAACTATATGTTGCATTTTCAAGATGCAATAATCCAGAGGAAATTAAAGTACATGTTGAAGAAAACACAAGCCAGGGTGATTTATTGGAAGATGGATGTGTTTTTACAAAAAACATTGTGTACCATGAGGTGCTGTAAATATAGAGGACAGTGCTTTCATTTCGACAAAAACATTTTATGTTACTCAAACTGATTTTACACTGCCAATATATCAAGAAGAAACTCGATACAATGGCAAAAAAACATAGAGAACACTGGTTTTACTTCCAGGACAAAATTACAGGTCTCTGGGACTCTTTAAATAGGGGACCACTATTTCCAATAAGAAACTCGATGTGCCATTTGAACAAAGTACAACAAGAAGAAACAAAAAAGTATAAAAAAGAAAAACAACACGAAACAGTGGTTACACAGGTTGGAAGGTCTTACAAGTTACTTTTTTACATGATTGGCCCCACAAAACAATTAGGTACCATTTACTTTAATTGGAAGCTTACATTTAAATGTTTTAAAGTAGTATTTAACATATTAACATTGTCTTTTCAAAGTTGTGGAAAGTTACTTCAAGCTATATTGTATATAGTCAAACATTTATGTTACTACAAGTTTAAGCATTTGTTAATACATTCAACTGTATAATTTTAAGACAGAGTATTGATTCAGGGAGCAATCCGATCGCCACTTAATGGGATCAGGAAGGAATTAATTTTTTTTCCATCTTTGATACAATTGGCCAAGTTTCAATGGGGGGTTTTATTGTTTGCCTTCCTCTGGATTCAATGCCAATTTAGTTTAACATGAGCTTAAAAAAAAAAGAATGTTACAAAGCATGTAATTGTACAAAATACTTAGTTCATGAAACTTTACATAGTCGTCTGTTATTCATAGATAAATATCAATTCAAAGTGTTTGTATTGTCAAAAAAAAAAAAGAAAAGATTGTTTAAAATACAAGTTGCATGTTACAAACTTTGATGTTATGGTTTACAATATCTATTCATGAAAAATTCACACATTGTTATATTGTTATTCCATATATTACAATTAAAACAGTTCTATTTATTGGTACATAATAAAATAAAAGGTTAAGAATGTCAGAGACCAATATTGTGTGGCAAACAGTTTTCACAGCATTAAAATTCTATTGACCGTCATTTTTTGACGGGCAAGTCGCTAGTCACATATAATAGTTGGCAAACTGAGAGACGTCGTCACGCTTTGCGAGGTGCATACGAGTTAGGCGATGAGCGCTCATTGCTTGCGAGCCTCGCAAAACCGTTAACCCGTAGCACTTAGCCGATGAGCGTCGTAGGAGCTCATCGCTGCGAGCCTCGTGAAGCGAGACGTTAAACCGTAGCACTTAGCCGATGAGCGCCGTAGGAGCTCATCGCTGTGAGACTCGCAAATTTAGGCGAGCCGTTAAACTGTAGCACTTAGTCGATGCTAGCCTCGCAAAGCGAGGCGAACCGTTAAAATACGAGACGCGGGACTTCGAAAAAATAAAAATACGTAACACGGGACTTAGAAAAAAAAAAGATAAGAGATGCAAAAATGTACGAGATTAGCGGCCGAACGACAAGAAGCAAAAAACCAGAAAAACACACTAAATACACCCAAAATAATTACACAAACATCACAGACAGCATGGGGCAACAGCCAGGACGTCTGTGAGTGAGGTGGAATGCAAATTTAACTCCATTTAGATGATTTCGGCACTCGAAAATAGTCGCGAGGAAAAAAAATGGCTGCAGAAAAAATGTAAACGAAGCTACACGACCACCGACCGCGCAAAACACTGCAAAACACGTAGTACTTTACACATCACACTACGACCTACAAGATACACAATTACAAAAGCTGGAGTATGCTCACGAGACGCGTAGCACATTAATCGCATTACGACTATACAATGCCGCTTTACACAATAAACCAACGGCTTTACCTCGCGCACGCAGCCGATTTAGAATGCACACTTCAAACATTTAATACACTTTATAAGCAGGGCACTACACTTAAAATGTATATTCTATGCAGCAGCAAAATACAAACAGATTGTTAGCTCTTCAGCCTATTGCTCGCTCCATATATCAATTATAAATTATTAAAGTACCGTATATACTCGAGTATAAGCCGACCAGAGTATAAGCCGAGGCACCTATTTTACCACAAAATAATGGGTAAAATGAGTGACTCGAGTATAAGCCGAGGGTGGGAAATGTGCTGCCCCCTGTGTCCCCCCTCTCTCTCCCGTGTCTCTTCTCCCCTCTCCCTTCCCTGTGTCTCTTCCCCCTCCCTTATCACCCTCCTCAACCCCACTCCTCATCTTCAACCTCCCTCCTCATCCTCAACCTCCCTCCTCATCCTCAACCTCCCTCCTCATCCTCAACCTCCCTCCTCATCCTCAAGCTCCCTCCTCATTCTCAACCTCCCTCCTCATCCTTAACCCCCTCATCCTCAACCCCCCAACCTCAACCTCCCTCCTCATCCTCAACCTCCCTCATCATCCTCAACCCCCCCATCCTCATCCTCCCCCCTCAACCCCCCATCCTCATCCTTCCCCCTCAACCCCCCATCCTCATCCTCCCCCCTCAACCCCCCATCCTCATCCTCCCCCCTCAACTCCCCATCCTCATCCTCAACCCCCCTCCTCAACCCTCCATCCTCATCTCCCTCCTCACCCCCCCTCAACCTCAACCCTCTCTTCAACCTCCCTCCTCATCCCCAACCTCCCTCCTCATCCTCCTCCTCAACCTCACTCCTCAACCCCCCCATCCTCCCCCCTCAACCCCCCATCCTCAACCTCCCTCCTCATCCTCAACCTCCCTCCTCATCCTCAACCTCCCTCCTCATTCTCAACCTCCCTCCTCATCCTTAACCCCCTCATCCTCAACCCCCCCATCCTCAACCTCCCTCCTCATCCTCAACCTCCCTCCTCAACCTCTCTCCTCATCCTCAACCCCCCCTCAACCTCAACCCCCCATCCTCATCCTCCTCAACCTCCCTCCTCATCATCAGCCCCCTCAACCTCACTCCTCAACCCCCCCATCCTCATCCTCCCCCCTCATCCCCCATCCTCATCCTCAACCCCCCAACCTCAACCCCCCATCCTCATCCTCAACCCCCCATCCTCATCCCCCTCCTCACCCCCCTAAACCTCAACCCCCCTCCTTACCCCCCTTCAACCTCAACCCCCCTCCTTAAACTCAACCTCCCTCCTCATCCTCAACCTCCCTCATCATCCTCAACCCCCCCCATCCTCATCCTCCCCCCTCAACCCCCCATCCTCATCCTTCCCCCTCAACCCCCCATCCTCATCCTCCCCCCTCAACCCCCCATCCTCATCCTCCCCCCTCAACTCCCCATCCTCATCCTCAACCCCCCTCCTCAACCCTCCATCCTCATCTCCCTCCTCACCCCCCCTCAACCTCAACCCTCTCTTCAACCTCCCTCCTCATCCCCAACCTCCCTCCTCATCCTCCTCCTCAACCTCACTCCTCAACCCCCCATCCTCATCCTCCCCCCTCAACCCCCCATCCTCAACCTCCCTCCTCATCCTCAACCTCCCTCCTCATCCTCAACCTCCCTCCTCATTCTCAACCTCCCTCCTCATCCTTAACCCCCTCATCCTCAACCCCCCCATCCTCAACCCCCCATCCTCAACCCCCCCATCCTCAACCTCCCTCCTCATCCTCAACCTCCCTCCTCAACCTCTCTCCTCATCCTCAACCCCCCCCTCAACCTCAACCCCCCATCCTCATCCTCCTCAACCTCCCTCCTCATCATCAGCCCCCTCAACCTCACTCCTCAACCCCCCCATCCTCATCCTCCCCCCTCATCCCCCATCCTCATCCTCAACCCCTCATCCTCAACCCCCCATCCTCATCCTCAACCCCCCATCCTCATCCTCAACCCCCCATCCTCATCCTCAACCCCCCATCCTCCTCCCCCTCCTCACCCCCCCAACCTCAACCTCCCTCCTCAACCTCCCTGCTCATTCTCAACCTCCCTCCTCATCCTCAACCTCCCTCCTCAACCCCCCTCAAGCTAACTCCTCAATCCCCCATCCTCATCCTCAACCCCCCATCCTCATCCTCCCCCTCAATCCCCATCCTCATCCTCAACCCCCCTCCTCAACATCAACCCCCCTCCTCAACATCAACCCCCCTCCTCAACATCAACCCCCTCCTCAACCCCCATCCTCAACCCCCCATCCTCATCCCCCATCCTCATCCCCCTCCTCACCCCCCTCAACCTCAAACCCCCTCCTCAACCTCCCTCAACCTCAAACCCCCTCCTCAACCTCACTCCTCCTCATCAACCCTCTCCTCATCCTCCCTCCTCAACCCCCCTCAAGCTAACTCCTCAATCCCCCATCCTCATCCTCAACCCCATCCTCATCCTCCCCCTCAATCCCCATCCTCATCCTCCCCCCTCAACCCCCCATCCTCATCCTCAACCCCCCATCCTCATCCTCAACCCCCCTCCTCAACATCAACCCCCCTCCTCAACATCAACCCCCTCCTCAACCCCCCATCCTCATCCCCCTCCTCACCCCCCTCAACCTCAAACCCCATCCTCAACCTCCCTCCTCATCCTCAACCTCCCTCCTCATCCTCCCTCCTCAACCCCCCTCAAGCTTACTCCTCAATCCCCCATCCTCATCCTCAACCCCCCATCCTCATCCTCCCCCTCAATCCCCATCCTCATCCTCCCCCCTCAACCCCCATCCTCATCCTCAACCCCCCATCCTCAACCCCCCTCCTCAACATCAACCCCCTCCTCAACCCCCATCCTCAACCCCCCATCCTCATCCCCCTCCTCACCCCCTCAACCTCAACCCCCCTCCTCAACCTCCCTCCTCCTCCTCATCAACCCCCTCCTCACCCCCCTCAACCTCAACCCCCCTCCTCAACATCAACCCCCTCCTCAACCCCCATCCTCAACCCCCCATCCTCATCCCCCTCCTCACCCCCCTCAACCTCAAACCCCCTCCTCAACCTCCCTCCTCCTCATCAACCCTCTCCTCACCCCCTCCTCAACCTCAACCCCCTCCTCAACCCCCCATCCTCATCCCCCTCCTCGACCCCCCTCAACCCCCCTTCCTCATCCCCCTCCTTACCCCCCTCAAACTCAACCCCCATCCTCAACCTCCCTCCTCCTCCTCATCAACCCCCTCCTCACCCCCCCTCAACCTCAACCCCCCTGAACATCAACCCCCCTCCTCAACCTCAACCCCCCTCCTCAACCCCCTTCCTCCTTATCAACCCCCCCTCCTCCTCATCAACCCCCTCCTCACTTTCTCCCCTCTAAATACCTCCCCCTCACTTACCTGCTTCTTCTCCAGCTGCTGCTCCGTCTTGACCCCGGCGCGCATGTGAGGAGGAGGGGGGTTGAGGATGAGGAGGGGGGAAGGAGAGAGACATGGGGGGGTTAGAGAGACACGGGGGGGTTAGAGAGACACGGGGGGGGTAGAGAGACATGGGGGGGTTAGAGAGACATGGGGGGTTAGAGAGACATGGGGGGTTAGAGAGACACGGTGGGTTAAAGAGATACAGGGGGGTAGAGAGACACGGGGGTAGAGAGACACGGGGGGGAGTAGAGAGACACTAGGGGAAGTGACTCGAGTATAAGCCGAGGGGGCCCTTTTTAGCCTTAAAAAAAGGGCTGAAAAACTTGGCTTATACTCGAGTATATATGGTAACATATATATATATATCCTTCTATTTGATCTAGAAAATAATTTTCATAGTTAAAATTCTTAAAATATACCCAGCAAATTCTTTATGAACTGTATATTTAGATGTCACATTACAAGAGTGGCTAGGTACTATTATATGGTCCCCTTATTAGAGTAAACCCTCTGTTTACAACAGCTCACGTTACAGTGAGAAGCATTGGGCATATTTAGCCCATTTATCATTATGTTTATTTTTTGACATCAAGTGGCAAAGATCCTACATATCCAAAGTGTGTCATATTTTGCAGCGTTTGAGCATATACTCTGTTATATTAATCTGATATTTCTTTGGTCTTCCTATGCTTTTTTGGTTTTAATATATATTTTTTATAGCCCCCTACACTCCCCCTTTTTTTGACATTCCTATGATTTCCAATTTTTGTTGTACATATGAGGACGGTCTTGTCTGAATATTTCTAGCAGTGATTTTTAATTCCTTTCACATGAAACACTATTTTGACAAATACAAACACAGAGGAACATAATTATCTCCCTTTTTGGGAAAATATCAAAATATCAACATATGATTATTCAGATGTGATCACCATTAGTTTATTTTATAATTAATTATCCTCTTTACACCTTTTTCACCCAATTGCATTAACAGATTGTTGTATGCCCAAGCATTTAGATCATTCTCATTTTTAGCAGCTTTATAGGCTTATATTAGCCGTTCATTTATATACACTATCTATTTTGTTTGTTTTATCACCAGTAGTATTAGCATTTCTTAGGATTATACATTTTGGGTTGTCACTCAATGGAAGGCTAGACAGACAAAAGTTCATATGAGTGTAGAAGAGGCCTTTCCAAAAAATATATTTTTATAGTTTTACTTGCAAGCCATTTAAATGTCAGCATTCAATTAAATGTATTTTGTTTCATTAGTTTAATATATTTTATATATATATATATATATATATATATATATATATATATATATATATATGTGCAAAGGTATGTGCAAAGTTAAGTAGAAAGGTGTATGCGGACTAATGGAACCTTAATGGATGATCTCGTTGAAAATATAATTTTTTTTATAAATTAAATAAAAAATTAAATAAATAAATGGTGTGTAGGCCATCAGGGCTTTGTGCCTTAAGTAGATATATCCATTTTGTTTCGCATTTTAACAATTTAGTTCTGTTATCGCCGCCCCTTGGTGAGAATATGATTCGATCAATGATATAAAAATGTATACCATCCAGGCTATTGAGATGATGTAGTCATATATGGCGAGCTATTGGAGTGTCTAAATTATAGAGTATATAAGGTATATTAATGATTTTAAGAAATAATTAATTATTACTTAATTACATATAGATAGAAATATATATCTCTCTCAGAGGACCAAAAGTACACGGCACAAGAGGTTTGCAATGAGCGCAATGAGCGAGGCTTGCTCAGCGCAAGCCTCACAATGAGCGCCGAAGATCCTCACAGTACAAAACGGTTTCAATTATGTGTCAAACAGCATTCCCATGGCTTCAAATTTTATTGCCCTGTCATTTTTGACGGGCAAGTCGCTAGTTAAGAAATAAAATATAATCAAAATTTTTGGTCTCCTTTGTTGGTAACAAATGGCTCTATTTATGTTAGTACTTTAATAACTTTTCACCCCAGATGACATGGAAAAAAATAATTTATCTACATTTTAGGTGGCTCTCGTTTAAAAGAATATGGTAAAGTATGTTTATAACCTTGATTTAATAGGAATTATTTTGCATCATTATTTATTACTTGTACATTAATTAAACTTGTTATGGATAGGGATTGTTAATCTTACTTAATCATTGTTTTTTGGGTTTTTTTGTGCTTTCATTTTAGTTTTACTTGTTCTCCACAAAATAATTTGTTTCAAGTACAAATTATTGCAACTGGGGAGCAATATACAAGAGTGGGAGTTCAAGTACTGGACAGGAAAGATGGCTCTTTGATTGTTAGATACAGATTGTACGCCAGCTACAATGACCTGCGAATAGAGGTTACCATCAATGGCAAACATGTTGCACAGTCTCCATACGCTCTGCCAGGTAAAGTACCCCATTTATTCTCAAAATAATTTTGGATAATTACAGATTATGGCACTATGAAAAATTCCATTCATTACTTATATATAATCATACTGTTGCTAAACTGACTGACATCATGCCCCGAAATTAAACTTTGTCATGAATTTTAAATAGTTTTATGTACCGTACTTAAAGGGACATAAAAAACAATTATTTTTTTGCATGCATTTAAAAGAGCCAGCTTTAATCACTACCAAAGATGTGTATTGCATGAAATTAATATCAAATTAAAACATTCTAAACATTGAACATGAAGTGAACCGAACATAAATAGAACTGTAGATTTAATAGGCAGACAAGCATGATTTATATTGCTATATTCCTGCTCATTGGCTGACAGAGGCAAGCCTCCAGATCAATTAAAGGTTTGTATCAGATGCAGCAAATACAAATGCTTTCAAAGGAGAATTTATAGTGTATGAAAAAAAATTGCATGAAAAAATTCCAAAGTAAACAGTTAAACTGTTAGCCTGAAGTTTGCTGAATTTCTTGCATTTGACACCCCTGAAATTCCCAGGGATAATTGGCATAAACCAATAAAAGTATACATTTGTTTCTTTTTGGCCTGGGGATTGTGCTAGCATGCTCAGTAAGCAGCTGAAGTCTGCCCTGCTGTGGGAAGTCACATGATGTCAGACACTTTCCTTTCCTTTAGATTTCTGTCCCTTCATTCACTGATTGTTTTACCTACATCCCAGGTGATGCTCCCCCCCAGCCCCAGTAAATTGCCCCCTAGCCCCAGAGAATTGCCCCGTGACCTCCCCCAACCATAGTGAATTACCCCCCAGCCCCCGTAAATTGCCATCATCACCTGCCCCAGCCCCATAGAATTGCCCCATCACATGTCCCAGCCCCAGTGAATTGCCCTGTGACCGCCCCCAGCCCCAGTAAATTGCCCTGTGACCTGCCCCAGCCCCAGTGAATTGCCCCCCGTGACACACTAATCCTCACACTCACCCTCAGACACTCACCCACACTCACACAGACATAGACACTCACTCACACAGACTCACTCACACCAATACACACACTCACACAAACACACACAGACATACATGCACACAAACAGACATACATACTTGTCATGACTGTAGCATGCCAAGGCACCAGCTGTGCAATACCTTACAGACTGATGCCCTCAGTCTTATAAGATATGCTTATTGTGCCAGGGGAAAGGGGTCCATTGAGATGCTTTAACATTGGGGATGTTGTGATTTATGTGTTATTCCTTGTTATGCCTGTTTAAATTTGCCTGGGTACCACTTGGCCTATACTATGGTACCCATGTTTATAGTTTGGGTGTGCGTATGAACATGATGAGAGTGATGGGATGTATGTCTGTGTTGTACTTTGGGGGCCTAGCACTTACAAGGGAAATATTGTATATGCCCAATATTTCATAGTAATGGACTAGTCCTTTATTAACAAGATTAGGGAGATAATTGATCCCTAGGAGTCACATGACACCAGTATATCTCTCTATGTATCACAAGACTCAGACTAGTGTCTCCATGCCTTTTGTATGTAATTGCTCCCTACCAAGAATACAGCGGTGGAAAGGGGAAACAATGGGTGATTCGCTCACAATGGCAGGCATGGGGTGATAACATGAGGTAAAAGGTGATTGCTGTAACCATGGATACACATTTTAATTGATCGGTCTGCTGTCGCTAAGAATGTGGTATAAATATGTCTGATGGATTCAGTAATAAATACGTTATACTGGTTCACATAATTAAAGTGTGAATTTCGTAATTGATGCTGGATGCTGGTTCCTTTCAGAACTTAGAAAGATCCTTATGCTACACAAGACCACAGACACCTCTAAGTCTAACCTAAGGGCTGAAAGTTCTTCCTGCTGTACAGAGGTAAAATGAACTAATCACACCTGTGGGGAGAGGTTTGGGCAATAGGCTCTTATCATACCCCATTCAACATACAGGTTGTGACAATCACTCACACTAACATACACACTCACACAGACACACTCCCACAGACACACACTCCCACAGACACACACTCCCACAGACACACACTCCCACAGACACACACTCCCACAGACACACACTCCCACAGACACACACTCCCACAGACACACACTCCCACAGACACACACTCCCACAGACACACACTCCCACAGACACACACTCCCACAGACACACACTCATAGACACACACTCATAGACACACAGACACACACTTATAGACACACAGACACACACTTATAGACACACAGACACACACTTAGACATACACACACACTCACTCACTCAAACATACAGTGCCTTGCAAAAGTATTCACCCCCCTTGACGTTGTACCTATTTTGTTACATTACAGCCTTAAGTTAAATGTTTTGTTAATCTGAATTTTATGTGATGGATCAGAACACAATAGTCTAAGTTGGTGAAGTGAAATGAGAAAAAAATATACAAAAACTATTATTTAGAAATAGAAAACAGAAAATTGGTGTGTGTGTGTGTATGTCTTCACCCCCTTTGGTATGAAGCCCATAACCAATTACCTTTAGTAGTCACATAATTAGTGAAATTATGTCCACCTGTGTGGAATCTAAGTGTCACATGATATGTCATTACATATACACACCTTTTTTTTAAAGGCCCCAGAGGCTGCAACACCTAAGCAGGAGGCACCACTAACCAATCACTGCCACGAAGACCAAGGAACTCTCCAAACAAGTAAAGGACAATGTTGTTGAGAAGTACAAGTCAGGGTTAGGTTATAAAAAAATATCCAAATCTTTGATGATCCGCAGGAGCACCAACAAATCTATCATTACCAAATGGAAAGAACATGGCATAACAGCAAACCTATCAAGAGACAGCCGCCCACCAAAACTCACAGACCGTGCAAGGAGGGCATTAATCAGAGAGGCAGCACAGAGACCTAAGGTAATCCTGGAGGAGCTGTAGAGTTCCACAGCAGAAACTGGAGTATCTGAACATAGGATGGCAATAAGACGTACACTCCATAGAGTTGGGCTTTATGGCAGAGTGGCCAGAAGAAAGCCATTACTTTCAGCAAAAAACAAAATGGCACGTTTTGAGTTTGCGAAAAAGGCATGTGGGAGACTCCAAAAATGTATGGAGGAAGGTGCTCTGGTTTGATGAGACTAAAATTGAACTTTTCGGCCATTAAAGAAAATGCTATGTCTGGTGCGAACCCAACACATCACATCACCCAAAGAACACCATCCCCACAGTGAAACATGGTGGTGGCAGCATCATGTTATGGGGATGTTTTTCAGCAGCCGGGACTGGGAAACTGGTCAGAGTTGAGGGAAAGATGGATGGTGCTAAATACCTGTACCTCTCTGTGCGTGATTTGAGGCTAGGACGGAGGTTCACCTTCCAGCAGGACAATGACCCCAAGCACACTGCTAAAGCAACACTTGAGTGGTTTAAGAGGAAACATGTAAATGTGTTGGAATGGCCCAGTCAATGCCCAGACCTCAATCCAATAGAAAATCTGTGGTCAGACTTAAAGGTTGCTGTTCACAAGCGCAAACCATCCAACTTGAAGGAGCTGGAGCAGTTTTGCAAATAGGAATGGGTAAAACCCCCAGTGGTAAGATGTGGCAAACTCATAGAGACTTATCCAAAGCGACTTGGAGCTGTGATTGCCGCAAAAGTTTGCTCTACAAAGTATTGACTTTAGGGGGTGAATAGTTATGCACATTTACTTTTTCTGTTATTTTGTCCTATTTGTTGCTTGCTTCACAATAAATATAAAAAAACATCTTCATGGTTGTGGGCACTCACACAGACATACTCTCTCACACACTCAGACTCACACACTCAGACTCACACACTCAGACTCACACACTCAGACTCACACACTCAGACTCACACACTCAGACTCACACACTCAGACTCTCACACTCAGACTCTCACACTCAGACTCTCACACTCAGACTCACACACTCAGACTCACACACTCAGACTCACACACTCAGACTCACACACTCAGACTCACACACTCAGACTCACACACTCAGACAGATACACTCACTCACACACACCCTCACGCAGACATACTCTCTTCCTTTCTCTCTCTCCCCCTCCCCCCTCTCTCTCTCCCTCTTCCTCCCTCTTCCTCCCTCTTCCTTCCTCTTCCTCCCTCTTCCCCTCCCCCTCTTTCCCCCTCTCCCCCTGTTTACATACAAAGTGTATCCTTCCTATTGGCTATTGAATTAATAATAACAGATAGCAGAGTCCCATGTGTGCTATGGGGAAAACAGTGATTAATATCAGATTTTGCCTGGAATCCGTTTATATGGCACTGCCCAGTTAACCAATAGTTTACCTATGGTCTCTTTAGGTGAGTATAGCATTCTATCCCCAGAGATTTTAGGGGTATTTCTTTTCTTTTGTTGAAATTCCAGAAATGCAAGGGAGCACTGTCATGACTGATTTTGGGACCCCCCTGCACACCCACAAGTAACACTGTTATTTGCTATTATTATCCAAGGCTATCAAATGGACATGGAATGTGCTTTAATTTTTGCGTCAATTTGTTTTTCAGTTATGTGTAATTTTCCCCCTTTATATATTATTTGTAATAATGTGGTCTGGGGTCATGGTATACAGTTTAAATAATGTATTGGTGGTAAAGTAGGCCCTATGATATGCTTATATGGGACAAAGGGTTAAGGTATGGGACAAAGGGTTAAGTTTCTAGAGGAATTTATATGGATATACGACTACTGAGGGCAGCCAGGCGTGCATCCTCCCTGGCCTCAGTCATAAAGGGGCGTGTTAGTTTATGGTTCTCTGTAAAACAAGATCTAGCAACTAGAGATAGGGGTTTGGCTATAGAACTGTGGGATGGTGTTTTGTGATTTGTGTAAAATGTATCGGAATTAAATTGAAGTCTGCTTGTACTAAAAACCATGTAACAAAAAAATGACTACAGTGGTCCTTTTAGACAAAACTAATGAATAAGCCTAACAATTTCAATATACTCATCAAGTGTTCAACAATAAGCAAAATTTACTTTTAATTCTGGACAGTATGTATGAATGTTTAATGTTCAGTAGCCCATATTTTTCCGACTATTGGCAAAAGCCTTTGAATCTTGATGTTTGCAGTGTAATTTCAAGCATAACATTTATGAAACCAATTAATACAGTGAATCTTAAGAAAAGAAAATGTCTAGGATATAAGACACAGCAAACTTTTATATGAATCGAAGGAAAAGCACACATGTTTGGAACATAAGAAACATACCATTTGTACAGCCTTTTTAGAAAAAAGCTTTATATGCCAGTATGTGTAATAACAATTAATCTTCTTTCAGGTCCAGTTTATAGCGAGGAGTGTTATTGTCCTGAGTTAAACGGTGATATCTGGCTGGCACATATGTCTTGTGATGAGTCTATGGCACAAATTGAGCGGGATCTTAGGAAATTCCCAACTGTTGATCCTGACAAGATTGCTGCAGAAATACCTGAAAGGTTTGGACAGCGTCAGAGCTTGTGCCATTACACAATAAAGGATAACAAGGTATGTTATTGTACACAGGTAGTTATCGGTAGACATAATCCAAACATTCCTCATAGCAAGTCACTAATGACCTAAGTAGAAACTAGAGCAGTGATTGGACCATTGACTGGCAACCAGTTGGCATATTATATCTAATAGTAGATCTGTGACTTACAAGCTGGGCTCCAGAGACAGTGTGTGCTAAGAATAAGAGCATCCTATATCTTGTACGTCATGCACTGTTATATAGCCATTATAATAAAACTGTCTTAACATGATGTGTCTGTTTTCATGACTTCATGATGAATAAGTTAGTTTATTTTGGTAGGCAACAATTTATACACAGCATCATGGATAATGTAGTCTTTTTTCACTGCACTGTTGCAAAGCTGCCAGATATTAGAACAAATTAGGCACAATCTGAGGTTTTCACAGTTATGCATATATAACAGTATATACACATTTATAATTTGAAGAATGTATTGATTACCTTTGATCATTTATTGAAAATGCATAGTTAATTTTCATAAGCTGTATTTGTTTGTTGACAGATCTATATAAAGACATATGGAGAGCATGTGGGCTTCAGAATATTTATGGATTCACTTCTTCTGTCACTAACCAGTAAAGTAAGTATTCAATCTTCGTAATTGCAAACTATATTCAAGACAGATGGCGTATGGATTTCAGATTTTTACCTGTGTGCAGCACAGACAGCAGCTAGATGGTGTGGTAGTGAGTCAATAAGATGCTGGAAGGTTGGCAAGGGTATCTGGAGCCATGCAGACTGCAGGGCATCCGACAGCTGCTGAAGAGTGCATGGTGGAGGATCCGTACAGCGAACATGGCGATCAAGGTGGTCCCACAGCTGCTCAATGGGGTTCAAGTCCAGTAAATTTGGAGGCCAGGGAAGTACGTGAAAGTTTTTGTCGTGCTCCTCCAACCACTCCCGGACAATTCTGGCCATATGACATGTTGCATTATCCTGCTTGAAGATCCCATCCGCTCCATGAAATGCAGTCAACATATATCGGCATACTTGATCCACAAGGATGGATAGATAACACAATTGGTTGAGAGTGCCTTCCAGAAGTATGAGTGGAGTCAGACAATACCAAGAAAACATTCCCCAGACCATAACGCTGCCGGCACCAGTGAAAGTGATGTTAGATATTAAAATGAATAGCTCAACATTCTCAAGCTCGCAAATCTGCAATATAAAATACTTTATTTTCTGTTTAATTTCTGTGTTATATCTATCCCTGCAATCAATGTGTTAATACAAATAATGGAACTCGCATGCACTGGAATATTATATTTATTGATTTATTAATATTGCATTATATCTGGAATGCAGGTCCGATTGTAACTCGTACTTCAAACCCGTAAGGGTTTGAAATTTAACCGCCATTTTTCAGTGATGTAATGATGACGATCTATTTTACCATTGGCTCTGTCTAAACCCGTTACCCGCGGGTTTGACTAACTGATCATGTTCACGGCCACAAATGCAACGTTCACAAGAATGGTTTACGGATTTGGATGTCGGCCACGTCTGTTGCGGTCTTGGCTAATTTTATCGCTCTGTAACTCCGCCGAATTTCAAGCCCGCAGGCTTTGCGGCTGTACCAGGGCAGCTGCTGGCTTAGAATTTAATCATGCCCATTGTTTGTAATTTATACCTGCTCAACAGAATTTCTATTCTACACACCAAATACAGACTGATGTCTTTATCTAATGGATAGTTATTGCTATTTACACTCTGTGGCTCTGGTTATATAGTTTTATATTGGAAGCAATACAGTCAGAGCTCCAGAGTGGGTCAGAAAGGCTGATTGACAGGTAACCATTGCAATCTTCAATGCATGTTTACTGTAAGAAAATTACTTTTCTAAGTTATAATTTGAAAGAACACCACATTTAACTTGACTTTTCAAGGGGATCTCTAGGTATTTCTCTGCCCTCATTAAAATTAAATGTGCGTTGATAATCATTCAATAAAATTGGGAATGTTGTGTTTTTACTTTTTCTTCCCAAATTAAGTAAGGTAGAGCCAAGTAGCTATCAAGAATGCAATTATATCATAAACTATGCAAATTCAGTCAAACTCTCAGCTAAAGATATCTGTTAAGATCTTAGCACAACATACCAAGTGTCTTTTTTATCTTATCCTACTACATGCCCTACAGCTTTTAACTACACCAAACTCTAATTAAACAAGTGAGGGATCTTGGGTGTTACATCAGCGCCAGGCAGGTTCGGAGTGAGAACTTGCTTGATAAGAATGGGGGGGGGGGGGGGGTAGAAGATGAGAATGGGAGATCGGGGGGGGGGGGGTAGAAGATGAGAATAGGAGATCTGGGGGGGTAGAAGATGAGAATGGGAGATCTGGGGGGGTAGAAGATGAGAATGGGAGATCTGGGGGGTAGAAGATGTGAATGGGAGATCTGGGGGGGTAGAAGATGAGAATGGGAGATCTGGGGGGGTAGAAGATGAAAATGGGAGATCTGGGGGGGGGGTAGAAGATGAGAATGGGAGATCTGGGGGGGGGTAGAAGATGAGAATGGGAGATCTGGGGGGGGTAGAAGATGAGAATGGGAGATCTGGGGGGGGGGTAGAAGATGAGAATGGGAGATCTGGGGGGGGGTAGAAGATGAGAATGGGAGATCTGGGGGGGGGGTAGAAGATGAGAATGGGGGACCTGGGGGGGAGAGAAGATGAGAATGGGGGACCTGGGGGGGGAGAGAAGATGAGAATGGGGGACCTGGGGGGGGAGAGAAGATGAGAATGGGGGACCTGGGGGGGGAGAGAAGATGAGAATGGGGGACCTGGGGGGGGAGAGAAGATGAGAATGGGGGACCTGGGGGGGGTAGGAGGTGAGAATGGGGGACCTGGGGGGGGTAGGAGGTGAGAATGGGGGACCTTGGGGGGGTAGGAGGTGAGAATGGGGGACCTGGGGGGGTAGGAGGTGAGAATGGGGGACCTGGGGGGGGGTAGGAGGTGAGAATGGCAGGTTTAGGGGGGGGTAGGAGGTGAGAATGGCAGGCCTAGGGGGGGGGTAGGAGGTGAGAACGGCGAACCTGGGGAGGGGGGGTAGGAGGTGAGAACGGCGGACCTGGGGAGGGGGGGTAGGAGGTGAGAACGGCGGACCTGGGGAGGGGGGGTAGGAGGTGAGAACGGCGGACCTGGGGAGGGGGGTAGGAGATGAGAACGGCGGACCTGGGGAGGGGGGTAGGAGGTGAGAACGGCGGACCTGGGGAGGGGGGGTAGGAGGTGAGAATGGCGGACCTGGGGAGGGGGGTATAGGAGGTAAGAATGGCAGGCCTAGGGGGGGGTAGGAGGTGAGAACGGCGAACCTGGGGAGGGGGGGTAGGAGGTGAGAACGGCGGACCTGGGGAGGGGGGGTAGGAGGTGAGAACGGCGGACCTGGGGAGGGGGGGTAGGAGATGAGAACGGCGGACCTGGGGAGGGGGGTAGGAGGTGAGAACGGCGGACCTGGGGAGGGGGGGTATAGGAGGTGAGAATGGGAAACCTGGGGGGTGGTAGGAGGTCAGAATGGGAAACCTGGGGGGTGGTAGGAGGTCAGAATGGGAGACCTGGGGGGGGGGGCTGGTAGGAGATCAGAATGGGAGACCTGGGGGGGGGCCTGGTAGGAGATCAGAATGGGGGACCTGGGTGGGGTAGAAGATCAGAATGGGGGACCTGGAGGGGGTGGTAGGAGATCAGAATGGGGGACCTCTGGCCCCCCAGGTCTGCCATTCTGATTTCCTAACCTTATACCCCCCCAGGGGATGTAAAAAGCAAGGACTTGGGGGGTCGGGGTAGGAGGACCGAATGGGGGGACCTGGGAGGGGGTAGGAGGACAGAATGGGGGACCTGGGAGGGGGGTAGGAGGTCAGAATGGGGGACCTGGGGGGGGTAGGAGATTAGAATGGCGAACCTGGGGGGATAGGGGATCAGAATGGGGAAACCGGGGGGGGGGGGGGGTTGGAGATTAGAATGGCGACCTGCAGGGGTGGGAGGTAGGAGATTAGAATGGGGGACCTCTGGCCCCCCAGGTCCCCATTCTGAACTTCTACCTCCCCCCCCCCCCCCCCCCCCCGGTTATGTAAAAAGCAAGGACCTGGGAGGGAGGGTAGGAGATCAGAATGGGGGACCTCAGATCCCCCATTCTGATATCCTACCCCCCACCCCCAGTTCTGTATAACACTCTTTCTGCTTGTATATCATTCTTGATATATATATGGTGGTAACTGTACTAATCCACCTTAAGAGGACAGAGCCTGTGACAGACCAGTGGGAGGGGTGTAGAGCAGTTCTCACTCCAGACCTGCCTGGCGCTGATGTAAAAAGCAAGGTCCCAAGTGTATTTTCAGTGTTTTTCACTCCTAAAAGACTACAGTAATTTGTAATAATGCGTAATTTTAGATGGGTGTGTCCTTTTAATTGGAGTATTCCATTAGACCTAATGAATGCCTTGGTAGGTGTAGATGCCACAATTACAATATTCAAAACAAAATACTACAACTGCAAATAAAAGGTAATATATTAGAGGAAATATGTATCTTATTTTTCAACAAAAACATTTAGATAATTTTTAAAATGTACTTCTTCAAAATAGTATATTTTAAATATATGAGTTGACTATTCCTTAACATTATTCATTATTATATGCTACTAGCGACTTGCCAGTCAAAAATGATGGGGCAATAAAATTTGAAGCCATGGGAATGCTGTTTGACACACAATGTAAACCTTTTTGTACTGTGAGGGCCTTCGGCGCTCATGGCGAGCCTCTTGTCTCGTCTGTTTTTGCTCCTCTGAGCACCTTCGGCACTCATTATAAAGAGAGATATATATTCATCTATATTTACTTATTCAATAATGAATTAATTATTTATTGAATAAATTAATATACTTTACCTATTTGTAATTAATATATTCAGCAATCAATAGTCTGAAGAGCTAACAATCTGTTTATATTTTCCAGCACCATACAATGCACAGTGAGTGTTGGTGCACTGATGATAAAGTGTAATGAATGTCGTAACTGTACATTCTAAATGGTTTGTGTGCGCGAGGGAAATCCGTTGGTGTAGTTGTGTAAATCGCCATTGTAGATTGGTAATGTTATTAATATGTTACGCATCTCGCATGTATTTTCCGTATTTTGTAATAGTGTATTTTGCATTTCGTTTGTTGCTTTGTGAAAGTGCTAAACATTTGGCAGTGTTTTGTGTAGTCCTGGGTCTTGTAACCTTGTTTAAATTTTTTCGGCTGCCATTTTTTTGCTTGCTTAGGCAATTATCGTGTGGTGAAAGTCGTCAAAATCGGCTTAAATTCACATTGTACCTCACTCCCAGACGTCCTGCCTGTTCCCCCGTGCTGTGGGTGATATTTTTGTTGTATTTATTTTTCTAAGTCCTGCGTTTGTCAAATGCTTGAAGGCTAATGAAGGCTAAGTCCTGCGTGTTTAATTACCTCACAGCTCGCCTTCGACACTCATCACCTTACTCGTACGAACCACGCAAAGCGTGACGTCTCGCGGTTTGACCACTATTATATGTGATTTATTTTATTGGGCACAGCTATTTACTATGTGCCACAGAAACATCATAATAAAGAACACAATTATCAGTGAAGCTTTGTTTTGCTATTGCACAGTGAAAAAAATATGTTTGGAAACTTTGAGTCTCACTAATAGTATAAGTATAATTAGTCAGAAAAATGTCATACAGCATTTCTTTTATTTAGATAAAAATACATGTTGCTATCTACGGGAGACCTGGAGGGATCCATAATACATTGGTGGAACAATGTGTCTTCCATCTGCAGGTGACCAATGCTTGCTCTCTTGTATTAATTGCTCCTGCTTAAGTTACATTGCTTGAATTGTTCTATTGCTAGTGAATTCCCATTTTAACTTCATCCACCTTTCCCCAGAATTCCTTAGATTGAAACACCTTAAAGGGATATGGAGAGGTCCCAGTTGTTATATGAAAATTACCTAAGTGTTTTGCAGGTTTATACATAATTTTGTCGGTAAGTGTGTAAAAGCCAATGGGCCTGTATCCTGTAGCTCATGAATACAATGTTTCTGTAGTACTATATGTACTAGCCAGTCGTGTTTCTGAATTTTTACTGAGACAGGGAGTGATTGACTAGAACATCTAGTACTATAGACACATTGGCCCTCATTCTATTATCGGCCGCAAAGCTGCGATTCCTTGCGGGGCTCCCGTTACCTTGCAATTCAAATAGACGGCGCCGCAAGGCTATCCCCTTACGGCCGGCCGTATATCTTGCAACCGGCCGTAAGCTCAGAAATCTTTAAATGCAAAAATAAATTCAAGACGGCACTGTAAAGCTCTGTAAATGCTAGGGATCATCATGGGGGACATGAGGATTAATAGCAACCCCCTCTCAAGCTTGCACATCAGTCCAAATCCGAGATTACATTAACTGTTTATTTTCCGGCCGCAGCGTGGGCGGGTCTGAGGTGCTCCAAGCCCTCTGGACTTTTTACATGGATATGTGACATAAATTTTAAAAAAAATATTTACGGATTTGAGTGTAGGGGAATGTTGTGCTATGAATGCTAACACCTACAATCACTTTATAGTCTCCTCAGAGTGCAGGATGGCTTTATTATGGCTTTGTTATGTGCTTATTTGTGTGCCTGCGGGACCTTTTTGCTGCAAGTAAGCTGCGGCTCGGTTTTAGCCTTGCAGAGAGGGTTCCCGGAGCAATTGAATAGCAACCAGGATTTTCATGCGGCCGAAACTCTTGCGGCCGTTTAAGATCAAAGGCTTTCCTCCGGCGCTTGCGGCCGCAAGGGATAACAAGGCACCGGCCGCAAGCCTGCCGGAATCCCCAGCCTGAGGGGAATTGAATAGCCGAATAGCTTGCGGCCGGTCCTTGCGGCCCCGCATCTCTTACGGCCGATAATAGAATGAGGGCCATAGTATGCAAAAGATATAGAGAAGGCCTGTTTGGGAACCACTTCTCTAGCATAATTCTTCTTTTTCTGCTCAGTTGGTGACCTTTAAGAGATCAACAATAAAATAGTAGGGATTTTCTTCTTTTATTCTCCTCTGATGGTTGAAAATAACAAAGTATAACACAGATAGTATCTTTTTTTTAATTAAATGTTATACAATAACATTCAGAAGGGAACAGGAAGGAAGTCTATATAGTAGACGAGACTTGGAAATTACAATTTATCAGTTGCTTTAAAATACAAAAATAATAATGCCTGGAATAAAGGGCTAGGAGTTCCTGATTTGTTGACTAATTCAGCGGTATATAGTTTATTTAAAATTAAACCTGTGAGTCTGGTTCCGTGAAAGTGTATTTTTTTTGTTAATGAGAAGTTAATTAAAGCACCAGCAGGTGGCACTATTTACTTCAGTAATGCTCCCTCATTGTAAATTGATATACTGAAGCTTTGGTAGCCTTATCTGCTAATAATGACAAATATGTAGCCAGTAAACTATTTATAAATGTATTGATGGTGACTGCTGCATAGGGAAGTAGTTGTAGAAGTAACTTTTATAGCTTTTGTCAGCTGAGCTTTTTCTTGCATGTTTCCCTGACTGGTATTTTTACACCACTAATTGCATATTTAGGAATGGTTGTAATCGAACATAACCTCTGAAGTGGTTCTAACTTGTCTTTCAGGTAAAAGTTCCAGATGTGGAATTTTTTGTTAATTTGGGAGACTGGCCCTTAGAGAAGAGGAAAGTGTTGAACATTCACCCAATATTCTCTTGGTGTGGATCTTCTGAAACTAAGGACATTGTAATGCCTACGTATGACCTTGCAGATTCCATTTTGGAAACCATGGGACGGTAATCTATTATTTGAGTAATTATTATTGAAATGGTTGCCCTTTTTTACAAAGATAAACAAAAATGCACAGTTTAGTAGTAAGAGACCATTCCAGGCCAACTAGTGAAGGATTTCATGTCGATCATGAGAGCAGTGGTCCTAGAAGTTGTCACTTTGTTGGGCTTGAAAAGGCCAAGAAGACCAATCCTACCCGCAGGTTGTGTAGGTTCTGTATCCCCACACACAGGGTGGCTTAGCAGGATGCCAGGATATGTTGCCGATTTTCCAGACCCAGCGGTTTCAGGGCCAAGTTGCAGAATCACAGGAAAAGGTATAATTTCTGTTAAAAAAATAAATAAAATAAACGCCTTCCCTCTAAAGGAAACACGCCATGCATATGTGACTAAAACAGAATATAATGTTATTTGTCAGGTCATGTTTTTATACAGTCCAAGCACCAATCAACAATGGGCCACTTCATTTGGTAAACATAGATTTTACACATTATGTCCCCTTTGAACTACCCCTCGTGGGGCAGGTCTGTCTTTAAGGACTTGGTGCAAGCCTGTCTCCTTCCCCACTTATGTGCCGAGGGGTCTATTGCTCCAGTTATCAGCTAGCTCAGGGCAGGATCTAGGTACAACAGACGTCTGGGTGAGGAGTCTAGGTCTAACCCAAGTGGGGGAACCGTATAGTTGGGGTGTGTACATTTTTAGATTATCAAGGACATGCTCTTTGCTACCTGGGAGACCCAGCAGAGGGTAGTGGGTCTGGTTAGTAGGCTTGGTGTACCTTCTGAGTGGGTGAGTTCAGGGGACTATGTGATTAGGTCTACCTGCACCCTAGCCAAATCTCTTGGGATAGAGATACCTTTTATTGAATCAGAGGGGAGTGGACTAAGAAAGTTGAAGCAGCAGTTCAGGCTCCATATTCGATTGTCACGAACAATGGCTAAGGTCAAGTACTTCCTAAATTGTGGTTAACCACAAGACAAAGGTTCAAAGGGGTATCACTTGCAATGCACTTGTCAGCACTTGACCATTGTCTATTAAAAAAAGTGTTTCATCTGCTCGAGGTCCTGTTTCTTAACCAGGTTTGCCTATTGATATCCCTGACCTAAAATTTGCACAGCTTGCAGTCACTTTACAGAAAGTTGTAAAAGACACCTTGGAACGGCATGTTCTCTATTAAACGGCCTCTTTCCTATATTAAGTATTCTTTTGAAGAACTGCGTAATACAGTTTATTACCTTTTATATATGCAGTTTTGCCGCAGTGAAATGTACTATTTTGGTTTCTTATAATTGTTATAATCTTGTTCCTCAGAGGAAATGTTGATTGGAGAGGAAGTTTTTTTTATCCACAATGGGAAATTGGCAACAAAAACTGCCAGTGCTTTCATTAGGTCTAATGGAAAGCTCAGTTTACATGGACACTCTCCTGAGACAACAGAAGAAACAGCTTTGTGAAGAAAATCGAATACTGTAGTAAAGAATTGCAAATAAAAGTGAAACCTTTATAGGCAGTGTTTTATTTATTTTACTTTTGAAAAATGTTCTTAAATTCAAATTTTCTTACATTCTAATATGTGTGCATTCCTAACAAGAATAGGAATGACATGAGGATTTCTGAGCTGTTTCTGTTCTAAATACGTTCAGTTTCCAAAATAAGATTAGATCATACTGTTCATCATAGTTTGCTGTTTTGCCCCCAAATGGTCTTCACTGAAATGAGTAAGAAAATAATTGATAAATGTATCCACAGCAAAGTGGTCTAGCCCCTGAAAATGATGCACTAAATTATATTTTAAAGATGAGCTTTTGTCTTGACTTCTGCCTGTGCTTTTGTAGGGTGAGTCTGGACATTATGTCTGTCCAGGCAAACACTGGACCTAAATGGGAAGATAAGAATAACACTGCTTTTTGGAGGGGCCGTGATAGCTGCAAGGAGAGACTGGAGCTTGTGAAGATGAGCAGGAAACACCCAGACATGTTAGATGCTGCCTTCACTCATTTCTTCTTTTTCAAACATGATGAAAGTCTTTATGGTCCTGTTGTTCAGCCCATACCATTTTTTGACTTCTTTAAGGTAGGTAAATTCAGTTAAACATCATATACAATACTTAGTTTCTTCTGTGTATGCAGCAGCTTTTGTATTGTTGAGACTGTTTAGTCTGTCTTATTAATCCCTTAAAAGGTCATGGAATTTATATTTTTGTATACTTTGCATTTAAAAGTGCAGACTTCAAACATTTATTTATGCATTTTTTTGTTCAATAGCCCTGCAAAGGATAATAAAATATCTCGAAGCACAATTTTGCAGGTCTGCTGGTTCAGTACCTTTGATAACTTAATTATTTGGTCAAAAGGAAGTCATCATTACAACTGTACCAAGTGCAATCTATGCAGAGATTATGTTTTGTTTATTCAGAAGTTTAGCATTGTAAACAACTGCAAATTATTTAAGTAAATGTGTCCAGGTGCCCAATTCCAGATCTTAGAGGGATAACTTCCTTAACAAGATATACTGTACATACCTGAGCCTGTATGGGGAAATCTCTGGTCTGGAGCAGATGGTGATCCATCAAAATGTCCAAGACACCGGAAAGATGGCAAAGCAACTGCTTCTGATATGGAAGGTTGTCAATTTGACTTGAATAAAAATCATATAAAAAAGAAAAAGTATAAAACAGAAATAAATTGTAATGTGGTAAATATGTGTCAACTGTTGGTTTTGTAATGTGTTTGTAATCACACACCATCTCTGCGGTTAAAGTGATGCAAAAGGTGAAAGTCTGAGTGTACCATGGGAATGAGTATTTGTTACTGTCTATGCATTTCAAAGCCCACAAGTTTTTAACAGTTTACACCTTTTCTCTGTATGACTTATGAAAAAGTAACTGGGATTTAAATGGACTCATACAAGAGATTATTATTCTTATCATCACTCTGCATAAAAGAGTGAGTTTAGAAATAAAACTAAAATGTAATCTGTGTGGCAGTCACAATATCGTGACAATCCGGGGTTAGGGGCTATTACTGCCCAGGGCCACCTGCTATAGACTACAGGTTAACTACCCACAAGGGCCGTTTGGGTTTGTGGAAATCTTGGCACCAGCACCCTGATATCTGGCTTCTGTATCAGAGTCTCTCCATCAGGAATCAGCACTTCCAGGAGTCTCAGTAACCTTCCTGTGGTAGTGACCAGGACAAGTTACTTGCAGGGTGGAGATAGGTTCAGTATCACAGCCACCAGGAGCAAAATAAGAGAACATACCATTCATATATGTCTCAGAAGTGAACTGTTTTATTTTTAGAAATTCAACAATATTTATAGTAATTAGATACAGAGGGGGGTAAACACAATGTAACAAAGAGATGATGTGGCAGACAATTACAGGAGATGACCCCACATTGGGTCTAGCAGTACCTTGATGGCTGGCACCTGAGAACAATAGGGCTACCTTCTAATACACATCCTGCCGTCTCTGGCCCTCATTCAATTGTGATTTGGCCAATTGAATAGTGCTCTAAATAAGCACAAAACATATATTTTTTTAAATAAGATTTTACTTAGTAAACATCTATCCAAAAGCAAGGTTTTCACTAAGTAAAAACTTCTTTAAAAAAATATGTTATGTGCTTTTTTAGACCCCTATTCAATTGGCCAAATTGCAATTGAATGAGGGCCTCTGTGTCTGAGTGATTCAGACCTTAGATAGAGTACATGGCAGATGTGATTAACTTGATTGGCTAACAATGGGCCAGAACAGATAACAGTACAATACAGGAGTCTGATCACTGCAGACTCAGTACACCCTGTTTTAACCCCATCATGATCACAGTTTAAACAGAACACAGTAATATTACATGGAGAATTACATACAGTATAGAGGAGAAGGCATATACATATGCCATAATATGAAGCATGGTAGTACTCTATGGCTCTATGTTTTGGGGCTATTCACCCCACCACCCACCTGCCCACATTTCCAATGTGGCAATATAATTTCCCTACCCATTTTCCAATGGCGCTGTATGTCCTCTATGGTGGCATAATGCACCAGGATACAGGCCCTGGAATGGGGTCTGTGACAAATATCCATTCTCATTATCTCTGATCTATAAAAGCAAAAAACAAATTACCAATGTCAAGTGAATTGGTGAATTAGATATCTTTTCCACATGAACACACTGTGTTTTTATGTGTTCCTTTATTTATAGCAGAAAGTGTTCATTAGCTGACATGTTTGTAACCCTTCATGTTCGGTCTATCAGGGGATGGGTATAGAGCGGATGGTTCACTTTGTTAGCGGGACTGCCTGCTTCTGAGCATGTGTGGAGGAAGGCTCTCTATTCAGTGACACCATAATTACCCCATCACTGCTGAAGAGAAAAATAACATGCCAGAGCAAACTCATTGGGCTCCAGCCCAGTAACAAAAGATTAGAAGTAAAACTTGGAGGCCCACTAGACACAGAGTACTAAAAATAAGATTTTATTTAAAAATGCTTCCATGCTCTTGATTACATGACCACTGTGGTCCCTTTATATGAAATGTATGTTCTGACTTTTTTCTTCTAATTTCACACAACAATTTTAAAAATACAAAAATGTATAATTATATGACATGTCCTATATCTCAAAGTTAAATAGTTGAAATAAAACAGGATTAGAAATCCAGGATTAGCTGCTTTGTGACATTAGTTTCCCAGAATAAAAAAGTATTTTATTTACAGTACATATCTGTCTTTGTTGATGATTCAATTAGTAATGTGACCAGGAAGGATGGAAAATAGATAACTATTTTTTTTTCTTCACTATAAACTCCACTGAACTTTTAAAAGGTGTTTTAAGTATCTTCTCCAGTTGAATTATTATTGCTTTATAATCAGATAATAAATAACAGCATGGCTGTAAAAAGATTGTTATCTTAATAGAGGTTGTATAACAATTAACAGAATTGCAAATTATCATAAATGAAAGTGTAAAAAACACACCAAAGGAACACTTATTACAGAGCAAAGTCTCTGTATAGCGTGGATAAAATGGCTCTGTAGGTGATGATTCAAGCACATAAAGTTTACATTACATTGCATTGTTCTACAAATGTTTATCTAAACCAGGGGTCATCAACCTTTTAATACCTAACGCCAATTTGTGATGATAAAATGATATTACCGCTAACCAGTGTCACAGTAACTCAATTTACCCTTTCTCATTTATGGTTACATAAATCATATGACCCTAGCTATGTATCACATGTACTTTCTAGATAGTGATCTGGCCCTGACTGCTGTCCCTAGGCTCTCGCCAGCTCTCCAACCAGCCAAGCGTAGTGCTGCGGGGGTCTCCGGCGTGTGACTTCACTCATCAGTGGCGCCACCTAGCAATTACCCTGCCAACCATAAAAGCTTGAATCGCCCACTAGTAGACAGTAGGGACCAGGTTGACTACCACTGATCAAAACGAACACCACCGCTGCATGTAAAGAACGATTTGGGAGTCATGATGGGACCCCCTGCACCCCACAAGTAACTCTGCTATTTGGAACACTGGGTTCTAATGTCAGGGGCTATTACAACAGACCTGAAACTTGTGGGGACAGTGACTTGATTGTTTTTGTGTGTAATTTATTGTGGGGTTACTACATCATGTTATATGCACTGTAATAATGTCATCTTACCTGTAACTAGGGGAGATACAGTTACAGATTCTATAGCAATTTATGTGGATTTATAACTTCTGAGAGTTGGCCCTCTGTAAGAGGAGAGCAAAACACAGGCCTGGGTTATTAGTGACCTAAACCGATAACCCTGGAAAGTTATTGCCCTATCTGAAGTTGTCCAAAGGTGCTAAGAGATAAACAGCATTGATAAAAAATGTGTAATGATAACAAGAAAGCCAGACCCCTCTATACATCTGGAAATAATGTGGATGGGGGGCATAGCAAGCTCTATTTTGCCCAGGAGGATGGGCTAGAACTGGGGGAGGGTGTTTTTGAGATATCTGAAAATGTGTCTTAAAAAATAAAGAAGTGGCAGTCTGATTTTGGACACACTAAATAAAGGTGGTGTCAGAGTCTGATTTGAACTCACTAACTAATGGTAGTGTCTCAGTCTGAGTGGAACATTCTAAGACCAAAGGAATGTCTGCCTGTGTCTTTCTTCTGGGGTGAGTTCTCCTAAGAAGGGGTTGTGGCTGGGTGCTGAGATCTTGAAAACAAAGAGACAAAGCAGACAAATGAGGCGCATGTGGCCCTAAAATCTGTGGGTTGTAACATTGCTAAAATTGTGACAATTGTTAAATGAAATATAGCATGTTTCAAGGCCATGTTTATTATTTTATTTGTAATGCTCCAACATATTTCGCAGTGCTAAACAGGGTAGCTACAAGTCAAAAGTAATTATAACAAATTACAAAATAATGGAGGGCCCTGTTATTTATTTTAAAATCAAGCATACAGTGCTTTCTATAATAAGATTGAAAACTCACAAACTTACAGTCTATAGGGTATGGGTGAGGTATAGAAAGGTGAGGTACAATACATTGTACATATTAAAGCTGAATGTGATAGGCTTCTTTAAACAGGTGAGTTTTTACTGAGGTTTTGAAGGATTTGAGGCAGAAGGATAGTCTAGTGGAGTGGGGCAAGGAGTTCCAAAGAATAGGGGCAGCACAATAAAAATCCTGAAGGTGGGAGTGAGAGGAGCTGATAAGAGAGGAGGAGAGAAGAAGGTCATTAGCAGAGCGAAGAGGGTGGTTGGGGACATATTTAGAGACAAGAGCAGATATATAAGAGGGTGCATTATTATGGAGGGCTTTATATGTTTGAGTCAAGATTTAAAATTGTATTCTGGAGGCTATGGGAAGCCAGTGGAGGTGCTGCAGACACTGAGTGATGAGTATGGTAGATGAGTCTAGCGGAGGCATCCATTATGGACTGAAGTGGTGAGAGATGGGTGAAGGGTGCGGCCAGCAAGGATGCTTACCTCACGAAACCTTGCATGCAGACTAACACTCTGCGGACTAATGGATTGTGTTTGCCGGAATACATTTTATTTCATATTGTATAATTGAAAATATAGCAGTTTGTCTTATTCTCCTCAATGAGGTATATTTGGTCTTCCAGAAATGGTTGTTTTCCTATGGAATACTATTTTGGCAAATTGACATGATGTATATGCTTCTGTTAATGTACATTGTTGTTGAGTCCTTCAGTTGTGTCCAACTCTCAGTGACCATATGGAGGCAACAGACAGGCACATCTGTCTGTGTTTCTGGTTGTGCTTATCCATATTGTTTTCTTGCCAAAGATACTGGAGTGGGCTGTAGTTTGTAAGACCTCTCTGCTATGACCTGCCCAACTTGGGTGACCCTACATCGTATAGGTCACAGCTTCATCAAGGTAGTGACCCAGAAGGGGATTAATGTACATACTGAACTCCAAATAAAAGCAAGAGATCAGAATCTAATCTATTGCAGTATTGGTAAAGTATAATAAAGAATATTACAAAGCCAACCTGATTTGCACCAAAATCTCTGAAGCCTTGTAGGCAGAGAAACTGTTGTTAAAGAGGGGTTAGTAGTGAACATATCCAATAGAGATAAAAACCATCCATATATCCTTAAATAGTTAAATACAAGTAGCCAATAAGAGGGACAATCCCTATATCCTTAAATTGTTTAATACAAGTATCTTGGTTGGGAGGGAGCCCAGATGAGCAGTGTAAATATATATGAGAAAGTAAGGAAGAAATACCTTGAAAAGTACACCTTTGAGTCTCATCTGAGTTGCTCTACAGTACAGCATTCAATTTAAATGAATAAACCATAGGGTCAAGCAAAAGGGTAAAATAAAATATAACTTTTATTATATCTTCATAAAATTATACAACAATAAAATCTGAACGATTATGATAAAAGTACAAATTAAAAAGATAGAACAGAATATTTTGGATAATTCGGCAAAGAAACTACAGCAAAATTTGTATCAGTTTGGGAATAAGGCAAGTAAGATGCTTGCAAATAAAGTTAAACTAAAAAAATCAATAAATAAAATAATTGATTATCTGAAATATAAAGATCAATTAATTACAAACTGGAAGGAAATTGCTAAAAGTTTTGCCGAATATTATAAACAACTTTATAACTTAGAAAATGGGGAAACTTTTGTAAGGCCTACGGAAGGGGCAGTTAAAAAATTCTGGGATAGGATAAAACTCCCGAAAATCACAAAAGAAGAACTGGAATATTTAAATAGGGAAATAATAGGTAATGAAATTGAAGAGGTAATTTCAAATCTAAAAATGAATTCAGCGCCAGGACCAGATGGCTTTAGAGCCCATTATTACAAAATATGCATGAAACAATTATTAACACCGCTTAAAAAAGCATTTATTCACATTAAAGAAGAAGGAGTGGTTCCTACAGAGATGGTAGAAGCAAGTATAATTCCAATCCCTAAGGAAGATCTAAATCGTCCGGAGTGTAGGAATTTTCATCCTATTTGTTTAATTAATATATATCAAGATTTACTCCAAAATCCCAGCTAATAGATTGAACCCTATATTAGGAAGGTTGAAATCTCTAGAACAAAATGGATTTGTGCCAAATAGGCAAGGAACATCCAATGTAAAGGTGTACTTTTCAAGGTATTTCTTCCTTACTTTCTCAGAGAAAGTGTTGTGCATTGACCAAAATGGCACAACTACACAGAAATTCATACATCTCCTAAATGGCAAGCATCCTTGACTAATGTGAGTGGTCTGTCTCCGTTCTCCTTACTCCTCATAATCTTTCTCGTTTCTACTTTTTGACAGAATCAAAAAAACATTAAATCAAACTCTCATTGCCTCACTCAAGATGTCACTTTGCTTCATTTTTTACATCCCTAGATGTTCATTAAATATATATTTTTCTAGTTTAATAGCAAACGATTATAATAGCAGTTAATCTGAATACATTAAAAAAACAATACAACACACAGTCCTTTATATTGAACACGATCAGCCTTTTAAAATTGCGTTTCAGTCAATTTAAAAGGGCTCTATTTAAACACACAGCATATTTTTTTTACAGAAGTTTTTAGTTAGTGAACTTCTATGCAAAAGCAAGGTCTTCCCTAACTAAAAACTTCTGTAAATAAAATATGCTCTGTGCTTATATAGAGCCCTTTTAAATTTACCGAATCGCAATTTAATACGGCTGTATATTAAGCACATATAGCATTGGCAGGATCTATATGTGCTTAGGTGTTTGTGAGTACGTTTGTAGGCTAGAGAATCTTCTAATCTTCTTTGCTCAGTGATCTTGGCACAACCCCACCCCCCACCACTCAATAGCCATCATTCAATTGAAATTTGGCCAATTGAATAGGGCTCTAAATAAGCACATAACATATTTTTTTTTAAGACGTTTTTAGTTAGTAAGCATCTATCCAAAAGCAAAGTTTTCACTAACTTAAAACTTCTTTAAAAAATATATGCTATGTGCTTTTTTAGAGCCCTATTCAATTGGCCAAATCGCAATTGAATGAGGGCCAATGTCTTTAACCTAATAAAAATACTGTGCCCACAATACATAGGTGACACATTTTTACTAAAGAATGGTTTATAAGACATAGATCCATATATTGTTAACTGCTTGTGGAGTGGAGATGGCAATGCCATTGCATCCTGGTTTAAAAAACAAAAGTTGGAATATATGTTTGTTTATAACACCTTTCTATAGGAACAAATTGTAGAATGCCTACATTTTTCACCCCAGATTTTACGCAATAAAAAGTATGCACTTGTAATATTAGTAAATGCTCTTTCACTCTTTTAATAAGCCAGTACAATAAAACATGTATTCTTTGCCTAGCGTGACGTTATTGCCTTAATTTGTTTATGTATCCGTTAATTTACAAGTCTACTGTTATATATGTAAATCTCTGGCAAATATAATATAATAATTTCGACATTCATCCCTAATCACTGTGTATTTATGATAAACTAAATAGTTATATGTATTAATGAAATACCCAATGCAGGATATGGAAGAGTAGACAATGTGAAGGGGGTTGCAATGTGATTGGATGGATGGGATGCCTTTTTCTAAAATCAGTAAATTCTCTGATGCCTCAACTTTATCAGTGTTTTGAAGCATCCAGCACTGAATTAATGGATTCTGACATTCCCAAACTGTGGTCTGAAAACTTCATCCAGGTGGTCCTCGGAAACTGGAATTGGAAAATTATTATTAAATGAAGAGTTATACCTTTATGATACATAATTTATGCAGTGATACCAAGACACTTCATCTAATTGTTTAGACATGCACATTATAGCATGGCTAATCACAAGAGGCTGAGAAGTTAAGACCACATAAAACTTGCTCATGCTATTTTGAAGTGTTCCTCGGTATTTAATTCAGTGGATATTAATGTATTTTTCTATTTGCTCTTTCTTGTATTTAAACCAAGCTTGGTTCTACAGGTCTTCAAGAGCAGCAGTTTCACCGAGAACATACTTTTGTCTCCGCTGTGAGATTTCTGAAAGTTCTGAGGTCAATAACCTTTTTACAAGCATTTTAAAAAACTAACTCTAGAATAATGACTAAACAAAGCTTGATGTCTCACATTCCCTAAGCTATAAATCTGAGCTGTTTCTTAGAAAATAAAAGAATCATTTACCCTTCCTTGAAGCCACAACATAATTCCATTTTATGTTGCTAAAGCAGAGATTGCTGACGTTTATGGATCAATATAGTTCTTTTCAGCTGAAATGCTCTAAGCTGTGCCATAATAGAGAAGATCGACATGGGGAATATCTTCCCACTTTCTGCTCGTATATCATTTTGTCTGTCAGTGCTTCTGTAGCAACTGTTGTCCTTGGTGATGATATCTAATCTAAACTGTTCTCCTTTTGATAAGAGGAGTGACGCTGCGCATTTTATTCAGGAAATATTTCTGAAATGGCTTCCATGTCTATGCAATCCAGTTCATCAGTGTTGCAATCAGCTGAGATAGTAAATTAACTATATAAATTCCAATTGAATCCTAATTAGATAGGTTCTGTCTTCATGCTGATTAAATTACCATCTGAACACGGTTTCTCTTATGATGCTTGCTGCTTAGATTAGCAAGAAATACATGCACTTCCAACCGTGCATTTCCAAAGTGGAAACAACTTTCTTGTTTTCTATGCTAATATTATTCTGATTGGACTATAAAAAGTATAGCCATGATTCAGAATCAAATACACAGATATTTTACAACAAGATATGATGTTAGGACAGGGAAGTAATAAACAGACATTTTGTATACCACTATTCCCAATGTAGCAATATATATGTGTTTACAAATTGCTGAATATGATACTGCTACCCATAGAGACAATTGTTGCATGGCTAGTTGTATGACAATCAGAAAAAGCTAGCTTTAAATGTGCCCTTATCTATATTTGCAATCCACACAGTTTTAATTATACATTTCAATAAGAAAGTAGAATTGAATTGTTTTCACTTTTGGTCCAGGTGCAGTCCCTTGATGCCTAAACTAAACTGGTCACAATTTAAAGGGCCACTTAATTCAGTACAATTTGAACCAAATCACATTAAAGATCTTGTAAAAGCATGTTGAAATACTTTTTAAACTTTTGAAATACGTGCATTATTCAGTAGGAAATCAGATAAAATCATATCTGTTTTTACACCTGCCCCCAACCAGACCCACAGCTACAGCTTTTTGTAGTGATCAAAAGAAAAAAATGAATTAACCCTTAACAAGTCCATCGGTGCAGAGCATGGAATGCAGGAATCACTAAAATAGGTCAGTTATGGATGAACTTTTCAATGCATTTCTGAGTTCAGGGAAAACTGCTATCAAACACTGTCTTCACCGCGTACCTTAGCATCTGCAATACTCATGCAACAGCGAGTATGCAGGCGAGACCTTGATATGAAAACAGGCTTAACATTTTAGATTTTTTGCTGTTAGTGTAATTAACCAAAAATAATTTTAACATACAATCTTATGGTCTTTCACACCACTAAGAGCACCTACAGTGAGGTAAATGGCCCTTTAAGGATATTTCTGCTTCAGTTCATTTAGCTCAAAGCCATCTACCTAAGTTGAGTGTTTATTTAAGGATGTGTCTACTTGATTTCAAAAGTTCATACATTTTATATATTCAAAAATCATATTTAAAAAAAACGTAAAAGTAAATAGAGCATGTTATTTAATGTTCCCAAAGCAGCCTTATTGATCTTCCCCTTGTCTATTTGTTAGCTAACGGAAAGGCTAATTGCAGGACTGTACAAGCTCAGTGATTTCAGTACTTGACTGCAAGACACCAGGCACAGACGTTGTGAGAATGAGGGCTGTGTTCTTAATCTCAAAGCCAAATGGCGAAATCTCTTGTGCTAGCCCTGCAACCTCCCATACTCTACAGATATTTGTAATACTTATCTGTAATAGATAATATGCAGAGCAGGGGGAGTCAGTGAGGCTGATTCTTGAACATGGCATAGCAAGATCAATATAAATTAGTTTAGTCATTTTTTTTGTAATATTAATTGCAATTTTACAGGGTTCTGCTTAGATGCTTTCTTATCTCTACAATAATTGCACAGGTTGCTCTATAAAATGCACAGCAGACACTTCTTGTTATAGATTTATTCAAATAATACTTTCTCTGTACTTCAAGTAAAGGTTATGCTGCTCTGAATGCTGCATGAATATAGATTACTAAAATAAAGATACGGATATAGAAACAGGTCTAGAAATGTTTTTGAATATTACACATATTATTTCTAGCCACTTGCCTGTCACAAATGATAATATTGATATGATATTTTATATTTCTAATCTCTCCCCCCCCTCCCTGTATCTTTCCCCCTCTCCTTTTTCTCTTACCCTTCTCCCTCTCCTCGGTCTCTCCCCGCTCTCCTTTGTCTCCCCCCCCTTCCTCCCCTGTGTCTCTCTCCGCCTTCCCCCTCTCCCTCCCCTGTGTCTTTTCCCCCCTCCCTCGTGTCTGTTCCCCCCTCTGCTTTGTCCCTTCCTCTCCTGTGTCTCTTCCCTCTTCTCCCCTCTTCCTCTCCTATGTCTCTTTCCCCCTCTCCCTCACCTGTGTCCCTTTCCACCCCATTCCTCTCCTTTGTCTCTCCCCCCCTACCCTCTGTGTTTCTCCCCCCTTCCCTCCTCTCTCACCCCTCTCCCTCCCATCTCTTTAGCCCCCATCTCCCTCCCCTGTGTCTCCTTCCCCTCCCTGGTATCTCGTTCCCCCCTCTCTCGTTCTTAACCCCTCTGCTTTGTCTATCTTCCCATCTCCTGTGTTTCTTTTCCCCCTCTCCCTCCACTGTGTCTCTTTCCCCCCTCTTCCTCCCCTGTGTTTTTCTCCCCTCTCCTTTGTCTGTTCCCCCCTCTACCTCCACTGTGTCTCTTCCCCTCTCTCCTTTGTCTCTTTGCCCCTCCCTCCCCTGTGTCTGTTTCTCCCTCTCCCTCGTCTCTCTTCCCCTCTCCCTCTAGGTCTAGAAATGTTTTTGAATATTACACATATTATTATTATTATTACTAGCGACTTACCCATCACAAATGATGGGATACTATTTTATAGTTCTAATCCCTCCCATATATATTCCCCCCTCTCCCTCCCCTGTATCTAACCCCCCTGCCTCCCCTGTGTCTCTGACAGCCTCCCTCCCGTGTCTTTTCCCCCCTCCCTCCCCTGTGTCTGTTCCCCCCTCTCCCTCCCCTGTGTCTGTTCCCCCTCCTCTGTGTCCCCCCCTTTGTCCCTGCCCCCCCTCTCACTCCCCTTTGTCCTTTCCCCCTCTCACTCCCAAGTGTCTCTTTCCCCACCCCTCTCCCCCACCTGTTTCTCCCTTCCTCCTTTGTCTCCCCCCTCTCCCTCCCATCTTTTTAGCCCCCATCTCCCTCCCCTGTGTCTCCTTTTCCCCTCTCTCCCTCCCCTGTGTCTTTTGCCCCTCTCCCTCCCCTGTATCTTTCCCTCCTCTCCCTCCCCTGTATCTTTCCCTCCTCTCCCTCCCCTGTGTCTCATTCCCCCTCTCCCTCTCTTGTCTCTTCCCCCCTCTCCCTCCCCTATGTCTCTTCCCCCCTCTGCCTCCCCTGTGTCTCTTTCTCCCTTTCCCTTGTCTCTCCCCCTCCCTCTTGTCTTCCCCCCATCTCCCTCCCATCGCTTTAGCCCCATCTCCCTCCCCTGTATCTCCTTTCCCCCTCTCTCCCTCCCCTGTATCTCTTCCCCCCCTCCCCTGTATCTTTTCCCCCCTCTCCCTCCCCTGTGTCTTTCCCCTCCTCTCCCTCCCCTGTGTCTATTTCTCCCCCACTTGTGTCTCTCCTCCCTCTCCCTCCCGTCTCTTTCCCCCTCTCCCTCCCCTGTGTCTCTTCCCCCTCTCCTTTGTCACTTGCCCCATCTTCCTCCAATCTCTCCCCCCTTCCTCCTCTTCCTCCCGTGTCTTTTCCCCCCTCTCCCCATCCCTTCTGTCTCTCTCCCTTCTGTCTCGTCCTCATCTCTTTCCCCCTCCCTCCCCTGTGTCTCTCTTCCCCCCCTTCTCCCTCCCTTGTGTCTCTTGCCCTGCTGTCCCTCTTATGTCTTTCCCACCCCCTTCCTCCCCTGTGTCTTTCCCCCCTCTCTCTACCCTGTGTCTCTTCCCCCCTCTCCTGTGCCTCTTAACCCTTCTTCTTTTTCTCTCTCCCCTCTCCTTTGTCTCCCCCCCTCTCCTGATCCTTGATACTTTATTTGTAACTCGCCAACATTTTCCGTAGCGCTATAAATGGTATAAGTTCAAAGCAAAAACAATAGCAATATTAACACATTGCAAAGAATGGAGGGCCCAGTCTTTGGGCTTAGAATCCAGTATCCAGAGTGCTTTCCCTAAGCATCATGCAGGGTTGAAAACTCTCAAACTTACCATCTGACTTGTTTTTTTTTGTCACAGCTGCATTCATTTCTTTATCATTACTGGTTTCCTGAGCATACAAATGGTTAAACAAACCAGTAACTAAAGCCTAAGCCTTTTCAATTAATAATTGTCAAGATTTGCAGCTCGGATTGGAGCCTCACCCTGAACACGCCACCTAAAGCCATTCCTTTTTGGCACTTACTTTCATGTGTTCACCATGAGTCTTTTATTTGTTGAGTTGAACATTTAGTTTATGAAACTTTATGACTTTTTAGTTTTTTTTATTAGAGACTCTGTGCTTACATTGAAGCCATCTGTCAAGGAAAGTTATTCTTTGAAGAGCTTCATGATATTTTTATGCACGCCTTGTCCTTGAGAGAATGCATCATACCTGCAGTAAATGGCCATTTGGAATTGCTTAATCATATCGGTGGCTTATGCCTTTCTGTGAAGAGTTCTGTTTATCTATAAAAACCTTGAATATGCTTTGACTATTCACAGTGACCCCTTTTTAATAATTCTTCGATAGTTTGTGAACTTTAAAAAAAAAATGTATTTGTTTTGTATGCTTTATGATATTGGCTTTCTTTTATTATAGATACCTATTTTTTCCAGAACAGAAAAAAATGGGTGGCTCAGGCAAACCAAAAATCAATATTTCATAACACAGTAGACATAACACAGTAGACATATTTTCTCTAAAGAGCATACAATCTAAAGACAACTTAGTGTATAATATTGTCAGCATAAATTATCTTCTCTGAATGGTGGTTTTGATATAATCAGATTGCACTCTTTCTAAAAGGTACACTGAATATCCCAGCATCAATAGTGAATATCCCTATAAGCCATTTAATTTTGCATTTGTGATCAGGAATTTCTCAGTTTATATAACGATTATGTAGAAAGTTTAATTTTGACATCCATGACCACTGTCTTTTTTTCCGAAGGCTAGTCAAAACTGTAATGCCTTGTTTTTGAGACAGGATTATAAAATACTATATGCATCTTGAGTGTGATTTAATTTTATTTGTAGCAAAAGTGCTGCTTAGGTTAAAAATGTCCCCTTTAAAACTTTGGAAATATAGGTTTGCAGCAAAAGTAGGACCTCCTTCTGACTAACTTGTATTAAGGTGTTCAAGATCACTGTAGCAGTCAAGTTAGAGAAACCTCTCTGGCAATACCCGATGTACAGTAGCTTTAAAACATTTTAGAAAAGATGTGATAAGTGGTACAAATACAACTTGTACAGTGATTAAAATAGCTTTTTTTTAAAATAATTTCCACTGTAATGTGTTACATTATAGCCTAATCTTTAAACAATGGTAGAAAGCAAATACTGCCCATTTAATACTAATGGACAAACTTTTAAAATGGAAATCATACTGTGGGGAAAAAAATCTGACTTCCTCACTTTGTCTTCAATTTATGTCTCTCAAAAAATTATAAATCGGCTTTCGCTTTTTTTGTTGAAAAACACCATATAATGATTAAACGGCAACCACAATAGAATAACTATAACTATATATTAAATGATCTACAATTTCTGTTTTAGTACAAGTACCAAATCCTAATTGATGGCACAGTCGCAGCATACAGGATGCCATACCTTCTTGCTGGGAATTCTGTGATACTTAAGCAAGATTCTATATATTATGAACATTTCTACAATGAACTACAGCCATGGAAACATTATGTTCCTTTTAAAAGGGATCTCAGTGATTTGCTAGAAAAAATCCAGTGGGTCAAAGACCATGATGACGAGGTGAGTGGTAAAACTGATGTATTGTTCAGGATGTAAATTGATGACTCATAGCATGTTTGGGTGGAAAAGAATGGAAACTGCATCCCTCATATGAGGGTTTAAGCATAATTTTACTTTTTTTCATTTCTTGTCACTGATTGCCTTAGCCTTTGTTTCAAATCATTATTTCATACGAAGACCTCAACATAGCCTGATTTCAAATTGCTGGTTTTAGTAATATTTTTAATGCATAAGAACATCAAAATCTCACCACCTTCATGTTTTAAATTGAATGTCAATTTATGTGGCAGTAAACTGTGAATGGAAAAAATAGTTAATGTTTTTAGAATTTATGATCTGTATAAAGTATGACTGTACATACAAAAAATCCAAAGACACTCACAGGTACAATATATTGAATACAAATAGTGTCTAGAGGTGCTCACCAGGAGAACATATTATAGAACAAAAAAGGAAAGCATTCCTTTTTTATTTATTTTTTTAAATTAATTATAGTTTACATTTTTTTAATTGAATAATTATTATAGTTCACATACGACACTGCAATCTAAAAATTTAACATTTATTGTTTCTTGATAATAATAATAATAATTAAATTATTGATACACGCTACTGATGGAATGCATTCCTATAAAGAACGTCTACAGAATGGTCTATAAGTACTTGTTATTAAAGTGAATTTATTATTCTGTAGAAGTATACAGACAATTCATTTTTATTTATTTATCTGTTTGAATTTACTAAAAAGCCAAGATACTGCTAATGTTTGACAATAGTCAGTTTGTTCTTAACTTTTCATAATCTCCTAATTTTCGGAAGAATAAGAGATTGCATAGTATATTAATATAGAGGGCCATATCTTACTATATTAGTCACTTTCCTACCCTTTCTCTCTTTAATCCCTGTAGCTGTGAATGACTTCCAGTTTCTCTTAGATCATACCGTGATACCCCCATTGTATCTATCAGGAACCAAATAATCTGTAAGATGTCCTTTTAATGAGACCAACATCATTGATTATTATTTCACTTATTTTAGAGAATGTTGCTATCTAATTACTGTGGATATGTTTAAATCCATTTCCTTTTTCTTCCTCAGGCAAAAAAAATTGCAAAAGCCGGAAGTGAGTTTGCGCGGAACAACCTCATGGGGGACCATATATTTTGCTATTATTTCAAACTCTTCCAAGTAAGTATGCAAAAGAGCATTTATACATTATGAAGGGGTTCAATGGTTATTATATCATTGCTAATTATTATAATTGATAAGTATTCAATATAAAGTATTATAATGAAAACATCGTGACACTCATGCAATATTGATAAAAAGTATAAAAACATTCTAGACAATGTGCAATGTGCAACAGTAAGCTGTATTGTAAAAAGTAAAAAAATGTTTTTTGCTAGTGTTTGTTCCTGTCTTTTTATTATCTTTACTGTCCTCTCAATACCCCGTAGTTATATAGTATTGTAAAATATTAACATTTATTAATTACTAGGAACTTGCCCGTCAAAAAAAACGGGATTAAAATTGTAAGGCTGGCACTGCTGTTTGCCACACAATGTGAGGCTTTTGCTCTTCTGAGCACCTTTGGCTCTCATCGTGAGCCCCGCCTTGGTGTTCATTTCGAGCCTCTCCCCGTGTACTTCAACTTTCCTGCTTTGCACTGATCACCTTGGGCGCTCATCGTGAGGCTCGCAATGAGCACCTTCGAAGATTATTGCAACCCTTTCTTCTCACCTACTGTTTCGTTAACCTGCAAGTTTAGTGCTTTGGAATGCCATGTGTCTCTTTCCACCATCTCCCCCCTGTCCCTTCCCTGTGTGTTTCTCCTGTGTGTGTGTGCTGAAGGCCGTTTTATTTTCAAAGTCTCACGTGCTTGGCGTTGTTGATGTAAGTGTTAGTGACTTTGCCGTTGTGTATTACTAAGTCCCGCGTGCCTGGCTTTGCTCAGCCTTGTTTTCATCCAGTTTCATCTTCCTTTTTTTCCCTTGCTTTGACGATTTTGACGAAAACCCCCAAATATGGATCAAAATTGCTTGCAACCTCACTCCCAGGCTTCCTGGCTCCCGCCCCCCCCCCCTGTGCTGTGTGTGAGAGTGTTATTATATTTGTAAATGTATTTATTTATTTTCTGGTTTTAAGAGTTACTCGCTTGGCTCGCAGTTCCGACCCTTTTTACGCATTTAAACCATGAGCATAAGTTCTGCGTCGTACACGGCTCTCCTCACTTTGCCAGGCTTCACAGATGAGCGTCCTATTACGACGTGTATATATCTGTATTCACACATGGTACATCTGTATGCCTTGTCAAAGAAAAGATTGTCTGCTGGAAAAAAAGGGGAATCACATTTTTGTTTTCTTTTTTAAAAAGTTCTCATTAAAATAAACAAATGAATTTGATTTGTTAAGTTATGCTTCAATCAGAATAAAGTTGTAAAATTCCTATTACAATAACTTAGATGTCAGTGGATTAAGTGGACTAAATCATAGGTGATAGCATAACCTGGCTGTTCTCTTTTTAAAACGGAGCAGACACACGGTAAAGCAAAGCAGATTTTTAACAATGTGAGTTAACTTTAAACATCATAAACACATATTAATCCTATATATTGAAATATTTAATATAAACCTCTGGAATAGCAAATATCTGCTTCTCTTTAGGAGCCTGAAAGACACAACAGAGAAGTTCGCCCCGATACGGTGAAATGGCATTGTTTTAGTCATCATCCTCCAGTTAGGATTGTTGTAAGCTTATGTAAAACTCAAGAGTTTATATAGACAACTCAATGTAAAATATGTTCTGTTTTGAATAAATAATGATGAGTGTCTGTGATAAACATAATGCATTACCTTTACTTGAATACACTATGTGCAGCAACAGTGTAGGATTAAAATAGCAGTACTAGCAGCAATTCATAATGCATTGTACTCGTGATGGATCATAAGAATATGCGCCAATACATATTTCTCATATTTTATTTCTTTTCTGGAGAACTGTACTGTGTGTGAGCTCCGTTTTGTCCTTGGTACCCAATGGCATGTTCCACCCTACCTCATAAATACACCAGGATGAGTGTTTTGTCCAGCCTTTGTGGAAAGAGCTGTGGGTAGTCTGTTTGCCAACAGTGACATCATGACCTCTTGGCAGTTTTCTGCTGGAATGTAAAGGACATAGCAGAGCTGAAGCTTGCAGTGCAGGTGATAAAAAGACACATGTAGGAAGATTATCTGGCCATGTAAGGGGGAGAGATACACTGAGGAGGGGAAATGAAGGGGGAGAGACACTAGGGGGGAGAGACACTGAAGAGGGTAGAGGAATGGGGAGAGACACTGGAGAGGAGAGAGGAAGAGGGAGAGACACTGGGGAGGTGAGAGGAAGGGGGAGAGACACTGGGGAGGTGAGAGGAAGGCGGAGAGACACTGGGGAGGGGAGAGGGAGGGGTAGAGACACTGGGGAGGGGAGAGGAAGGGGTAGAGACACTGGGGAGGGGATTGGAAGGGGGTAGAGACATTGTGGAGGGGATTGGAAGGGGGTAGAGACATTGTGGAGGGGATTGGAAGGGGGTAGAGACACTGGGGAGGGGATTGGAAGGGGAAGAGACACTGAGGAGGGGATTGGAAGGGGAAGAGACACTGAGGAGGGGAGAGGAAGGGGAGAGACACTGGGGAGGGGAGAGAAAGGGGGAGAGACACTGGGGAGGGTAAAGGAAGGGGGAGAGACACTGGGGAGGGTAAATGAAGGGGGAGAGACACTGGGGAGAGACACTGGGGAGGGGAGAGGAAGGGGGGTGAGACACTGAGGAGGGGAGAGGAAGAGGGAGAGACACTGGGGAGGGGAGAGGAAGAGAGAGAGACACTGGGGAGGGGAGAGGAAGAGAGAGAGACACTGGGGAGGGGAGAGGAAGAAAGAGAGACACTGGGGAGGGGGAAGGAAGGTGGGTAAGGACACTGGGGAGGGGGAAGGAAGGGGGGTAATGACACTGGGGAGGGGGAAGGAAGGGGGTAAGGACACTGGGGAGGGGGAGAGGAAGGGGGAGAGACACTGAAGAGGAGAGAGGAAGGGGGAGAGACACTGGGGATGGGATTGGAAGGGGGAGAGACACTGAGGAGGGGAGAGGAAGGGGAGAGAGACTCTGGGGAGGGGAGAGGAAGGGGAGAGAGACACTGGGGAGGGGAGAGGAAGGGGAGAGAGACACTGGGGAGGGGAGAGGAAGGGGATAGAGACATTGAGGAGGGGGAGGAAAGGAGAAGAGACACTGGGGAGGGAGAGGAAGGGGGTAGAGACACTGGGAAGGGGATTCGAAGGGGAGAGAGACACTGGGAAGGGAAGAGAAATGGTGAGGGGAGAGGAAGTGGGGGAGAGACACTGAAGAGGAGAGAGGAAGGGGAGATACACTGGGTAGGGTAAGGGGGAGAGACACTGGATAGGGTAAGGGGGAGAGACACTGGGGAGGGAAGGGGGAGAGACACTGGGGAGGGGAAGGGGGAGAGACACTGGGGAGGGGAAGGGGGAGAGACACTGGGAAGGGCATTGGAAGGGGGAGAGGAAGTGGGGGAGAGACACTGAAGAGGGGAGAGGAAGTGGGGGAGAGACACTGAAGAGGGGAGAGGAAGTGGGGGAGAGACACTGAAGAGGGGAGAGAAAGTGGGGGAGAGACACTGAAGAGGGGAGAGGAAGTGGGGGAGAGACACTGAAGAGGGGAGAGGAAGTGGGGGAGAGACACTGAAGAGAGGAGAGGAAGTGGGGGAGAGACACTGAAGAGGGGAGAGGAAGTGGGGGAGAGACATTGAAGAGGGGAGGTAAAGGGGGAGATACACTGGGGAGGGGAAGGGGGAGATACACTGGGGAGGGGAAGGGGGAGATACACTGGGGAGGGGAAGGGGGAGATACACTGGGGAGGGGAAGGGGGGAGATGAACTGGGGAGGGGAAGGGGAAGATGAACTGGGGAGGGGAAGGGGGAGATGAACTGGGGAGGGGAAGGGGGAGATGCACTGGGTAGGGGAAGGGGGAGATGCACTGGGGAGGGAAAGGGGGAGATGCACTGGGGAGGGGAAAGGGGAGATGCACTGGGGAGGGGAAAGGGGAGATGCACTGGGGAGGGGAAAGGGGAGATGCACTGGGGAGGGGAAGATGCACTGGGGAAGGGAAGATGCACTGGGGAGGGGAAGGGGGAGATGCACTGGGGAGGGGAGGGGAAGGGAAGGGGGAGAGACACTGAGGAGGGGGAGAGGAAGGGGGAGAGACACTGGGAAGGGGATTGGAAGGGGGAGACACTGAAGAGGAGAGAGGAAGGGGGAGAGACACTGGGGATGGGAAGAGGGAGAGACACTGGGGAGGGGAGAGGAAGGTGGGTGAGACACTGGGAAGGGGATTGGAAGGGGGAGGGGAGAGGAAGTGGGGTAGAGACACTGAAGAGGAGAGAGGAAGGGGAGAGACACTGTGGAGGGGAAGGGGAGAGACGCTGGGGAGGGGAGAGGAAGGGGGAGAGAAAC
>CM050164.1:315617106-315630935 GCA_027410445.1 Discoglossus pictus | reverse complement strand
GTGGGGGAGATACACTGGGGAGGGGAAGGGGGAGATACACTGGGGAGGGGAAGGGGGAGATGAACTGGGGAGGGGAAGGGGGAGATGAACTGGGGAGGGGAAGGGGGAGATGAACTGGGGAGGGGAAGGGGGAGATGAACTGGGGAGGGGAAGGGGGAGATGAACTGGGGAGGGGAAGGGGGAGATGCACTGGGGAGGGGAAGGGGGAGATGCACTGGGGAGGGGAAAGGGGAGATGCACTGGGGAGGGGAAAGGGGAGATGCACTGGGGAGGGGAAAGGGGAGATGCACTGGGGAGGGGAAAGGGGAGATGCACTGGGGAGGGGAAGATGCACTGGGGAAGGGAAGATGCACTGGGGAGGGGAAGGGGGAAATGCACTGGGGAGGGGAGGGGAAGGGGGAGAGACACTGAGGAGGGGGAGAGGAAGGGGGAGAGACACTGGGAAGGGGATTGGAAGGGGGAGAAACTGAAGAGGAGAGAGGAAGGGGGAGAGACACTGGGGATGGGAAGAGGGAGAGACACTGGGGAGGGGAGAGGAAGGTGGGTGAGACACTGGGAAGGGGATTGGAAGGGGGAGGGGAGAGGAAGTGGGGTAGAGACACTGAAGAGGAGAGAGGAAGGGGGAGAGACACTGTGGAGGGGAAGGGGAGAGACGCTGGGGAGGGGAGAGGAAGGGGGAGAGAAACTGGGGAGAAACACTGGGGGGGAGAGACACTGGGGAGAAACACTGGGGAGGGGAGAAGGTGGGTGAGACACTGTGGAGGGGGAGAGGAAGGGGGAGAGACACTGTGGAGGGGGAAAGGAAGGGGGAGAGACACTGAGGAGGGGGGAGGAAGGGGGAGAGACACTGGGGATGGGAAGAGGGAGAGACACTGGGGAGGGGAGAGGAAGGTGGGTGAGACACTGGAGGGGGAGAGGAAGGGGGAGAGACACTGGGAAGGGGATTGGAAGGGGGAGGGGAGAGGAAGTGGGGTAGAGACACTGAAGAGGAGAGAGGAAGGGGGAGAGACACTGTGGAGGGGAAGGGGAGAGACGCTGGGGAGGGGAGAGGGAGGGGGAGAGACACTGGGGAGAAACACTGGGGGGGGAGACACTGGGGAGAAACACTGGGGAGGGGAGAAGGTGGGTGAGACACTGTGGAGGGGGAGAGGAAGGGGGAGAGACACTGTGGAGGGGGAGAGGAAGGGGGAGAGACACTGGGAGGGAGAGGAAGGGGATAGAGACACTGGGGAGGGGAGAGGAAGGGGATAGAGACACTGGGAGGGGAAGTGGGAGAGACACTGGGGAGGGGAAGGGGGAGAGACACTGGGGATGGGATTGGAAGGGGGAGAGACACTGGGGAGGGGAAGGGGGAGAGACACTGGGGATGGGATTGGAAGGGGAGAGATACACTGGGGAGGGGAGAGGAAGGGGAAGAGACACTGGGGAGGGGGGAGGAAGGGGGAAGAGACACTGGGGAGGGAGAGGAAGGGGGTAGAGACACTGGGAAGGGGATTGGAAGGGGGGAGAGAAACTGGGGAGGGAAGAGAAATGGGGAGGGGAGAGGAAGTGGGGGATAGACACTGAAGAGGTGAGAGGAAGGGGGAGTGACACTGGGGAGGGGAAGGGGACATACATTGGGGAGGGGAGAGGATGGGGGGAGACACTGGGGAGGGGAGAGGATGGGGGGGAGACACTGGGAAGTGGAGAGGATGGGGGGAAATGCTGGGGAGTGGATAGGATGGGGGGGAAACGCTGGGGAGTGGATAGGATGGGGGGGACACTGGGGAGGGGAGAGGATGAGGGGGAGACACTGGAGAGGGGAGAGGAAGAGGGGGGACACTGGGGAAGGGAAAGGAAGGGGGGAGACACTGGGGAGGGGAAAGGAAGGGGGGAGACACTGGGGAGGGGAAAGGAAGGGGTGCACACACTGGGGAGGGGAAAGGAAGGGGGGAGACACTGGGGAGGGGAAAGGAAGGGGGGAGACACTGGGGAGGGGAAAGGAAGGGGGGAGACACTGGGGAAGGGGGAGACACACTGGGGAGGGGAGAGGAAGGGGAAGACACCGAAGAGGGGAGAGGAAGCGGGAGAGACGCTGGGGAGAAGAAGGGGGAGAGACACTGCAGAGGGGAATGGGGAAAAAGACACTATGGAGGGAAGAGGGAAAAACAGACAATGGGAAGGGAAGGGGGAGAGACACTGGGGAGGGAAGGGGCGAGAGTAGGAGTGGGTAGTAGGGGAAGAAAGACGGGAGGGAGAGGGTGCACAGAGATAGAGGGAGAGGGCGCTCGGAGGACGCGGAGAGAGAGAGGGCACAGAGAGACAGACAAAGCAAATCATATATCATGCCGTCATTTTTGACGGGCAATTTACTAGTTAGAAACATAACATTGGTTTGGAGTGCATGACCAGAGAACCTCAGAGTAAAGTCACTAGAAGTTGAATACTTACCGTATATACATAAATCTCTTTTTCATGGCTCTAGCCCGAGGGAGTCCTTGTATTTGTAATGGTGGATGCCATGTGTCTATGGTAACGCCTTGTACATATGAAGATGTTAATTAATGTAGTCTACCATTTCTATATAGTTACAAGTAATTGAGTTTGAAAAAAGACTTTTAGTCCATCAAGTTGAAACTTTTAAGATCTCCTCAGATCTGCAATATGCAGATTAGTCCTTAATTAGCAGATTAATATTCTATTCTTACAGTTTGAACAATATGAAGTTCCATATACTTAAATTGCATATAATCAAAACAGAATACCATGTAGTTCTAGTTTAAAGACTTTAGTACTGAAGTTGTTAATGTGTTCAGTGAATCTACAATATTTAATGAGTGTATAATAAATGTTGTACAGCATGTTTTAATCCCAACTAGCTTCACAATTTTTTCCTTTTGTTTGCAATCCCATTTTGCTAACATAGAACAACTTTCTGAATTCTTAAACAGTGGCAATTTAATATTTAGTCTTATTTAGATAACTTGAACCTCACCTGTCGTATCAATTTAAAAAATCAGATTATCCTATCTGTGGATTTTTACAGGATATCTACTTATCTATACACAGTAGTCTAGATAAGATGCATGTGATACCTGGGCTCTTATCTTTGTAAAATGTTTCTTGCATATAACCTTCATTGCCTTACTTCATGCATATAACAAATTATTGTTATATAATGACTACAAAATCCTCATATGAATATTACCCTGACCCAACTTTGAAAAGGAACATGATATATTAAAATATATTTATAGTTTATTTGAATGTGAAGTTTATATGTCTTTAATAGTCTTATCGTTTACTAATAATTGAGAATACACCGAAAGTTATTTTTTTCAGATAAAACACATTTCTTCAGTGGTGACTAGATCTTGTCTTTGCTCAAGATAATTTCAAATAACTTCAAACTTTGACCTGTATCTAAGATTTTTAAGTTCATCTTTTTAATCTATTTTAATCTTTTTTTAATTAGTTCTATTTAATAAAAATACAAAAATGTGGCAGAACTTGGTAAATATTAATCTCAAGTATAATATAGATATTTAAATTCCATTTACAATATTTAATCAAAGTAACATTGGTTGTTTTTATTAAGATTTTACAGAATAATAAATTGTGTTAAATGTATGTTTACATTTATTCATGTACATATTGGTATAAGACAGATGTATAACATTTGCAATACAACTTGCAGCTAATTAATAGTAATAGAACAGATTGAATTTGTATAGTGCTGTTTGGTAATGTTATGCACAGGTACTGTACGCATTCGTTGCATAATCTTTATAAATGAAAAATCTATAACTGTCACATTAGACATGCGAACGCATCCCATAAATTCTCTGTATGCTATAAATCAAGATTTCTTTTTTACCTTCAAGTTTATGGATTTTTTTACTTCTATTTTCTATGTTTTAAAAACAGCTACAGTATTTAGGTTAAAAATATATGCAAACTCCAACATGCTTTTACTTTTTTTTGTCGCTCTCCCTTATGCGAAATGTCATGCACTGTAGGTCACTGGCCTCGTGCTGTTCTGTGTTTTTTTTTTTTTTTATATACAAGTGTTATATATCCTGTAGGTCACTGGCCTCAGAAATGACAGAATTCTCCTTTCTATTGGCCAACAATCAAAACTTTAGCGAATTGCAACTTCCCCTTTATCGTACAGTGTCATTGATTACCTTTTTAGAAATGTCTTCAGCAGCTCTGGTTGTCTTCAGTCTGATCTATTCCTTCTTCTGGCACTCTTATTGTCGTTTCTAATTGCACCCAAATATGTAGTTTAATGGCCATATATTCCTGAAGTCCTAGAGATTTGCCTCTGCCATCAATGGTGAACAAAGAAGTTGGTGGCGTGAATCGTAAGCCAGCGTTCTGACATCTTTTGCCACTCCTTAAAACAAAGACCCTTATTATTGGTTCATATTGAATTTTGCCTTCCTCTTTTAAAATATAAACTGGACTAAATATTGCCCTCCCTGTAATAAACAGACACAAAGTCTAAGTTTTTTGTTATGTTCACTTGAGCCTAGTTTTGAAGTTTTGTTGCGCTGGTATAATTTGTAAGCTAAAAAGTACCTTTTCTTACAAATGCAGGTATCTGCTTTTCAATTAAGTGTTTGTCCTTTGCCTTTATGATCTTCAATGTCAAATCCAATACCTTGAACCATTTAATATTTACCATTTTTACTACTTTAACCTTCAGTCTTATGATTGTTGCGTGTTGAGTGCAAAAGAGCTAGAGAGTTCAGTTTGTGGTGGAATGCAGGTCTTTGTTGGCATGGGCGTTGATGTCACATACGAGACATTAATGGAGCTCTTTGTGACTGCATGCAATAGTTGCTGAATTAAACCTGTTTATTGTACTTGCTGTATATATATATATATATATATATATATATATATATATATATATATATATTATAAAACAAGTCCATTTTAAATTCTACTTAAAGAATATTTAAATATATAAATATATCACATATAAAGTTGTGAGCATGCGGGCTCGCGCAGCGAGGGCCTCAGTTGCTGACATGGAGTGCAGAAGGCACTCCTTGCCAGCAACTGCGGACCTCGCAAAAAAATACGAGACAAGTTACGACCAATTACGACCTCACACAAATTGGCTGCAACCCGCGCAAAAATGAAAAACACAACAAATACACACAACACATACATAAAAAGCTTACCTACAGCAAGAGGGAGCATCCAGGACCTCATAAACTGAAGTAACACCTTAATTTAACTCAAAATAAAAGAGTTTAGACACTGAAAAATTCTCCAAGCGAGAGAAAAAATGGCTGCGGAAAAAAAAGAAAACGAGGCTACAGCAGTCTAAAGACGCAAAACACCATAAAAAACACCTACGGAATAGCCGATAAAGACATACCTGACTTATCCAATTAATATTACTTGAATCTGTTGTATACTTAGAACTGTAATACCCAGATATAGGTTATGAAATAAAAATGTCACCAGGCTGGAATATTTAATTTGTAATTAGACATAATCTCCAGGTTTTTATAAAGTAGGAATAAACGAATATAAAAAGACAAGTAAAGTTAGTTTTCTCAATACAACTTGCTCAGTTAAACAATCACATATAATAGTTGTGGATCGTACGATGTTGGTCACGCAATGTTAAATAATTGGCCCGTAGGCTGCAGTGAGAGCTCATCGCGAGGCCCGCAAGGACTTTGCTCTCTCAATAGTGCCTTTTCAGGGTCGCTCTAAGGGTCCTCTGTCCCGTCAGAGATGTCATTTGCCACATTAGGCTCCACCGATGGAGGATGGAAAGAAATTGAAGACATCCATAGCCGAAGCCAGTAACACTTAACCTAAGCCAGTAACACTTAACCTAAGCCAGTAACACTTAGCCGAAGCCCGTAACACGAAAGACCGACAAAATACGAAAAATAATGTACAAAATAAATTAAAAACCTCACACACAACTCAGGGCGACAGCCAGAAAGCCTGTGAGTGAGGTTGCAAGCTAATTTCAGCCCTAATTATAGTTTTTTGGAGATAGAAAAGCGAGGCAAAAATGGCAGCTGGAAAAGTAAATTCTTTGCCGAAGCCAGTAACACTTTGCCGAAGCCAGTAACACTTTGCCGAAGCCAGTAACACTTTGCCGAAGCCAGTAACACTTTGCCAAAGCCAGTAACACTTTGCCAAAGCCAGTAACACTTTGCCAAAGCCAGTAACACTTTGCCAAAGCCAGTAACACTTTGCCAAAGCCAGTAACACTTTGCCAAAGCCAGTAACACTTTGCCAAAGCCAGTAACACTTTGCCAAAGCCAGTAACACTTTGCCAAAGCCTGTAACACTTTGCCAAAGCCTGTAACACTTAGCCGAAGCAGTAACACTTAGCCGAACAACACCAGGCACATAGGACCTCGCAATGAGCCCTAATTATAGTTTTTTGGAGATAGAAAAGCGAGGCAAAAATGGCAGCTGGAAAAGTAAATTCTTTGCCGAAGCCAGTAACACTTTGCCGAAGCCAGTAACACTTTGCCGAAGCCAGTAACACTTTGCCAAAGCCAGTAACACTTTGCCAAAGCCAGTAACACTTTGCCAAAGCCAGTAACACTTTGCCAAAGCCAGTAACACTTTGCCAAAGCCAGTAACACTTTGCCAAAGCCAGTAACACTTTGCCAAAGCCAGTAACACTTTGCCAAAGCCAGTAACACTTTGCCAAAGCCAGTAACACTTAGCCGAAGCCAGTAACACTTAGCCGAAGCAGTAACACTTAGCCGAACAACACCAGGCACATAGGACCTCGCAATGAGCTCCTAAGGCGCTCAGCGCGTCGTAGCGTGTTGCACGATGTCTGCAATGAGCGCTCATTGCAGGGCTGGCGATGAGCACCGAAGATGCTCATTGCGAGGCCCATAAACTACATGGGGGGAGAGGCTCGCAATGAGCGCCGAAGGTGATCATTGCGAGCCATGCCATAAGCACCGAAGGCACTCATCGTGGGGCTCGCGATGAGCACTGAAGGTGATCATTGCAAAGCACCAAAATAGACGGGGGGAGAGGCTCGCAATGAGCTCCGAAGGCGCTCATTATGCGATGAGCGACAAAGGTGCTTATCTCTGGGCTTGCGATGAGCGTTGAAGATCTTCAAAGGGGGCAGAGCCTCGCATTGTGTGGCAAACAGCATAGCCAGCCTTAAAATTTTCTTTACGTCATTTTTGACAGGCAAGTCGCTAGCATAACTTATATTGTTCTCTTTTTCGTTACCAAACCCCATTTCTTGTGCTACAGTTGATAGGTTGGGAGTAACAAGTCCTTGTAGGTGTTATGCAGAACTTAAGCATCTATCATTTTTGGGGGTATAAAAACTTCTCTATATATTGAGTAATTACCTGACAAGGTAATAGAATAAGAGATAATTACTCTGCCCATCTTTTCTGGTGGTAGACCTTCTATCAGGGAAGCCCTTTTCTCACCAAAAGCATATATGAATATGAAATGATCTTTTAAAAATGATGTTTGAGGCTATTTCATAACTACTTGTCTTTTAATAGCATCAATACAATTTGTAAGCCTGTTACTTCAAAGTTAGACATATCTTTCTGGGGTTTTTTTTGCTACTGCTCTATTCCTTCCTGTACTAAATAAATTTTGCTTCAAACAGTGGCCATTGTATCAACACATAATAGTGAAGATTCTGTATAGAATAATCATGGTACTGCTAATAAAACTTTGTCAGGGATTCTTTTCTGTTTCTCCAACATTCATGGATTTGTTTTCAAATTACATTTTTTGTTTGTTTGTTTACCATCAAATAAGTGATTCTTTAAATTGCACATCAAATTATTAACCCACATCCTAATTTTAGTTTACAGGATTGGTTAGCCTCTGTTATTATTTTAATCTCAACTACTATGAGGGAAGTGTTTATCATCCTAAAATGCCTCTTTAACCCATTGTTTAGGTGTACCTAAGGTCTTATTATTTTCAGATTTATAAATATATATATATATTAATAACTTGCCCGTCAAAAATGACGGTATCATATAAGGTTAGTTGTAGATTATATATTTACACTTTAAAGTCTCAAATCTGTTTAGTCTGAGTACATTAGTTTGTCTAAATGTATTAACAGGCTTTAAAATATTTATTTACTTTTCTTTTTTTTTTTAAACAGGCTTATGCTCGTCTGCAAGTGAGTGAACCCAAAATCAGAGAAGGCATGGAAATAGTGGAGCTGCCTGCTGATAATCTCTTTCCATGTGAATGCCAAAGAAATAAGGTTAGAAAAAACACAGGATCTTTCCTGTTTTGTCTCTGCCAGAAGTGGCATAAAGAGACTTTGTTCTTAGAGTGGGGGCTAGACTTAGGGTTAAGATAGTGGCAGATGATAACCTTAACAGCAAATTGAACAAAGTTTTGGCACTCCAACATTGCACTACCTAGTGGCTGCTCAATGCCATAGCTGGCGAAGTGAAACAGGAAAGGTCCAAAAACCTTAATATGGACACATTTAAATATTATATAGGTGACGTTAAGATTTTTACCAAAAGGCAAACCAAGGAAAATAAAATAATTTGTTAAAGTGTTTTTGTAAAAAAAAAAAAATGCACTGCCAAGTTCATTGTTATATCATGCTTTGCCAATATGGCCATGTTATTGTACACTTGTCTAAATTGTTGTTAGTATGTTATCATTACTATTCATATTTAAATGTACAAATGGATGGTAGTACAGTGTGAAATATATATATTTTTTCAAGTTTAAATGCATATCATATTATAGCGAAAATTATGACACCTATTTTTCTTTGCAGGTCAAAGATGAGCTATGATGCTGAAGCATATTACACACAACGTAGATCTGTGATTCACATCAGGAAGACGTCTGCATTCTATTTCACAGAGACAGTCTATATCATTTTATCACCTTGTAATATTCAGAGTATTGCAAATGTCTTACAGAGCAATATGAGTCCAGCTCTGTTTTTGATAATAAAATTCACATTCATTTTTGTGTTTTTGTTTCTTATGTGTACCTTAACATTCTTATTTGCAACTCAGCAATATGAAAGTGGAATGGTCAACTTCTTTGGGCTGTCAATATAAAATCATGTAACTCAAAATGTTGACTTCTTTAAAAATGCACAGTTATCAGCAACCATCAAAAAAAAATAACCCTAAAGAGATTCTGTCACATAAAGTGTGTATAATGAATGGTAAATATATCTTAATGTTGCTTTACATTGTTTTCATATGTGCTTCCCTAAATATATAGGCTAATAAGGTTATTGCAATTCACATAAGAAAATATGAAAAACTGTCACTATCCTAAATTGTTCTTAAACAAAAAAAATGCATATGCAGCCGTGTTTTATGATTGTCTTAGTCTACAACATGGTAGCTCTCTAGATAATAAGGATTATATATCCAGATATGTGGTCAAGATAGTTGTGTAATAAAATGAATTGCTCAGTTTGACATCTGATATGTTTCATGGGCTGATAGCATGTTATGTACATTTATCTGATCAGTAGATCCCTTATCTTTGTAACTGATTATTTTACATAGGAAGCTGGTGAGATTACATATTAAAATAAAAATATAAGAGGCCATAGTCCTCATGCACAGAAGCTAGTATCCTCCATATGTTCAAATGTTTTTCTCAACTCTCTTCCATAAATCTTTTTTTTTTTATTTAACTCTGTTCATCTTTTACACACTCCAAAATGTTATTGTTCAAGTTCCTGCCATATAATTGTAATACCTAAAATACACTTCATCGTAAAGCTGCAAACACTGATTTCTCTTATCTCCAATTTTATAATCCATTAATGAAAGCAGGTGGTTTGGTTCCCACATGGAATATGAAGGCTTCCAAGCCAGCCAGCTCTCTGGATGAGTAAAAAAGGTCCTTCTACATAATGCAGTCTATTTTCTCCACCCACACCTAACATATCTCTCTAACTTTCCCTCACCATCTCTTCTTCAACCCATTATTCTGTTTTTAATTTCTATAGCATATCTTGCCATTTTTATATACACTCCACAAACTGGTTAAATGTAGTTTTCTGCTTCTATGCAGTTCACAAGTCTTTATAAATATGAAGTAGGTCCTTCAAATATACGTCATGCAGCTTTCCTGAGTAGGATGGAGTTTCTGCATACTTTACTCTCTCATATTCTCAAAATTTTTTGCCCATGTAAATTCCTACCTTTACACATCTTTCTAAACTTTTCAAATTTATGAAATTCTTCTTTGGCTAATCTTAAGGCATATGGAAGGTGTCTTGATTTTACAAAGTATGTAATATACCTATGTATGTATTTACTTTTGTGTACACTGTTTTATTAAGAAGCACTTAAAAGCTCTATTTACTGCCTAAAATCAAATATATAGTCCCTGTATGGGTCTAGCCTGGCAAGAATGTATGGGTAGCACTGTACGAATACAGGTGAGGAAATTGGTATTCAGCAAGCTGTCTCAAGTTTACAATGCAGTGCTGTGAAATAGTGCAGGAAAATGCATAAAATGTCTGTATGCATCTCTGTGTATTTGTATAACTAACATTTCCTGACAAACTGTTTTTATGCATAAAAATACATACATTTATGTATATGTGTGTGTATGTGTTTATAATAAGGGAAAATGGGCACTCAGGGCTGGAGTATAACCTCATATCCTGAGTGTAAATAGGAAGAGGAGTGGGCTCATATACATGGCCGGATTACCCATTAGGCCAACTAGGCAGCCACCCAGGGGAGCCACTTTTTAAAAATGGTTCCTGGCTTAAAAGAAATAGGTCTCTAGGGGATAACCACCTAGGACAAGAGGTACAACAGGAAAGGGAACTTACACACACAGAAAAGGCAAAAATCAGTCCATGCATACCTTGTATACTCAATCACAGGGCCTCCCCCACTTCATTGCCTAGGGGCTCCAAAAAGGTAGACCCAGTTCTGCTCATATACAATATCCATTGGATAATTAAGCTCTCAGTGCTATCTAGCCAGTCAACTGACCTATTTTCCTTTCATTTTGAGCATATTGTAGATAGCCCAAACTCAGGTATAGTTCCTTAATTTCACTAGTGCAGTACAGTGCGCCAGTCTAAGTAAACTATGAGCTTCAGGATTGATGTGACCATAATGTTCCCAAATGTGGAGGGGGATGTAAAGTGTCCATGTAATATCTTCACAATGTGTGTGGTAATTGTAGAATGGGTATATAGCAAAGGGAAATAAGTGGGACATTGGGGGAATACAAATCTGAATAAGCCAAGGCAGATTAAAACCTAAATACATCCCTGCCGTTCCTACAGGATTAACACATTTCTTCTCTTTTAATATTTCACTCAAGTTTTCACAAACTGCGTTACTATGCTAACATTTCACTGTGAGAAGATTCACTGACGTGTGAAATGAGCTTCTACCAGTCAAATCAACAATCTTTTAATTGTATTAATTCTTCTTCAGTATCTTCTTCTTCAGTATACTGAATATGCAAACAAATATATACTCAACATCCTCTTATTTTATACAGCAACATCCATGATATATATGTTATGCACTATCAACAATCATAAACCAGCCTCCTGCAAAGGAAAGTGGTCATGCACACGTCTCCAACTGCCTCTCTAGTATATCCTCAAACTCATCTCAAACTCAACATGTCAAAGCCCGAACCCCTAATCTTCCCACCCTCTACTACAGCTTCAATTCCTCACATCTCTCTCACTGTCAACAACGATATCATCACCCCTCCTCCTAAGCCCATTGTCTTGGGGTTCTACTGGACCCCACCCCTTCTTTCATACCCCACAATCACTAACCAAATCTTGCCTTCTTCATCTAAAAAACATTTCCAAAATACGTCCGTACCTTACACAGCACACAACCAAGATTCTAATACACTCTCTCGTCATTTCCCATCTTGACTATTGCAACTTGCTCCTTGCTGGCCTACCCACCACCCGTCTTTCCCCACTTCAATCCATAATGAATGCCTCCGCTAGACTCCTCTACCACACAACGTTCAGTGTCGGCAGCACCTCTCTGTCACTCACTCCACTGAACAACCTTCTTCTTTCTACCACTCTTGTCACCTCCTCTCACTCCCACCTTCAGGACTTCTCTCGTGCTGCCCCAATTCTCTGGAACTCCTTGCCTCGCTCCACCAGACTATCCTGCCTCAAAACCTTCAAAACCTCACTAAAAACTCTCTTAAATCTGTTTAAAGAAGCCTATCATTTTAATTCCTAACATACACAACACTTCTCTCACCCTCCTGCACCACACACAAAACCTTTAGATTGCAAGTCTGCGAGTTTTCAATATTGCATGTCGCTTTGTGGACAGCACTATGGACACCGGAGTCTAAGCTCAAAGACAGGGCCCTCCATTCTTTGCAATGTGTTAATACTGAATATGTCTTTGCTTAGAAATTAACTTATGTATAGAGCTACGGAATATGTTGGCGCGTTACAAATGAACTATATTGATAATAATAATAATAATAATAATAATAATAATGTAGCACTTTGTCTAATCAGTCAAGTTGTGGCATGGGCTTGCAGCAGCCATGGGTTTTATAAAGTAGGAAAAGAAAGATATGTATAAAGCGTACTCAAAAACGAATAACGAGATTTTATGTAACCATGCTCGCTCTGAAAACATCAGTTGCGTGGAATGAAATATATCCGGGAACACACAAAGGTGAAATAGTTTTCAAAGTAACGATTTTGGTGCTCCTGTGTATAGCGTTCTTGTCCTCATTAAAGACATAATAAACAATATTACATGGAAGGCTCCTGAGGTAATATAGTATAGTCTGACACATAGTTGGAAAAACTATGTAAAAAAAAAAAAATGGTACAATGTGTGGCTTTGCTTTTGCTGTGCGGCAGCACAGAGAGAGAGAGAGAGAGAGAGAGAGAGAGAGAGAGACAGACAGCAGAGTGAGACAGCAAAGAGAGAGACATGGATAGATAGCATAGTGAGAGAGAGACAACATAGAGAGAGACAACAGAAAGAGAGAGACAGCATAGCGAGAGATAGCACACACAGAGAGAGACAGCACAGAGAGAGATAGACCAGCAAAGAGAGACAGATAGGAAAGTGAGAGAGATAGAGAGACAACACAGAGAGAGAGAAACAGCATAGAGGGAGACATCACACATAGAGATAGAGACAGCAGGGAAAGAGAGACATCACACAGCCAGAAAAGCACAGAGAGACCGACAGTAGAGAAGACAGACAACAAAAAGAGAGAGAAGCCGCTACAAAAAGAAGCAAGGGCCACTGCACACCACAGCAAGTGGCATAACAACCGTCATTACACAACTTAGAGAGAGAGAGACACACACACAGCAGAGAGAGACAGCTCACAGACTGCACACAGGGAGAGAGACAGCAAAGGGCAGCTATTACACACCTCTGAGTGAGTGAGTGAGTGAGAGAGAGAGAGAGAGAGAGAGAGAGAGAGAGACAGATAGCAAAGACTGAGAGAGAACCAGCCACACAACACAGCAAGGGTTACTGCACTCCACACACCACAGCAAGTGGCATAACAGCACATTACAAACCTCAGAGAGAGAGACAGCATTTTTTTTTGTGTCCTTTAAAGCAGAAATACTTTTTATGAAAGACACCCATGATTCTAAAATTTTTAAATGACATTACATGCATTAGTTATACTTTTGATTTAAGGATCACTTACAATAATATACTAGATGTCTCATTTAAAAGGACATTGCTTTAGGTATACCTATCACTTATATTAATATACTTGATGTCTCATTTAAAAGGACATTGAATGCTTTAGGTATACTTATCACTTATAATAATATACTTGATGTCTCATTTGAAAGG
>CM050164.1:315248845-315616906 GCA_027410445.1 Discoglossus pictus | reverse complement strand
ACATTGAATGCTTTAGGTATACCTATCACTTAAGGATCACTTATACTAATATACTAGATGTCTCATTTGAAAGGACATTGAATGCTTTAGGTATACCTATCACTTATAATAATATACTAGATGTCTCATTTAAAAGGTCATTGAATGGATATTTCCTTTGTTGCATCTGGAAGAGAGTATTTGATATGTAACACTGTGTTTTATTTTTCAAATGAATCTCCCAAAGCAGAGAACACAGATTCAAATGTTTAACTGATCTGAGCTCTTGTCTGTCAGCCAGCAGCTGTGTGAGTCATACTTGTCTTCCAATGAAATCTACAGACCAACAAATGTTCTCTGCACTTCCTGGTAGTTTTAATGAAGTTTAAACTGGTTTTACTTATAAGAATATATATATATATATATATATATATATATATATATATATATATATATATATATATATATATTGTAAATAAGAATAAATACCAGGTAATACTGGGTAGTGTCATGTCTCTTGCACTGTATCATTGCAGTTTCCTATGTGCAAGCAGTCAGAGGGTGGGCTCTGCACCTCCTCCTCACTATACCCTCCCACTGGATGCTAAGCACACCCTTTATGTGCGAGCTTCCATAACAGATCTGTGGGTAAAATGAGTGATTATATTGAGGTATGGTTTTCCAAGATCAGCTCCTTCACTGAGCTCCTGATCTTTGTCACTTATACACAGTCAGCCATCTTGATACATGGTGCTGGAGCTGTGCATAGGCCTAGATACTATTTGTTGTAAGAAACTATTTCCTCCAGTACAAGGCAGAAACCATGCATTAACTTGCACTATATTTGTGTAGTGCACAGGACTTTATACAGAGACCCATCATTTGTAATGTTATAGCCTGTTAATTGTGAATATAAGTGCTCTCGCCATGATATTTCTGTTAAGTAATCACAATATTATTCTAATATTTATTATGATATAATTGCATGCTAAATTAAGCAACATCATATATAAATAACTATCAGCACATTGGCTCATTGTGAGGAAAACTAGTCAGTGATATGACCCTTTTATTGTTAGAGGCCTTGCAGTGGTTCCTGTGCTAGTGAAAGGTTATAGACCCTCATATGTGAGTCCTTAAAAGGGCCTCAAATTGTATTAAATAATGATGAAAGGTATTTAAGAGTATAATTGCGTATTTGCCAGTTTTGCAAATATATAATTGACTGTATATGTTATAGAGGTGCATTGGGAATAGGAAGTGCCTGAGGGCCACATGTGGCCCCTGAGGCAGCCTGTTACCCACCAAGGCTATAGGTGGTACATTATAAGAATGGCATATGTTTGTCATGACTTCAGATATGATTCTGGGATTAGGGGGAAATCGAAGAGAAATGTTGTTGGTCTCCTTTTCCATAATTATGAGAGAGTGAAAGAATATAAACGGGATGAAATATCCTGGGAGCCCAGATAATTTTACTTATGCTCCTAAATATTTGAAAAAGTATAATATTTCGGACCTTTCCTGTTGACAACCCGTGTGCAGGGCCGGCCATCGGCCACTAGGTGGCGCGGCCGAGGGGTCTGTGAATTTCTTATGGTGTAGTTTTAGGGTGATGGTTGTTAGGGTTAGGTGGGAAGAAATTCACAGACCCCTTGGCTGCGTCTTCTAGTGGCCGATGGGCGCTACTGCGAACAGGAAAGATCCAATATTTCTACGAATGGGCTCCCTCTCTGGCTCCTAAAACAAACTATGGCTCCTATAAAATAGTTCTAAAGTATTATATATATTTCTTTATCCCTACATATACATGCACATACAAGTGCAAGCAGAATATGAATGTGTGTCAAAGGGACAATATGAAAATGTAAGTGTTATTGAACTGTAAATACAATATTTTACTTAATATCTATAAACTTGCATGGAGTATATGTTAACTATTTTTTAGGTTCACACTAATCGACGGTCTTTGAACTTGAGGTGCTGCACCCACCATTGCAGATATATGGAACATGCCTCAAGTATTGAAACCTCAATTTTAATATGGTGGAAATTCATAGGTGGTACAGTTGAAAAAATTGTAAAATGCAGAATGTTTTTAATAAATTTATTTTACCATAAAGTGTAATAAGTAGAGTATATTTATACAGACCTATTCATAGGATCTTTGAGGCTTGTTGCTAAAAATGGGGGGGGGATGACATATTTGGAGGGTATAAGCGATTTATTGGATAAGTGTTAGACATTTAAACAAATATGGATATCTTGGACTAAAACTTAATTTGATTGAATATTATTTAGATAACTTACATGTTGACCATAATAATGCAGCCCGTCTGGACAGATCTCTTGATCATGTTTAAATGTATTCAAAAGCCCGCTTAAAGCTCTAATTGCAAAAAGTGCACAGCAACAGGCAAACTGCCGACAAAATGTAAGCTATCTAAATTATTTAAACTTGTTATTTTAATTAGTACAATTTACCAGATTTTAGATTTTGTACATAGGGAACTAATATAATGCAACAGATGGTGCACATTGTATGGGACAGGCAGTGAGTTGTGTTCATGATAAATTGGACTGAAAAGTGAAATGTTTATAAGGCCTATTAGAAAGACCTTCTAGCAGTTAAATCACAACCTTATGAGGAAAATAATAAACATTTTCCTGTGCCCTTTTGTAGAGTGGCTGGCAGATTTGTAAATGTAATTTGCTATGATATGAGAATATTTATGCCAAGCTTTTACAAACACATAATAAAATGTATTTCAATATTTTAACATTTATAGGAGCCAGTCAAAATACCTTTTGGTAAGAAATATCTTGACGCCATCTTCTCAATCCCTGGAGCTTTTGGTGCTGTACGGCATGGGGTGATTCTGACACATGGAGCTGGAGGAGACATGAATTTTGCACACTTGGTGTCTTTGGCAAGTTATCTTGCATCACATGGAGTACTTTGCCTCAGATTTACATGTAAAGGACTCAATCTTGTTTACAGAACAAAAGCTTATAATGCTGTGCTGGTAAGTGTCGTGTTAGATATCAGTGCTACAGTAAATGTAATGACAATAAGGAAAAAGGGACAGAAAAAGTATCCTTTGGAATTGAAGTGCACACCCTCTGCCCTAATGACAATATAGAGAAGCAAAAAATTAAAACTTAACGTTTATTAATATTTATTAAAACTTGTTATTAAAATCTTGAAATTCTGACGATATAAAGTGGGTAGGGAAATCTGAAATTGTTAAGGACTTCCTTATATATTGGCTAGAATTATTGGACTGAGGTGATTGAAATAAACCCTATATCCTCTTATATAAAGTGATAATTCAATTGTGATGACAAAGTGCATAAAAATATAGTGAAATATTAATGAGTGGCATAAACAGGTCCAAATATAAGACATATATGATTGCACTAATACATATTGCACATATACAAAGTGTCTAGTGCTAATAATAGTAATAATAGTGATTGCACTTATAAATATTGCACCTTCATAAAGTGTATATTGCTCTTTCATAAAGTGTCTAGTGCCAATGACAATATAAATGAATAATAAATAGTAGTATTGGATACAATATAGATAAAGTGCTGGTGCTTGCTGAGGATGTAAGGGTATAGTACAGTCATGCATTATAGGGGAAAGTCCAATGCTGCAATTATAATATAATGGTCTGTTCCACTACACAAACTATGGAGCTAGGTGATATACTATGTAATTCCACACTTAGGTATTGATTTGATAATAATTCATCGATTTTCGATTAATGTGGATAGTATTAATAAATCGTTTCTCTATAGATGGTTGGTCTATGTGATTACAAAACGCCTAAGCTCCAAAACTACCCGTGCGTCGCCTATGCGCCTGCGTGTGACGTCATAGAGCGACGTTGCGGCGTAGTACGTGCAACCCGACGCACGTTTCTGAATATTTCACCAGGGTTACCGGAGGAGTGTCAGAGGAGCTATTTGTGCTCAGTGGTTGTCATAGCAACCTCAGGGACTTATAAAATAGTAGTTATTTAGGGAAATATATACAATTATTAAAATCCTGCTGAAAATATGGAGAGAAATAAATAGAACTTGGAGAATCCAATTGCAATTACAATAATTTTAAGAGGCAGAATTTTCGGACATGGCAGAAATTAAAGCAGGACTATGTCCTTTATGTAGTATAGCATTAACTTCTATATGTGTCTTTTAGATACACATAATGTATAGATATTATTGTAGTCATATTAATACCCAAGGGGGAAAAAATGACATATTACTCTACAATTTACCATAAACATAGGAAAAATAGTAAATATATATATATGGTGATTATTATTAGATATTATATTTTTATATTTTATTCACCAACATATACAAACTGATGTTCTCAATATAATAATATAAGAAGTATACAATATTCTTCTGTACAATATATTTATTGAATCATATGTTCATATAATAAATATAAACAAAAAATCCTATCAAATTCAATTGATTCCCCTGTTACTTTTCCTTTTTTTCCTTTGAGGTTATTATATGAGGAACATAGAGGAAACATTTTTTTTTTATTTATATTTCCATTATAGCATATTCTATCCTGTTCGTAATATGTAGTAATATATCAATAATGTATGGATATCCTTTATGGTTGAATAGACACCCTAAATAAATGGTGTAAAGGTGAATCCATCATTCAGGCCCCACGTTTTTTTGGTCTTAAGTGTAAAAATCCAGTAGGCCTCCTTTTTTAGTAATTCCCTATCAATGTTACCTCTTCTAATATTATGTTTAACACCGTCAATGACTATAAAAGATATATTATTGAGATCTCCATTGTGTTGAGAATTAACATGGTTGGCCACAGGTGTATCGTATTCTTTAGCAATGCTGTATACATGTTCTAATATTCTGCGCCTGAATTCTCTACAGGTTTTTCCTACATACTTTATACCACATTTGCAAAGCATGAGATATATGACCCCTACAGTTTTGCATGTCATTAACTGTTGGATCTTAAAATGATCTATTCCATCTTTTGAGGGGAATATTTTGGTGGCATTTACATGCTTTGCATGATAAGCATTTAAAGCAGCCCTTTGTTCTATTAAACCAGGTTTTTTTTCTAGCACCTTCTAGATGAGTCCTAGTTAGCATATCTCTCAAATTAGTTGATCTTCTACTGGTGATTTGGGCCTGATTGCTTAAAAATGGCCTTAGATCATCATCATCATCATCATCTAGTAGAATCTTCCAATGGTCACTGAATATTTTTCTAATTTCATGCCATTTTCCATTGTAGGTGCCTATGCACCTAACCACTTCATCTTGTTCTTTATACTTATTAGACAACAGTAGATCTCTGTTTACTGCTTGTGCTCTTTGGTATGCTCTCTTTAGGGGTTTGTTTTTATACCCTCTCTCCTTAAAACGGTGCTGTAATTCTCTGGCTTCAATCTCAAAGTTGATTTGACTGGAGCAATTTCTTTTGATTCTTAAATACTGCCCCACTGGTATCCCTTCAATTAATGATTTAGGGTGACTGCTATCTGCCTGTAACAAGCTATTCGTGGCTGTTGGTTTCCTATATGTAGTTGTTTGAAGTTTTCCATTATCTAACTTTGCAATTTTTAAATCCAAAAAGGTAATTTCATTCTCACTAATTTCTGAGGTTAAGTACAGTCCCATGTTATTTGTAATAAGTATTTCAATAAAGATTTTTAAATCTTTTTGGTTCCCATTCCATACTAACAAGATATCGTCGATAAATCTTAATCCATAATTCAACGTATTGAGTGTATTGGTCCAATTGGTCAGTAAACACAATGTGCTCTTCCCACCAACCTAAATATAGATTGGCATATGTGGGGGCACATGCTGTGCCCATAGCGGTACCACATATTTGTTGGTAAAACTTGTTGAGAAAAACAAAATAGTTATGGGTCAATGCGAACTCCAGTAGTTCTAATATGAATTTGTTGTGATTAGAATATTGAATACCTCTTTTCGATAGAAAGTAATTTACTGCTTCTATAACTCTTTGATGTTGTATGTTTGTATAGAGAGATTCAATGTCTAAAGACACCAAAAGTGCTTCATTGCTGACTGAAATGTCATTTAATTTCAGTAAAACATCTTTTGTGTCTTTTACATGTGAGGCTAATGTAATCACAAATTCTTATAACATGGAATCCACATATTTGCTGGGGTTCTCTGTTATACTCTCAATGCCTGACACAATTGGTCTACCCGGAGGTTTTTTTAGGATTCTTGTGTATTTTTGGGATGGTATAAAAAGTGGCTATTTTTAGGTTCGGGTTTAAGAGGAAGTCAAATTCATTTTTACATATGACTTTGGTGTTTAAACCCTTACATCCTCAGCAAGCACCAGCACTTTATCTATATTGTATCCAATACTACTATTTATTATTCATTTAAATTGGCATTGGCACTAGACACTTTATGAAAGAGCAATATACACTTTATGAAGGTGCAATATTTATAAGTGCAATCACTATTATCACTATTATTAGCACTAGACACTTTGTATATGTGCAATATGTATTAGTGCAATCATATACTGTAGGTCTTATATTTGGACCTATGTTTCTGCCACTCATTAATATTTCACTATATTTTTATGCACTTTGTCATGACAATTGAATTATCACTTTATATAAGAGGAGGATATAGGGTTTATTTCAATCACCTCAGTCCAATAATTTTAGCCAATATATAAGGACGTCCTTAACAATTTCAGATTTCCCTACCCACTTTATCTCGTCAGAATTTCAAGATTTTAATAACAAGTTTTAATAAATATTATTAAACGTTAAGTTTTAATTTTTTGCTACTCTATATTGTCATTAGGGTAGAGGGTGTGCACTTCAATTCCAAAGGATACTTTTTCTGTCCCTTTTTCCTTATTGTCATTAAGTTATCAATATCCTCAAGGAGCACCCCTAGTTTTCATCCCAGAATCTTTTCATACCTAGAGCCACCTATTTCTCCTATTTTGTATCTACAGTAAATTTACATGGAATAAGCACTATTATTAATAATAGGATTTATCACATAATGGGTTATATTATAACTATATACAGTTATAAAATGAACAATCTTTTGCTGATAGTTTTGTCTCTGCTCCTTTTTTGCACTCTGTATGCTTGGGTTCCTGCAGATTAAGTTTATACCATTTAAGTGGAATAAGCTGCTGATGTCTTATTTGTGTTTTTGCAACCCAGGATAGACTTCCAACCAAACTAGGAACCTGATATATTATTTTATTGAAAGATTAACTCTATAATTCCCCTGCCGTGCAAAAGATTATCTTTTTTTCCTAACAAAAGTGTTTACCAACTGCATGTGTTCCCAAAAAAAAACCTCTGTGAAATTATAGAACTAAAGTGAGATAAAAACAGATGTTTAAAAAAAATAAAAATAATAATAATTTGGCTAAAGTGGAACTGTATCATTTGACCAAACATGACTACATATATTCCTCCTTTTGTGAGCTTGCCGCTACTTACAGGCTTTTTCTCATGACTTTGAAGAGTCTTCTTGTCCAACTTTATACATCAAGACTTTTTTGATAGGACAGTGAACAAACTAGATGAGCCTATTGGTTTGTGTCAAATTTTCTATGAATATCTCTTAAAATGTGACTGAAAACATGACTGACGCGCCTATACTTTTGCAATATTTTAGCTGATAGACTTAAGTCATATGGGTGAGATACAGTTTCACTCAAAATGAATCCCCATTAAAGTTTAAGGAGATTCATTGTGTGTAAAATGGTTCATATATTAGTCCACACCAATGAGTGCATGATGAAGAGAAATAAGAGTACTGTTCTAAATACTGGACCAAAATGGAGTTGACAAAACTACAGTTCTCAGTACAAATAAATGAAAATATCAGCAAAACTGCATGGAATGTATAATAAATGCATACATATTTATGTGTGACTAAACAGGGAAACATTGGTAGGGAACAGAGCACAGTAATTATTGGGATTCTGTGAACTCAGGGACCTCACACTATTTGCTGCCCAGTGGATAGACTATGGGGGGGACTGCAATAGAAACCATGCTGCTAATGGGTGGGCACCCTCTCGCCTCCTACCTCTTGCTCAACTTTTCTCCTTCTCTTTTCCTCATGCCTTCACACATACACACAAGATCTAAATTGTCTGAGGAATGGTTTGGGGATCTCTTTATAGATTTACATGGTTACAACTCTCATAAAAAGTATGGCCCAAAACAATACCAATAACATAATGTCCACGAAATTACACAAATTAATTCACCCCAATGTAGTTATGCAGATTGTTGCTATCTGTCACTTATTCAGGACCAGATCACACTGTTTTCTGGAAATTTATAAAAAAAATGTCAAATAACAGGAGTTGTCATTGATGCATGATCTTTCTAGGTAGAGCAATGTGATTTAACCTTACGTTTTGTGTTTAACATTGCAAATGTATTGTAAATAATAGTATATTTGTATTACTTGACTTTAGGCAAAAATCAATCTGATTCGCAACATATTTGGAATCCTTTTCTTAAGTGTCTTTTTTTTTTTAACATGTTCTTACTTTTCTAGGAGTATTTAAAATCTTGTGAAGAATATAAACTTACCGGTGTGTTTCTTGCAGGTAAGTTCTTATACAGTACTAGCTATTGCCATAGGATTGATTAGTATGTTAAAGAAACATTTTACAATTTAAAAAATGTATGTTCTTGAAAAATTTGAGTTTGCGGAGGAAATACAAGATGGAATCTTCTATATGTCAACAAAGTATTTAAAAATGTTGATTTGGTTTCAAAATGTCTTTATATTCATGCCTTACACAGCATCTAATTAATTAATTATTTGCATAATTCGCAAATGTTTAACTTTGCTTGAACTACAGTGGTCCTTCCAGTAATACAATTGAATTGGTGTTTGTTCCAAGAAATTAAAATACTGTTAGATGCACAGGAAATAAAATCTTGCTTTATACATAATTTCCCCATCAGCGCCTTTTTATAGTACATACATTCTGTGCTTGTAGGAATAAAAGCATTGAGTCAAAGTAACATAATTAACCTATCTTGCTTTTCTGACCTAGGTCGCTCTATGGGCTCTCGTGCTGCTGCTTCTGTAGTGAAGGAGTCTAATCAAACTGATGATGAGTTCATTCAAGGGTTAATCTGTCTGTCTTATCCGCTGCATCCACCAAATGCAAAGACCAAGCTGCGAGATGAAGATATGTTGCTGATCAGAAGCCCAGTATTTTTTGTCTCAGGATCATCGGATGAGATGTGTGATAAAGTGAGGATGAGTTAAAACTTCCTTTATGACTAATCATTTCCAATCGCCACATTGGTAAACATAAGAATATTGGATATTACTGAAAGGGGTTATTATCAGATATTATTAACAATCATGCAGAGCTAATATGATATTAACTCATTTTTAGTACTAAAAGTATTAAAGAAAACATCCTCTTCTCTTGCAGTCTCTCATAATCCTTGCATGTGTTTTATATATATATATATATATATATATATATATATATATACACACATATATTACATTCATACATACCAACACATATATATGAAATGGAAGCAGGTTTTTTAACTTGCTTTAGACATTCAAATGTGAACACAGATGTACTTTTTATTTACTGTACGGTGGAGGGCTTCTATCGCTCTTTTGCCCACCATATTATAAATGACTGTTGTGGTGAACTACCTACTCATAAGGTCCACAACACAGGCTGAGATCCCGCTCCATGCTGATGATAGCCAGTAAGCTTGAAACAGCTGTACATGGATTGGATACTCGGCTTGTGTTTAATCCAACCTTGGCTTTGCATTAAAGCTGTGTAATACAGCATGCATAAGCTTAAAGGAAGCCATGTTTGATAATGGCTACGGAATGAAGAGCGAGGCATTTGTGGCCACATTTGTGTGTCCGACCTCAACTTCCCAGAATGCAGTGTAATAACTGTTTTTCTCGGATCTCTGAGCTGGAAGCAGGTTTTTTAACTTGCTTTAGACATTCAAATGTGAATACAGATGTACTACACACACACACACACACACACACAAAGTATATATAAACTTTTTGAGATTGGAGAGCTTGGCACTATACGTCCATGAGCAATGGAAAGCCAGAACTGTCCCAGGCCTATAAACACGTTATATGACTCACATTTTATTTATATATATATATATATATATATATATATATATATATATATATATAAAATCAGATATGATTCCCAGAACACAGTCTCTAAACTCTGCAATGCCTCCATATTGTATCTAGAAAATCGTCACCAGGTACCATCTCTCTTCACAGAAGCTGATGCAAGATTTGATAAAGAAGATGAAAGCTTCTGTTAAGGTCTACTGGATAGAAAATGCAAACCATGGTATGGTGGTGAAGGGCCGAACAACTGAGGATGTCACTACAGAAATAAATAACCAAGTTTATTCCTGGGTGCAAGAGTCTGCTACACATGTGTAAATGTTCTAAATTTGCACAGCAATTCCAATATTTAGTTGTTGTTTATTATATTTTATTAGAATACACACTGTGACATAAACATTCATGAAACATTCTCATTAGTTCCTTTGTAATATATATGAATAAATCTAACTTTTTAGAACTCTGAGAACCTTGAATATCATTTATAAGCAATATGTCAATACTTTCAAGTACCCTACTACTTTTCCTGTACTTTTGGTGCATGGACTGCTTACTTTTAAAATGGGTGTAGGAACTGGGGGGGGGTACGAAGGGGACAAATTCCGCCATTACTGTCGCTTGCCCATTTCAGAATCCGTTATGATGACACATTGGAACGAAAAAGGCCCAACTGGTTTGCCAATTGTGTATACCTAATTGTCTTTCTTAATTAAGCTTCAGGATAGCTCTTTTGCTTATCCCAGACATGATTAAGTTCTTTTTAATATAATTGACCCTACCACTTCTGCTGAAAACTGTATCTACTACTGTTTCTGTAAAGTAATACTTTCTGATTGTACCCCTAAATCTGCCAGTTTCAAATCCTGACCTCCTTGGTCTCACGTTATCTTATCTTATCACCCCTTTCCATTCTCTTCTATAATCTATACATATTCAGATCATTTAGTTTTGTCTCTTAGACCAAGCATAATATTAGTTTCCCTCCTTTGAATCGTTTCTAGTCTGTTACTATGCTTTTGAAGATACAATCTTCATAACTGGACACAGTTTTTTAATTAAGGTTCCACCTTTACTGGCCATTAAAGGGCCAGTCAAAGGCCACTTCACATCCCTACCAGGTGGTAGGGAAAACAACTGTAAAAAAAAAACTTAAAAACTAAAGAAGGAGGTAAAATGTTAATTAATCCAAATGAAAATACAGAGCAGAATACTCCATCTACAGCCCACTTGGATGTAAACTCACATATCCTCCCAGTGGACAAAGCCAGATGGTACTCTGCCATAATTTGGCAGTGCACCCGTGCCTGGAACATACATTGCATGGCAGTGGAACCTCTTCAGCCAAACACTGCATCCTGGACTTATAAATAGCCAGCTTGGCTAGTGACAGGAGCAGGTTGACAAGGAGGTCCCTGGCTTTGTTGCCCCAGGACACTGGCTGCCCAAACAAAAATAGATAAGTAGAGAAATGCAGCAGGAAACTGCAGGATGAGGCTCCTCAATAGTGACGAGAGACTGCAATCTGGCGCAACAAAACAAAAAGGGAAAACATGGACTTTCCCTTACCACAAAATTGACAAATGGCTGGAGAATCCATGAAATTAGCCAGGTACTGTCTTGTGCTCAGTACACCATGGAGTTCTCTCCAACTAAAGTTCCTGGTGAGTAGTGGAACTAAAATAGGAATAGAGTTCCTTCCACCGGGGCCTCCGCTAGATAACTGGAAATCTAGACTGGCATTAGTACATCTCTTTTTCTGCTGTCAGTTGCTCCACTAATACGTTCAAGCATACTACTTGCTTTTCCTTCTCATTTAGTGCATTGTTTGCTTGCTTTTAAATCATGCAGTATACTGTACCTGCCAAATATCTTTCCTCATCAGTTGCGATCATTTTATTATTTAGAAATTATTCTACAATTGGGCTTTTTGTTGCCTCAGTGCACATTTTTGCATTTATCAGTTTTTAGGTTGTAAATCTCACATATTTGACCATTCCTTTAGTCTTATTAAATCATTACACATTTGGCTTATACCTTCTGCAATGTCGACCATGTTACATATTTTTGTATCATCTACAAAAAGGCAAACTTTCCATTTAATGGCCAGTAGTAATATATTTAACAAAATAGGTCTCAGCATCCATGCATGATACTTTGGTTGAAGATGTAATTGTGTGAGAGGTGTTTGCATTTGGCAGGACAGGGATTGCAGTTGCCCTTGCTTCTAGGCATGTGCAGGGGAATAGGGTAGTTGTTAAATACAAAAAGTTCCAATGATTTATTAAACTATCATTAAGTGCTGATTGGAAACTTCCAATATGCATACATGGTCCTTTAGGTGTAGAAGATGGCCTTTGGTAAATACAATCAAGGCATTTTGTTATATAATAAAAAAATGTAATTTTTTTTTTTAACAAGTTTATAAAATGAAAGTGTAAAAAAAAAAAAAAGATTACACCTGCAAAAGTGAGTATTTATGAGCTCTGACTAGAATACAGTAGAAAAAATAAATTGATGTAATGCCCATATTGCTGTACAAATATAAATCTCTTAATTTTGAAATGTATCTCATCTTTGATGAGTAAATGTCACTCCAGGTGGAGCTTGTCTCCAATAACCATTAGGCTTTACCTTGGACTGTGCTCTTTACACAGCCATACTGAACCAAACCCTAAATGACTGTACTGTTGGGTGATAAAGTTATATTGTACAGCTAATTACTTTAGGTATAGTAAATATAACAAATATTTGATGTTCCATGTATTTAAAGCTGGTAAAAGTATACAGTATATTTCTATTATTTTGGAATGCACCCGCAATTCCAGATATACACCGCTAAGTTATGTCTTTAATAAGAAAAACATTATTACCTTGTTTTTACACTAGTTGTAAAATCCAGAGCAGTGGTTCCCAACACTGGTCCTCATAACACCACTAATCTATGTGCAGGTACGGATTTAATTGATTTTGGTTGGTGTGCGGTACGCTACTGTTTCTTATGAATCTAGAGATTAATTATGTGAATTGGCAGCAAAAAAGTCAATTAACTAATACTAGGTGAACACACAAAAGTTTGAATACATCTTTTTATGTTTCCTACATGATATTTACTTAAATATGGCTGAGCTATTGATTAACCTGTTTGTGATACTACTGTCCAATTTGTAAATTTATACACACTTAAACCTGCTCTTAATATTGTCACAAATTCTATTAACTACTCACAATATGATTACGAGTTCCCCGCAAACAATGACGGGCCAGCCAAACCCGCAAAACTGGCCTTAGAACTCCATTGTTTTTTATGAGCTATAAATAATTTAAAAAATAATTAAAATAAATAAATAAATAATACCCAGAGGTCTTAGGATTCAAGTTGCTCCAGTCACACCTTTTAGATAAACATGTTATTAAGAGGTGGACAGAAATCACAACTAGATGCTCATTGGAGCTAATGCATTTGATTTTGGAGACAGAGCCATCACATCTCACCCTACTTAAGACCAAGGCCACATGGAGTCATGATGAGTTGAATCTGCTGAGGGACACACCTGATTTTGACAACCTTAATGTCAGATTGAATCATAACAATGACAAATTCAAAAGAGAACTTATAGTGAGAAACCAAAAAAAAGTTTTCCAGAGATCTAAATGATTATTAGCAAGGAAAAGTGTATAAAATCAATACATTTATGTTTAATAACAGAACAACAGATGTCTGCTCTTCTTATTATGGACTTTCAGACATAGATGAACCTAGTCAAATAGGTGGTCTCCAAAGAAAAAGATCAGTCTTGAACAATGCTGAATTTGATGGCGTAAATACTAGACAAAAATTCAACCTAACATCTATAGATAGTTTTTTGGACAGGGGTCGAGGGTCAAGATAAAAAAAAACACTCAAAACCCAGAGGAAGAAGAAATCATTAATTTTAGGTAATTTTCAACAGGGGGCACTGTATACAACTGGTTCCTATGTATCTAAAGGACCAGATTGTAACAAACCTCAGGAATACAATGCCCTTGAGATAATGATGGGTTCTCCTTTTGCAAGCCAATACCTGCCAGTTAACAATCTTGATCCTATGCCCACACCCAAGAATATTGTAACAAATGAAGATGAAGTTGCTACAGTAGTAAATTTGTCTAATTTTAAGCTATCACATTCCCACAAGTCAGTAGTCATTAAACATTAAAGGACTCTCATATGTACATTAATTTTATTCTAACCTTTTTTGCAACATTAAAGATATTAATTTATTTGCGAGAAAGTTTGCTCTCAAAAAATTATTTGCCCCAAAAAAAGAGAAGGAACTTTTGAGACTAGGTGTAGATCGAGAGGACCTGGATTTAGCCCTTGATCTTGTTGACCTACTAGATGAAAATGAACAGACTTCATCAATTAAGGACCAATAAGAACCATCAAGCCCCTGAGCAAATATGTGAATGATAATCTCAAAGATCTAGTTAGTATGTTACCATCAAACTTAAGAGACACATTGGAAATCTTGAAACATCTGGAAGGTCTTACAGTGCCCCAACACACCCTTTTGGCATTGATAGATGTTGAACATCGATTTAGCACTATACCCCAAGATCTAGGCATTAAGCAATACATTTATATTGACGAGAAACTATTTCTTGTTTAACAAGAAATGTTATTACCAACTCAGGGGTACTGCTATGGGCACGGCTTCTGCCCCTAACTATGCCAAAACATTTTTAGGGTGGTGGGAGCACTGCTATGTGTTTGATGATTCTATGTCAGAATACGCTACCAACATTGTAGCTTGGCAATGTTATATTGACGATATTCTCATCCGCTGGACAGGGGATGAGGCCACATTTGCATATTTTGTTAATATTCTCAACAAAAACTTTTGGGATTGAATTTCATGTATGTCACCAACACAAAAACAATTAAATTTTTAGATCTTAATAACTCTAAAAATACAAATGAAATTCATACTACTGTATATTGAAAAATTACAACTACCAATGCCTTGCTCAACTGGTCTAGTTAACATCCCGAACCTCTTAAAAGTGGTACCCTGACCGGTCAATATCTCAGAATCAGACGAAATTGTGATTCTGAACATGATTTCCGAATACAAGCCACGATACTGAGACAAAGGTTCAAAGCAAAGGGCTATCCGAATCTGGTGCTTAAAAATGCTTAAAAAAGAGCTTTAACAACAGATATAACAAGTTTATTAAATCCTTTTAAAGACCAATAGGACAAGAATAATTTGCGTTGTGTCATGACTTATGGTAGTGACTGGAAAGAGATTAGAAACATCTTGAATAGACATTGGTATCTTATTTAAGATACAACACTCAAAAAAATATATTTTCCTCTCAAGCCTCTATTACGTACTGAAGAGCTGACAATCTTATATCCACCCAGGAATATGAAACCCCTGATACTAAGAAGATCTATTACATTAGACACTTCTACGACTGCAATTCAGTCACAGTAGTTTTTATCCTAAAATGCCCATGTAACAAAATGTATGTAGGCAAAATAGTGTGACAGCTAAGAACACCGATATTGGAATATGTATATTCCATCAATAAAGAGTTAGAAACACCTGTTGCCAGACATTTCAAACAGTGTCATAACAATAGCACACAAAATAGCTGTTATAAACACACTTCTCATACATTTTTTGATCATCTTAGTTATTTCTCACTTTCAATCATATATATATAAATATGACTTTATAAACAATTATTATTGGGACCTGATTAGTAATTCCAACAAGTCTAGCAGTATACTACTAGGCATTGCACATTCTGTTATTACTATTCACAAATCACTCTAAACTGCACCGTCTACTTACTGGGTATGCCTTTGTCTTCAGTCACCTACCCATTCTCCATCTTATTATGATATATACCTAGAGAACAAAATACAGGTTTATAATTAGTATTAGGTATTTATGATACATTAGGTATTTACTATCTAAGATATAGTCTCTGAATCATGTTGCTATCTATATTAGACACTCAAGACCTTGCTACCATTTATATATTGCCCTACTTATTGGTTGTTATCAGTGGCGTATGTAATGGGGGCAGGAGGGGCACTGGGCCCCAGGCGTCCCTTCTCTGTGGGCGGCAAACGTGCCACCACATGCCCATGGCCCTCCTGTACCCTTCCCCTAGTCCACCTCGCCAGCCCTTGCTCTCCCCTGTACCTCTCTGCCTCTTGCTGTTCTGCTCTGCCTGCACGGATCCCTGCAGGGGAAAGGAGGAGCCACCACACCGGGGACATGAGGAGCAGCTTGGAGGTAAGAGACAGGGCAGAGGGAGGACACAAAGGGGGGGAGGGGTAAAAAGGAGAGAGAGAAAGAAGGCGAGAGTGAAGGAGAGAGAGAAAAGGAGAGAGTGAAGGAGGGAGAAAGAAGAAGAAGAGAGAATGAAGGAGAGAGGGAGAAAAGGAGGAAAGGGAAGGAGGAAGAGTGTGAAATAGATAGAGAGAGTAGGAGGGAGTGAGAGAGAGAAGGAGATAGAGGAGAGAGAAGATGAGCGAGAGAAGCAAAGGGGAGAGAGAGAAGGAAAGGGGGAGAGAAGGAAAGAGAGTGAAGGAGTGAGAGGAGAGATAAAGTGAAGGAGGGAGAGAGAGCATGAAGCTAGAGAGAGTGTGAAAGAGCGAGAGAAGGAGAGAGAGAAAGGAGAGAGAGTGAAGGAGGGAGAGGAGAGCATGAGAGAGAAAAAGCATGTGTGAATGAGAAAGAGGAGAGAAAGAGAGAAAAGACAAGCGAGAGGTAGAGAGAGAAGGAAAGTGTGAATGAGAGAGAGAAGGAGAGGAAGAAAGAAGTACAGAGAGACTGAAGATGAAGAAAGAGAAGGAGAGAGAGGGAAGGAGGGTGAGTGTGAAGGAGAGATAAAGAAAATAATAGAGAGAAGGAGGAAGAGAGAGAGAAGAAAACAGAGTAGAGAGAAATAAAGTGTGAAGGAGAGAAAGGAGGGGGAAAAGGGAGAGAGAGAAATGAGAGTGAGTGAAGGAGAGTGTAAAGCAAGGAGAGGAGATAGCGTGAAGTTGAGAGAGAAAGAGAGAAAAGGTGAGTGTGAATGAGAGAGCGAAGGAGGGAGAGAGAAGGAAAATGTGAAAGAGAGATAGAGAAGGAGAGGGAGAAAGGAGAGAGAGAAAATGAGTGAGAGGGAAGGAAGGAGAGGGACGGAGAGAGAGAGAAAAGAATAGAGAGAAGGGAAAGAGAGAAAAGGAGGGAGATAGAAAATAAGAGAGTAGTAGAAAGATTGAAGGAGAGAGACAAGGAAGAGAGAGAGAGAGAGAGAGAGAGAAGGGAACTGTGGAGAGAGAAAGAAGGGGAAGAGGGAGAGAGAGAGTAAAGGAGAGGGAATGAAGGAGGGAGAAAGCAAAGGAGAGATAGAGTGTGAAGGAGAGAGGATGAAGGAGGGAGAGAGAGAAGGTGAGACAGAGTGAAAGAGAGAGAGAATGAGGGAGAGAAGAAGAGAGAGAAAATAAGTGAGAGGAGGGAGAGAGAGAGAAAAGGTGACAAAGAAGGAGAGTGTAAATGAGAGAAAGGAAGAAAGAGGAAGAATGAGTGAAGGAAGGAGAGAGAACGAGAAAGTGAGTGAAGGAGGGAGAGTGTCAAGGGGAGAGAGAATGAGAGAGAAAGGAGTAAGAGAGAATGAGGGAGAGAGAGAAGGATAGAGAGAGGAAATAGAAGGAGGGAGAGATAAAAATACAGAAGGAAAGAGGAGAGAAAAGGAGAGAGAGAAGTAGAGTGTGAAGGAGAGCAAAGAGAGAGGGAAGGGGGGGAGAGAGAGAAGGAGGGATAGGAGAGAGTGGAAAGAAGGGGGAGAGTGAGAGAATAGAGAGAGAGAAGGAGAGATAGCTAGAAGGAGAGAGAGAAGGAGAGTGTGAAGGAGAGAGAAAGAGAGAGGGAAGGAGGGAGAAAGAGAAGGAGAGAGGGGGATGAGAAAGATTGGAGGAGAAGGAGAAAGAGAGAATGAGGGAGAGGAGAGCGTGGAAAGAGTGAGAAGGGGGAAGGAGAGAAAAGGAGAGAGAGAAGAGTATGAAAAGGAGAGAGAGAGAAGGAAAGAGAGAGGAGAGAGAGAGTGAAGGAGGGAGAGTGAGAGAAGGGTAGAGAAAGGAGGAATGGTGACATATAGCGAAGAAAGTTAAGTGTGAGAGAGGAGGTGAAGAGAGATGGGGGGGAGGATGAAAAATGAAGAGAAAGAAGATTGAGAAGGGTTCACTATATATATTACATATTATAATTGTCCAACTACGATTCGTCGTCACGCTGTGTTGCGTGGTGCGTACGACTTAGCGATGAGCCTCGCGCATCGAGGCGAGCCGTTAAACACGTCACACGCACGACTTAGAAAAAAAAAACACCTCGGAACCAACCTTAACGTAACAAACACCCACACGCACTAAGAATCCGACTATAAAGGCCGACCCGCACGCAACTAAGAACAGTGAAAACACACCAAATACTCACACAAACTACATAAAAAGCTTACCCATAGCAAGGGGGGGGGCACCCCGGACCTCTGAAAGTGAAGTTACACCTCCATTTAAGTCCAAATTCCCGAGTTCAGACACACGAAAATCCCCTAAGCAAGAGAGAAAATGGCCGCCGAAAAAAACGAAAACGAGGCTCACAGCCCAGCCACATACAAATTAGCCAAGAAGGGATCCGAGATAAGCTCGGAAACCCGCATTAACCCCAGGGGATCCGAGATAAGCTCGGAGCCCTGCATTAACCCCACATTAACCATCGCAGTGGGGGTCCCGATTGCACGCGATCGGGGACCCCCGCTGCAATCAAAATGCAAAATTCCCGCGTTACAGGTCCTTAAAGGACCCGTTGTAAAAGAAAAAAAAAATACACTGTCACCCTGTCAATCATGGGCGTCAATACAGACCCCCATAAAACCCTCATTAACCCTGTCACTCATGGGGGTCATTATAGACCCCCATAAGCCCTTCATTAACCCTTTCACTCATGGGGGTCAATACAGACCCCCATAAACCCATCATTAACCCTGTCACTCATGGGGGTCAATAGAGACCCCCATAAGCCCTTCATTAAGCCTGTCACTCATGGGGGTCAATACAGACCACCATAAGCCCTTCATTAACCCTGTCACTCATGGGGGTCAATACAGACCCCTATAAGCCTCTATTGAACCCCATCAGTCCATAAGGGTATATTAACCCCATTATGGGCCTGTTATAACACAACATTAACCACATAAGTGCCATGATGGTCCTCAAGGACCATCATGACACTAAGTATAAACACTATACTGCACTATACCACCCCCAATAAAACATTACATATCAACTAAACACCCTCTACACTAACCTATTAACATCTACACTACCTACCCCCTATTAACCCCCACCACTCTAATTACAGAAAATAAAAAAGCCTAAAGTCACAAAAAAACAATAAACTACATTACAGAAAATAAAAAAACCTAAGTCACAAAAAATAAAAAAAAGGAACATTACAGAAAAAAAAAAAAAAACATTACACCCCCCCCCCCTCACTACAGAAAAAAAATACACACCTGAAAAGGAAATACATATAATACAAATACATACAATTACAATACAATACAATTACATACAATACAATACACCCCTATCTAATATACATCACACAATCTATCTAAACAAATTGCATAATCTAATATACATCCTATCTATATAATATTACACCCCCAATCTATCTAAATAAATAACACAATTTAATATACAATACAACCTATGCTATCTATAGAAAACGCATACCCCTATCTAACATACAATAAATGCTATCTATAAGTTAACTAATCTAAGTCTAAGCTAAAATAAAATAATTAAGACCACTTACCTTTGCAGATGTCCATTGAGATCAGCCACCTACCGAAAAAAGAAAAAAAATAGTGCAACACGTTTACAGTTCTAAAATAAACATTCTATACATTCTATACATTCTAAATATTCTACTCACCTTTCCGGCATGTCCCGTCCTTATTCTTTTAATCCTTCTCCGGCGCGGCACCTGTTAAAAAAAACACAACATTAATACACATACATCAAAATAAAATAAACATAATCTACATTCTACTTACCTCCCCGCGATGTCTCCGGGCCTCCTCCGGATCCTCTTCTGCCACGCCCTGTATAAAAAAAAAAATATATATATATATATATATATATATATATACTTACATCCGCACTCTCGGACATCCCCGACACTAATGAGGCTCCAGGAGACTTTTCCGGAAGAAAATAAGCAATGGTGCCTTTTGATTGGTTGAAAACGCTGTTTATCAAATTCACCCAATCAGGAGGCGCCAATGTGTGAGCCAATCAGAAAGGGATACACCCTAAAATCCCACTCTGATTGGATAATGCACCTGTCAATCTTTATTTAAACCAATCACAAGGCGCAGATGCCTTCAGCCAATCACAATGGAATACACCCCCACAGGGTGATTGGTTGGAGCCTCTGCGCATTCTGATTGGTTGCACTTACAATAGCCAATCACAATGGAATACACCCTCACATACTGATTGGTGAAGGATTTGCACATTCTCATTGGCTCCTGTTAATATCAATCAATATTACAGCCAATGGGGAGGTGCAGATGTCTTCACCAATCAGTACGTAGGGGTATATTCCATTGTGATTGGCTGATGGCAATAAAGCCTTAGGATTGGTTAAAATAAAGATTGACAGGTGTGTTATCCAATCAGCGTTGTATTTTGGGGTGTATATTTTTTTCATTGGTTCACAAATGGGGTCTTCTCATTGGCTGAATGTGATAGACAGCCTTTTCAGCCAATCAGAAGCCGCCATTGCCAATTTTATCCGGGAACACTCCATAGGAAGGTCATTAGCGTCATTAGCCAGGGCGGATGTGTGTCGCTTTTTTTTTTTTTTTTAAAGGCGCGGATGCTTACGGAGAAGACGAGGAGGCCGGAGACATCGCGGTAAGGTAAGTATAATGTAGATTGTATTTATTTAACTTTGGTTTATGTTTACTAATGTAATGTTTTTTTTTACAGGAGTAGCGCCGGACAAGACGCAAAGATGGACGACGGAACATGGAAGACGTGACATGCTGGGACCTGACATGCTGGAATGGGACATGCTGGAAAGGTGAGTATAATATTTAGAATGTTTAGAATGTTTAGAATGTTTAGGTATTTCATGTAAATGTGTTGTATTCATTTTTTTTATCTTTTTTCCCGTAGGTTGCTGATCTGAAGAAACATCTCAAAGGTAAGTGGTCTTAATTATTTTATTGTAGCTTACAATTAGGGTAGCTATATATATATATATAGATAGCATGTATTGTATATTTGATAGATAGATAGGGGGATGTATTATTAGATAGTATTGTATATTAGAAAGTGGCATGTATATTAGATAGTGGCATGTATATTAGATAGGGGTGTATTGGATTTAATTGAATTGTATTGTATTGTATTTTATTTAATTGTATTGTATTGTATTTTATTTAATTGTGTTGTATTGTATTATATTTAATTGTGTTGTATTGTATTATATCTATGTATTATATGCATTTCATTTTCAGGTGTGTCATTTTTTAAAACATTTTGTAGTAAGTGGGGGTTGTAATGTATTTTGTTATTTCCTGTAATGTTCCTTTTTTTATTTTTTGTTACTTAGGTTTTTTTGTTTGTTCTGTAATGTACATTTTTTATTTTTGGTGATTTTAGTTTTTCTTGATTTATGTAATGTAGATTTCTGCTTTTTGAGGAATTTAGTTACTTGAGGCACACAGTACACTCACATTGTGTGACATACAGCATTTTTAACACTTTCTTTTATTGACCGTCATTTTTTGATGGGCAAGTCGCTAGTATATATATATATATATATATATATATATATACAGTGAGGAAAAAAAGTATTTGATCCCTTCGACCTTCCCACTGACAACGAAATGATTAGTCTATAATTTTAATCGTAGGTGTATATTAACAGTGAGAAACAGAATAACAAAAAAAAAAAAACAAGAAAAAAACATGTCAAAAAAGTTAGCAATTGATTTGCAGGTCAATGACTGAAAAAGTATTCAACCCCTTCGACTTAGTACTTGGTGGCAAAACCCTTGTTGGTAATCACAGAGGTCATACGTTAGCCACCGGGTTTGCACACATATCCAAGTCATTAAGGTTTTGAGGCTGATGTTTGGCAACTCAAACCTTCCGCTCCCTCCACAGATTTTCTATGGGATAAAGGTCTGGAGACTGGCTAGGCCACTCCACAACCTTCATGTGCTTCTACTTGAGCCACTTCTTTGTTGCCTTGGGTCATTGTCATGCTGGAATACCCATCCACAACCCGTTTTCAATGCTCTGCCTGAGGGAAGGAGGTTCTAACCCAAGATTTGACGGTACATGGCCACGTCCATCGAACCTTTGATGCAGTGCAGTTGTCCTGTCCCCTTAGCAGAAAAACACCTCCAATGCATAATGTTTCCATCTCCATGTTTGACAGCAGGGATGGTGTTCTTGAGGTCATAGGCAGCATTCCTCCTCCTCCAAACACGGCAAGTTGAGTTGATGCAAAGGGCTCAATTTTGGTCTCATCTGACCACAACACTTTCACCCAGTTCACCTCTGAATTATTCAGATGTTCATTGGCAAACTTCAAACGGGCCTGTCCATGTGCTTTCTTGAGCAAGGGGACCTTGGGGGCACTGCAGGATTTCAGTCTTTCACCGCGTAGTGTATTGCAATTGTTTTCTTGGTGACTATGGTCCCAGCTGCCTTGGAATCATTAACAAGATCCTCCCATGTAGTTCTGGGCTGATTCCTCCCCATTCTCATGATCATTGAAACTCCACAAGGTGAGATCTTGCATGGAGCACCAGACCAAGGGAGACTTGCAGTTCATTTTATTCCTTTTGCAAATAATTGCACTAACTGTTATCACCTTCTCACCAAGCTGCTTGGCAATGGTCTTGTAGCCCATTCCAGCCTTGTGTAGGTCTACAAGCTTGTCCTAACATCATGGGACAGCTCTTTGATCTTGGCCATGGTGGAGAGTTTGGAATCTAATTGATTGATTGCTTCTGTGGACAGGTGTCTTTTATACAGGTAATGAGTTCAGATTTGGAGCACTCCCTTTAAGAGAGTGCTCCTAATGTCAGCTCATTACCTGTATAAAAGACACCTGGGAGCCAGAAATCTTGCTGATTGATAGGGGATCAAATACTTATTTCACTCATTGACCTGCAAATTAATTTATAACTTTTTTGACATGCGTTTTTCTTGTTTTTATATTTTTTTTATTCTCTCTCACTTTTAAAATACACCTACCATTCAAACTATAGACTGATATTATATATTTTGGCGATGTGCGATATGCGAGAATGTTGTGCTTTTAATTCTAATGTCACCCATTGTGTCCCCCATCATTTACAGTGCTTTATTGATTTTAAATTTGCTTTTAAAGTGTTCCGATTTTTCGGGCTTGAACATAATCGCGGACGCAAGCCGGTAACTCGTGGTTCAAGCCCGAAAAATAGAATGCTACCGCCGAGAGCATGGTTTTGATTCTCGCGACATGTGCCTAACTTTCGGGCTGGGCCAATTGAATAGCAGAGTAAAAGTAGACCTACTGGAGCCCGCAACTTGATCGCAGGAAATCAGCTACTTGCGATCAAGTTACAGCCCCAAAGTAAATGAGGCTGCATGTGTCCAAAATTCGAACAGAGTTAAAACACATCTGAAAAATACACTATATAGACTGGTGTTACATTAGAACGGTGAAATTAAGAATCAAGATCAGTATATAGTAGTAAACAGTTTGCTTGTTGTTACAATAAACACTAAATTCTACAAAGTAGAGTCTAAACTATTGTTAACCCATTGCTGTCTGACTATGATAGCATGAGTTGAAAATATTGTACTTTATAACATATGTAAATAGTACCCATCACACTGTGACTATGAGCTATCTCTAGCTCACTGAGAACTCAAGGACACCTGATGGCTTTGCACTGCTGGGTGGTGGCTTTGCACTAGTTAAAAAACTGACTGTGGAGATGACCTGTGTTGGACGGCTGATAATATTGGGGCTGTGATTTGTTTCATTCATCTGAGGTATTCATTCAGCTAGCATTAACTTTATTCAATGCATTTTGGTTACATATGAGTTCAACAATGGTTTAATCCCTGTGTATATACATCTAACATAGTGAATCCTAACAGTTTTAAGCAATGATTTGATTGGCCATCTAACTAGCACTGATGTCACACTTGTAAGTAATGTCAGGGTATTTAAACTTGCAGTCTGATGCCGCTTTGCGCTATAAGACTTCATTGCCTTTGAGAAAGTCACGTAACAGTGATGAAACGACCCGTTAGGCTGCTAGCGGGATATCATTCTCTTGTCCCAAGTCCACATGACACTTTTTGGGATTGTGAGATCCCTGAGGGCAGTTTTATATTTTTAATGTTTAGTTGAATACAAGCTGGAACAGGCTATGGTCCCTTTGATTGTTTGTATGTGCTTCTGGGGCTGCTATCATCCCACAATATTAGGGCCTCATTCTAATTATTGCCGCAATGCTGCGATTCCTTGCGAGGGTGCTGCTGCCCCTTGTAGCCCTACGGCTATTTGAAATTCAAAGCAAAGGGGCTGCAGCCCACCCCTTCCTATGGCTGATTGTAAGACAGGCAATTGGCTGTTAGCTGTGGCGCGCTTGTACCTGACCGTTGGCGTTAGCCTGCAGATCAGGCTTCAAAGCCTGCCAAACTAAAAAGTCAAACAAAAAATCAAGGAAGCACTGTACATCACTATAAATGATGGGGGACACATTGGGGGACATGAGGATTACATGTAGTACATTGGCTAGCTGGCACATTGCAGCTAGCCAATACTGTCATTTTGGCCGCAGCCCGCCAGGCTTGAAGATTGAGTTGCTGCTTTGGAGGTCATCCAAGCCTGGGACTTCGGGCTTGAATGACCCCGAAGGCATTAACCCGTCCTCCAGCGGACTTGAGGCCACAAATGACAGTATTGGCTAGCAGGAATGTGCCAGGTAGACAGTGTACCACATGTCATCCGCATGTCCCCCCTAATGTCTCCTATCAATTACAGCGATGTACAGTGCTGCATTGAATATATATTCAACCCTAAAAATACCCAAGCCCGTACGAGTCCCACAGCAGCTCCTTAAAGGGACCGTGGCACACTAATGGTTACTAACATTAACCCCCATCACTCATGGGGGTCAATATAGACCCCCATGAGACTAAAATTAACCCTCTCAGTACAATAGGGGTCTATATGACAATATTAACCCATATGTTAACCCTATAAGTGCCATGAGGGTCCTTCATGACCCTCATGACAAAGTCTAAGCACTACACCACAATATTAACCCTAACTATATACCCTATTATCCCCTTAACCCTTATAATACTCCATTAACCCCTATTAAACCCTATTTAACCCTAACAGGGCTGGTTTAACCCCTTCTAGACCTATTTAACCCTAACTGGGCCTATCTAACCCTAACTGGGCCTATTTAACCCTAAGTGGGCCCATTTAACCCTATCTGGACCTAATAACCATATCTTGGCCTATTTAACCCCTTCTAGGCCTATTTAACCCTAACTGGGTATAATTAACCCCTTCTAGCCTATGTAACCCAATCTAGCCTATCTGACCCCAGCCCTATTTAACCCCATCTAAGCCTATGTAACCCCATCTAGCTTATCTAAACCAATCTATGTCTATTTAACCCCATCTAAGCCTATTTAATCCCAGCCGGAGTAGAAGAGGACAAGGACGGGGGCATCGCGTCAAGGTAAGTTTAATATTTGCAGTGTGTAGTTTATTATATCTTGTGTATGTGTATTTGTGTACTAATGTGATGTTCCAGGGGCTGAGCCGGAGAAGACAAGAAAAAGGACGGGGACATGGTGGAAAGGTAAGTTCAATATTTAGAATGTGTCTTTTTTAATTTTGTGTTTATTTGTGACTAAATGGATGTTTCTTTTTTTTTCTAGGGAATGTGACCTGCTGAAGGGACATCTGTGCAAGGTAAGTGGTCATTTTTTATTCTATTTTAGGTTAGACTTAGGCTTTTTAATGTATGGTAGATAGGACGTAATGTATTATAGATAGGGGTAATGTATTGTAGTTAGAGGTTAATGTTTTAAATATAGTGGGTAATGTTTTATAGATGGGGTAATGTTTTATAGATAGGGGGTAATGTTTTGTAGATGGGGTAATGTTTTGTAGATGGGGTAATGTTTTATAGATAGGGGTAATGTTTTATAGATGGGGTAATCTTTTATAGATCGGGGGTAATGTTTTGTAGATGGGGTAATGTTTTGTAGATGGGGTAATGTTTTATAGATAGGGGTAATGTTTTATAGATGGGGTAATGTCTTGTAGATAGTGGGTCATGTATTGAAGATAGGGGTAATGCTTTGTAGTTAGGGTTTAATGTACTGTAGTTAGGGGGTAATATTTTATAGATAGGGGGTCATGTATTGTAGATAGGGGATCATGTATTGTAGTCAGGGGGATATGTAATGTAGATAGGGGAAATGTATTGTAGTTAGGGGGTTAATAGTATGTAGTTAGGGGTATATTTGTACTGTATTTATTGATGTACTGTAATGTTATGTTTGTGTATGTATTTTCTTTGCAGGTGCGTAATTCTATTTTTATTTTTTGTAGTGCGGGGGGTTGTAATGTTTGTTTTTTTATTTTTTGCAGTGGGGGGTTTGTAACGTCCTTTTTTTATTTTTTATAACATAGTTTTTTTATTTTTTGTAACTTAGCTTTTTTTATTTTGTGTAGTTAGTGGGGTGGTGGGTTTAATAGGGGGTTGGGTAGGTAGTGTAGGTATTAATAGGATAGGGTAGGTGTTAGGTAGGTAGGGGTTAATAGGTTAGGGTAGAGGGGGGTTAGTTTAGTTTTAGTGGTTTATTGGGGGGAGAATAGCGTAGTGTTGGTACTTAGTGTCATGAGGTCTAAATAGGGCTGGTTAGGGTCAAATAGGTCTAGAAGGGGTTAAATAGGCCCAGTTAGGGTTAGATAGGCCCGGTTAGGGTTAAATAGGTCTAGAAGGGGTTAAATAGGTCCAGTTAGGGTTATTATGTCCAGATATGGTTAAATAGGCCCAGTTAGGGTTAAATAGGTCTAGAAGGGATTACTTAGGCCCAGTTAGGGTTATTAGGTCCAGATAGGGCTAAATAGGTCCAGTTAGGAGTAAATAGGTCCAGTTAGGTCTACTAAGTCCAGATAGGGTTAAATATGGTTTAGTATGGGTTAATGGGGTATAGTTAGGGTTAAGGGGTTAATAGGGTATAGTTAGGGTTAATAGTGTAGTGTAGTGCTTAGACTTTATCATGAGCACTTATAGGATTAACCTAGGGGTTAATAGTGTCCTATAGGGGTCCATATAGACCCCTGTTGGACTGAAGAGGTTAATTTTAGAATTAGGCTTGGGGGTAACCATTAGTGTACCACGGGCCCTTTAAGGAACCGCAGCGGGAAATTCAAACCCCGAAATTCCCAGGGCTTGAATTTTAAATTCAAGCCTGTGGACTCAGACCCTTAGATGCTGCAGGGATCACGATCGGTGACGATTGGGACCCTCTGCAGCAAGGCAAGGGGTTAATGTGGGGAGCCTGAAGGGGGCTCTATTGGGACCCCTACATTATGCGGTTAATGTAGGGACTTCAAGGGTCACAATCGGGTCCCATTCAGCCAGCGGGTGGCTTAATTGGAGGGTACGCAAGGGCTCCAGGATGCAAGAAAGCTACGGCCATTTTTGGTGTTTTACGGTGTTGATGGGAGGGTGATCATAGGATTTAAATAGTGATGGGTGGTTTCATGCGGCCGAATCTCTTGCGGCCGTGTGACATCAAAGGCTTTCCCTGCAGTGAGCTGCCGCGGGGGTGGCCGCAGGGGAACACAGAGCGCCTCGGCCGCAGGGGATTAGAATAGGATAGTAGCTTGCGGCCACCCCTGGCGGCCATGTTACTCCTACGGCCAGCATTAGAATGAGGCCCTAAGTCTTTCATTTTTGTCAGATACAGGGAATATAGCTAGAATTGGGACGCTAATATAGGTTTGTTCCTCAGTTAGGAGGATCATAGGGTTTATCTCTACCCCTTCTAGTGGCTGTTTGGATATTAAATGACCACTGGCACATTTGGGAATGCACTTTCATTGAAAGGTGCCTCTCCCTATTGTGTATATATACTCAAGGCTTACTGGCTATATCTAGACACATTTATTGTCTTCTTTTATTATGTACACGTATTTAACACTTAAAGCTGTAACAGCTTTTGAACACACAATACTGCACTTTAAAAGCACAGGAAGGCATGGAAACTCATTAGAATTAATTGAAACAATGGTCTCAATCCCACAAATATGCAATTAAAAAATAATATTTTTAAATGTTATTTCTGAGTAATATCAATCCCGGGACTCAAAGGGTTAATACATATCATGAAAAAAGTGATCATCTAATGCATTTTACAGATTTCTAGATTGTGAGACCTATCTGCAAATATTACCTATTGGCACTAATCAATTCTTAGCCTTGGATTGCAGATTACGTGTAACTTCCATGTTTTACTGACATCATGATGATGGTCTCATTTACTATTGGCTGTGTCTAAGAAGTAAATTACGGGCTTAAATATTGTCAGATTATATGATCACACCCCCTGAAATCAGACTTAAAAAAGGCAGGGTTTACTAGTTTAGCCTTGAGGTCAGAATTTGCAAGCTGGAGTCAATAGAATACATCTAAACATTTAGCACAAAAAAAAAACATTGCAGCCAAATTTATGAGCTGGGTATTTGCGAGCAGCTAATAGAATAGATCCCAATGTGATAAGCTTAAAGTCTGATTGGTTAGTGTTATTTGTGGCTTAGAAAATCCTTTAGAAAATCTGATGAAGGCCATGGCTTAGACTTCATGATAAAGAAGTGAAAAGCAATAAAACTTGGTGTATATCAAATACTTAAAATACGTAAGGCAAAATGTAAGCAGCATTATAATTAATCATTCTAAAGTCAACTACTGATATATAGATATCACTTAGGTAATAAATATATATGTTTAAGTTTACTTACAAAATAAAAATATTAACACAAGATTAAGAAAATTGCACAAAAGGACTGCTCCAAATGACTTGTATGTCACCTCCACTTCACAGAGCTAGTAACAATACAACCGTATAAAGAAGATTGTATTTGCATTTTTCATAAAACAGGTATTAGGTAAGGAGTTTACTACTGAAGTCAAAAAATGAATCTACTTTATTGGATGCTCTAAAACCATGCACCAACAAAGTGTATTACAAAATAAAAAGTGTATAGCAAATATAAAACTTACATAAAATATGATTTGTAAATCTAGGTGATCTGAGGACACAAGTGATCAGTTGTAGACAGATGGCCACTTAACTGTGGGAACCCGCACACACATTAAGAAGGTACTGCTAAACATTTATTTCTTGAAGCAAAGTGGTCCATAAGCTTCTGGCAATAACTGGTATTAAAAACATATTAAACAAAATTCTTGAAATTAATAGAACCAGACAAGCAAGTAATTTAGAATAGCTTGTCAAGTTTTAACAAAACTAATTAAGCCATGGAAAACTTTTTGGGGGCTTGGAAAGTATTGATGAAACCCCACCCCTGTATAAAGAAAACGTTAACCATGACCAAAACTCCTCTACGGTCTCACAAAACAAGCTACAGAAATCCAAAGGTTTGTTCAAGGGTCTCCCAGATAAGATTTTTGTACACCAAAAAAAGAAAAATAATCTTTAAGGGAATTGTCTTTAGGACCCCCCAATTATTGGAAAAACATGGGTCACAGAACAGTTTAGGAAACACTGGCCTAGATAATAGATTTGACTGTCTATAAGTACATGCACAGTTGCTCTCTGCTCAAGCAGTTTAAGTATTTCTTCAAAAAGAAAGCCTTCTAAATATTTATAAAGAAACAATTTTGCGATTGAACACCGAGTGGGCCAAACCAAGTCAGCTTAGAAGAATGTCAACCTTTTGTAAAATTAAAGGGACACACATTTGGTGCACATTGGCTTTCAGTACGATTGAAATTGAAGGTTTTATAGCCAAGTAATCTTATTTCAAAGATTTCAGGTTTGCATCGTGTTCAATCCTACCTCTTGCTTCCTCTGTGCTATGTCATGGGGGCAAGGCTGTGTAGCCAATCAGAATGCAGATGACAAATAGTATATCTTCTTGTTACCTTCTGGAATTCTGCATTCAGTTGGACAAATCTTTTCCTATCTCCACTTCCTTTCACTTTCTTTATTTTCTGGGCTACTTTCAAAGCCTCATCAGAAAGCCAGATTGGCTTTTTAGTTTTCTTTCTTTTAGGGATATTCTTTGTTGCTGTTTTCTAGACAATGTCACAAACTTCTGTCCAAAGTTCTTTAGGCATTCTACCTTCCAGGTCTAGTCCCTTAAATCTATTATTTACGTCCAATGCATATACACAGGGGATATTATTTATTTAGAATCTGCTTTGTCTAGCTATTTTCCCTCTTTTCTTCAGTTTATTTCTGCACTTTGCAATAAGAAGCTCAGTCAGCTCCAGTTCTTATTTTTGCTATCTGAAACTGTGTAGTCAATCCGATTTTGGTATTGTCTATCTGGTGATGTCCATGTGTAGAGAGTACTTTGAGGCTGTTAGAAGAGGGTGTTTACAATGACCATAGAATTATCTTGACACAATTCTACTTACCTCTGACCTGCTTCATTTTGTACTACAAGGCCAAACTTCCCGGGTATATTGATTCCCTTCTTTAGCATTCCAATATCCTATGATGAGAGTACCATCTTTTCTACTCCAGAACAACATTATTGGCAACAGCTGCAACAGTAATTAAGAGATGAAGTTTTAGAAATGTTGACTATTGTGGGGCAAGGGGACTCCAAAAAATGTTCATTGGGGCTTTGAGAAAAACCCAAGACCTAGCCTAACCACACAGTGCTGAAAAACCTTTGAAAGAAAGAGACAGACTTTAGGGCCAGACCGTAAACAATGAAAAAGATCAGCTTCAGAACTATGACACCGAAAGCATAGATCAGACAGCATGTGGTCAAGCCTATGCATAAGGGAAGGGGTAGGGTATGTGTAGTACAGCAATTAATTATTAATCTCTCTAAAACTACTTGCAGGTAGAGCTTTATGAAAGGAGTAGAAAGGCTGAAAAAAACTCTCCTAGGTTATAGTCAGGAAAAAGATGAAGCGAGGAGGAAATTCCTGTATGATAATACTGGATTCTCATATTAGGTTTGATTGTTTAATAGAGTAATGATACAAAGGAGCCAATAGGAAGAGAAGGGCAGAGAACTACATTAAGGCAGTTACATGGGTTACTAAAGTATAAAAGAGTAAGAATAACTTCCATACTGTAAACCCTGATAGTATTGGAAGTAATATTGTTGATGCTATTGAATTTATCTTGTATCTGTGTGAAGGACATTTGAGTATGGGAACATGCCAGGTAGTCTCTAATTGATTTAAAACACAATACAAATCAAATTTCATCTCTGTGCATTGGGAATTGTAAAGTTTAAGGTAGGTTCCTAATTTGCATATGGTGGATGGTAGAGATGAAGCAGAAAGGTTTACTATTAATTTGGGTATCTATACTTTTTTTCAGTTGCGAGCCTGAAAGTCATATCACTTGACCTATTTTCTTCTTTCTACCTGTTATTGGCAGGATGCAGTAGTTGTAGTTGGAAAACTTATGTTTGTATTGCATGTTTTTGTATAGGTGATTCAATCATTGAGAAAGCCACAAGTAAGAGTGACAAAGTGCATCTGATCAGATTTACTTGTGTTTAAATGGAACACGGATATGTGCAGTTGTTCAATTACTTAATAAATTGACATAACACAATATATTCAGATTGTGGTTGTACTTCAATGCACCTTGGAACTTAAAGTTCACAACAAGACCATAACAGAACTTTACAATTCCCAATGCAGAGAGATGAAATTTGATTTGTATTGTCTAGAAAACAGCAAAAAAGAATATATCGAGGTTATCAATGCTGTTAAGATCCTTCCTGTATAGATCTTCTGTGTATTCTTCCATCTCTTCTTTATCTGATCTGTTCCTGTTAAGTCCCTACCATTTTTGTCTTTTATCACAGCCACTTTTGCGTGAAAGGTTATTTTGAGATCACCAATTTTCTTGAAGAGACTTCTTGACTTTACCATTCTGTTATCTCCTTCTATATCTTTACATTGCTTATTATATAATGCTTCCTTGTCTCTTCTAGCTGTCCTCTGGAATTTTGTATACAATGGGGCAAATCTTTTTCTATCTCCAATACATTTTGCTTTCCTTATTCCCAGGGCGACTTTCAAAGCCTCATCAGACAGCCAGTTTGCCTTCTTAGTTTTCTTTCAGGGATATTCTTTGTTGCTGCCTTCTGGACAATGTCACAAACATCAGTCCAAAGTTCTGAAGGCATTATATCTACCATATCTAGTCCCTTAAATATATGCTTTACCTCCACTGCATATTCAAAGGCTTTATTATTTATATTATATCTGTTGGGTCTGATGATTTACCCTCTTTTCCTCAGTTTAATTCTGAACTTTGCAATAAGAAGTTCATGATCTGATCCATAGTGAGCTCCAGGTCTTGTTTTTGCTGACTGTATGGAGATCCTCTATATTTGGTTACAAGGTATACAGTCAATCTGGTTTCTACAAATCTCTGACGTGCTTAATTTTCTATTTTAAGGCCAAACTTGTCCTTTATTCCAGATATCTTCTTGTTCCCTTCTTGCATTGCAGACTCCTATGATGAGAGTAACTTTTCTTGGTTGTATCTATGACATGTTGAATATCTTCGTAAAATTGAACAACTTCAGCTTCCTTAGCATCCATGGTTAGACTTGGATCACTGTGATGTTAAATGGCTCTCACTGAATTCAAATTGAAATAATTCCGTAATTTATTGGCTTTTAACCGAGCACTGCTTTGGCCACTTTTTGATTGATTATGACAGCTACTCCATTTCCTCTTGGGATTCTTTTACACAGTAAATATCTGGTGGTTGTCTGATTTGAAATGTCCCATTCCAGTCCATTTGAGTTCACCAATTCCCAGGATTCCCAGGCAGATTTAAATGTCACATTCACATGCATATAGAAGCTTCTTGTCCATTCACAGTTTTCCCACCTCATGTAGTTTATCAGCACAAACCAAAATGTTGGAATCCCCATTAGTATAATTGCATATAAAAGGTAGAAAATTAAAAGCTGTATTTTTGTTTAATTCTAAAAACATTTCACTTATTTTTGCCCTTGTAGTTCTTCAAAAGAGTGTATTTTAAAGGATCACCATAGTTTTGTAAAATCAGAGTAGAGGATTTTTTTTTTACTTGGGTACTTCACCTCCTGAGAGCTGGATCATGGGTGCGTGTTTTTTATCTGTCAGTTGAGAGATGAGGGAACAGGCAGGGGTTCGGAGGCTTAGTTGGATAACTGGATCTGACTGAAATTAACACCATACCTCTCCTCCCTCACAGACCCAGAAGCAGGCAGTTTGTATCAATATGTATAAGTTATTATTTCCAGAAAAGTAAATGATCCTCTCTCATGCAGCTTCCATTAATATATACCTGATGCCTCCAGGGTCCAACAAAGACATCACATTAAAAAAAATAGTTTACTTTTTTCCCGGTTAATTATGCTCAGACTCAACATTTTCAAACACATATTATTTTTCAGTGCACATTGGTTTTTTAAATATATTATGGAGTCATACATATAGAGTTTCAAATCTGTGATCTCCAGAAGAAGTACAGTGAATGACGTGATCACAGCTTTTAAGGGAATTCTGGTAGTTGCAGTTTCTTTCCTGTAGCTGTAAATGTTAATTTTAAAAAAAGGCTGTAGCTTCCATAACTCTATGTTGAGAGTAAGTGGCAATATCACCACTCTAAAGTAGTCGCTAATTTCTGGACTATGAAAGTCACATATGTTTCCTGCAGTGTTTTAAGGCATTAAAAGTGCTTTGCATCCTCTATAGGAGAAATCACTAGGCAGCTGTCTGCTCTGTCTCATAGGCCCCCGGACATGGGGAAATGGGGATCTTAGTAACTACTGTGAAAGTGCTCTATAGACCCCCATAAGCCCTTCATTAACCCTGTCACTCATGGGGGTCAATACAGACCCCCATAAGCCCTTCATTAACCCTGTCACTCGTGGAGGTCAATACAGACCCCCATAAGCACTTAATTAACCCCCTCACTCATGGGGGTCAATATAGACCCCCATAAGCCCTTCATTAACCCTGTCACTCATGGGGTCAATAGAGAACCTCAAAAGCCTCTATTTAACCCCATCAGTCCCATAAGGGTATATTAAGACCATTATGGGCCTATTACAACCCAACATTAACCACATAAGTGCCATGACGGTCCTCAATCACCATCATGACACTAAGTATAAACACTACACTGCACTATACCCCCCCAATAAAACATTAAATATCAACTAAACACCCTCTACACTAATCTATTAACACCTACACTACCTACCTACACTACCTACCTACCCCCTAATAACCCCCCACCACTCTAATTACATAAAATAAAAAAACTAAAGTCACCAAAAATAAAAAATCTACATTACATAAAATAAAAAAACCTAAATCACAAAAAATAAAAAATCTACATCACAGAAAATAAAAAAACCTAAGTCTCAAAAAATTAAAAAAGGAACATTACAGAAAATAAAAAAATAAATTACAACCCCCCCACTACAGAAAATTTTAAAAAATGAAACACCTACAATACAATACAATATATACAATACAAATAAAATTAAATACAATACAATACACCCCTATCTAATATACAATACATCCTATCTATCTAATATACACCCCCTATCTGTCTAATATACAATAAATACTATCTATCTAATATACATCCTATCTATCTAATATACATCCCCCAATCTATCTAAATAAATACCACAATCTAATATACAATAAATGCTATCTATATAAAACACATACCCCTAGCTAACATACAATAAATTCTATCTATGTATAAAATAATCTAATTCTAAGCTAAAATAAAATAATTAAGACCACTTACCTTTGCAGATGTCCCTTCAGATCAGCCACCTAGGGAAAAAAAAAAAAAATATATATATATATATATATATATATATCAATATATAACGGACATCAGCACTCGGGGACATCCCCGACACTAATGAGCTTCCCGGAGCCTTTTCCAGAAGAAAATAGGCAATGGCGCCTTCTGATTGGTTGAAAACACTGTCTATCAAAGTTACCCAATCAGGAGGCACCAATGTGTGAGCCAATCAGACAAGGGATACACCCGAAAATCCCAGTCTGATTGGATAATGCACCTGTCAATCTTTATTTAAACCATTCACAAGGCGCAGATGCCTTCAGCCAATCACAATGGAATACACCCCCACAGGGTGATTGGCTGGAGGCATCTGCGCATTCTGATTGGTTGCACTGACAAAAGCTAATCACAATGGGATACACCCCCACGTACTGATTGGCTGAAGGCATTTGCCCCTTCTCATTGGATGTTGTCAATGTCAATCAGTATTACAGCCAATGGGAAGGCGCAGATGTCTTCAGCCAATCACCCCGTGGGGGTGCACCCATTGCTGATGGCAATAAAGCCATCTGATTGGTGCAAATAAAGATTGACAGGTTCGTTATCCAATCAGAGTGGGATTTTGTGGTGTATCCCTTTCTCATTGGCTCACAATTGGCATCTTCTGATTGGCTAAATTTGATAGACAGCATTTTCAGCCAATCAGAAGCCGCCCAATGCCAATTTTATTCTGGAACACTCCGTAGGAGGCTCATTAGCGTCGGGGACATCCGCGAGTGCAGATATCTGTTATTTTTTTTACCATTTTTTTTTAGAGCACGGATTGTTCCAGGGCCCATCCGGGGCAGAAGACGAGGAGGCCGGGGACATCGCGGGGAGGTAAGTACAATGTAGATTATGTTTATTTTACTTTGTTTTATGATTATGTATGTGTACTAATGTAATCTTTTTTTTAACAGGGGCCGCACCGGAGAAGAAGAAAAGAAGAAGGACGGGACATGCTGGAAAGGTGAGTAGAATATTTAGAATATGTACTATGTTTATTTATTTTTTGTAAACTTGTTGTAGTAATTTTTTTTATCTTTTTTCCCTCTAGGTTGCTGATCTGAAGAAATATCTCAAAGGTAAGTGGTCTTAATTAGTTTATTTTAGCTTAGAATTAGGGTTGCTATATAGAGATAGCATGTATTGTATATTAGAGAGATTGGGGGATGTATAGTAAATAGATAGTATTTATTGTATATTAGATAGATAGGGGGATTTATATTACATAGATAGTATTTATTGTATATTAGATAAATAGGTGGATGTATATTACATAGATAGTATTTATTGTATATTAGATAAATAGGGGGATATATATTAGATAGATAGGATGTATTGTATATTAGATAGGGGTGTATTGTATTGTATTTACTTTTATTTGTATTGTATGTATTGTATTGTATGAATTGTATTGTATGTATTGCATTGTATGTATTATATGTATTTCCTTTTCAGGTCTGTAATTATTTTTTTTTCTGTAGTGGGGGGTGAGGTTGTAATGTATTTTTTTATTTTCTGTACTGTTCCTATTTTTATGATGTACATTTTTTATTTTTTGTGATTTTGGTTTTTTTATTTTATGTAATGGAGATTTTTTTATTTTTGATGACTTTAATTCCCCCCCCCTGTAATTAGAGTGGTGGGGGGGGGGTTATTAGGGGGTAGGTAGGCAGGTAGTGTAGGTGTTAATAGGTTAGTGTAGAGGGTGTTTAGTTGATATTTAATGTTTTATTGGGGGGGTATAGTGCCGTGTAGTTTTTATACTTAGTGTCATTATGGTCCTTGAGGACAGTCATGGCACTTAGGTGGTTAATGTTGGGTTGTAAAAGGCCCATAATAGTCATACTATACCCTTAAGGGACTGATAGGGTTAAATAGAGGCTTATGAGGGTCTGGATAGACCCCCATAAGTGACCGGGTTAAAATGGTGTAGTGCTTAAACTTTGGGTCAGTAGGGTCCTGGATAACCCTCATGGCACTTACAGTGTTATTACATGCGTTCATTACTGTGTTAGAGGGGTCTATATAGTTGAGGCACAAAGTACACTCACATTGTGTGGCAAACAGCATTTCAACACTTTCTTTTATTGACCGTCATTTTTTGACGGGCAAGTCGCTAGTACATAATAAAAACAAAAGAATTACATCAGTGTTTCCTAAATTACTTCTGTTTCACCATGTTTTTGCTTCAAAGACACTGAAACTGGTCCAGAGCCATAAAAACAAGGAAAGAGTGATAGTATTTCAAGGTTGTGGCCCTCCAATGTCTTTATGTGGACCTTTGATGACTTTATGAGGACCTCCAAAAAATGTATGAGGTCCTCCTGAAACAAACCTGAACATTTTATTCTGTTTGCCTTGATCAAGGAAATATGTTTTACAGGAGTAATGAAGCTCGTTGTGCAGTGTGGTTCCCTTCTCTCGCTGTCTATGATCACTTCTATCACTTGGTCCCATATTTCTTTAAACCTCTATCAAAAACTTTAAAAAAACACTTCTAATAATTTACAATATTATATATTGACTAGCGACTTGCCCGTCAAAAAATTACGGCAATAAGATTGTAAGGTAGGTAATGTTGTTTGCGTGTGAAATTAATTTTGTTGGTGTTTTAAGATCCTTTGGTGCTCATTGCGAGCCTCGCGCTGAGCACCTTCGGCACTCATTGCGAGGCTCTTGGTTGTTTGTGTGCTATGAGCAGCGTTGGTGTTTTTTTTTGGTATGGCAATTAATAATTAATAAAATAAGAAATTAATATACTTTACCTATTGTGAAGTAATATGTGCAGGAAGCATTGTGTTGCAGAGCTGGCAATCTGTTTTCATGTTGCTGCAGCATTAGTGCTGTGGAGCTGCTGTGTAAGCGTCATGAATGTGTGCAGTGTAATAGTGTGCGTGCGCAAGGCAAATCCGTTAGGGTAGCTGTGTACTTCCGGATTGTATAAGTTAGTGTTCTAAAATAGCGCCTAATGTGTGGTATGCGGCTGATTTAGCGTCCTTGTTTTTGGATGTCGTCCAACTTTTTCGGAAAATCCGCAGGTGTTTGGTGGTGTTTTGCGTCTTTAGAGTTCTGAAGCCTCGTTTTGGTTTTTTCGGCGGCCATTTTTTCTCTCGCCTAGGGGATTTTCGGGTGTCTAAACTCTTTTATTTGGAGTTAAATTGAGGTGTAACTTCAGTTTTCAAGGTCCTGGGTGACCCCTTCCCCCCCCCCCTTGCTGTAGGTAAGCTTTTTATGTATTTGTTGTGTGTATTTATTGTGTTTTTCATGTTTTCATGTGCGCCGGTTTCGTGCGTTTTTTGCGAGGTCGTAATGGGTCATAACACGTCTTGTATTTTTGTTTTGTAACTTCGTAAATTTTGCGAGGTCTTTTTTTTGCTGGCAGCGTTAGCAACAGCCCGCATGCTCACAACTATATATGTTATATAAATATACCCAAGATTAAAGTAAATGAATTAAATGAATATGTGGTGTAATGCACTGTGTAATACCATCACCCGGTTTAGTTTTCAGCTCACTGATGCTCAGATGCATCAAAGTTAGGAGAACCGATGTTCAAGTAAAAAACAATGTTAGCTATCTCTCTAAATGAATGCAATAGTAATAATATATTTTTTTCTCGTATACAGTTTGTTTATACATAAAATAGATTTTTGTTTTGATCAATACGATTTCACCACTGTCACCGAAATCCTATCACCTTTGCGTGAGTCAAATATGAAGAGTATGTTGCAAAGTGCAGTAGCTGTCAAGAAAAACTATATATAAACTGAGTGAGTATGTAGATTTTTGTTTAAATATTACAATGCACCATGCACTCATGGTACGCACCAGTAAACGTCCAATAAATAATTAAGCTCAAAACTTTCTGGTAAAAAGTAACACTAAAAATATCTGTAAGACTTTATTACTTATCTCTTGTCTTTCTTGATCTACCTGTGCAACCAGTTGGATGTCACTATGGCTACTGAACTCATAAAACTGTCTCCCACCGTTTACTGCTTTTGGAACAAATAAATAGAAGTGACACAGAAAGTATATCTGCAGTGGATTTAAGCGGTAAAGTTAGATGGACCAATCTTCATAACATCATTACATTGTATATATTACAGAAACATCAATAATGAGTTTAACAACACAGGCAGATCTGATGGAACGGTCATGTCCAGAAAATACCACCCTTTGCAATGGCACCTCCTGCTTGATGCCTCCTGATAATTTTAATTTAATATTGGGCACTGTATTAAGTGCGGTGATAACAACTTTGTTGGCGCTAGTTATGTTTTCCATGGGCTGCACTGTGGAGTTTCAGAAATTTGTGGGTCACTTAAGACGACCATGGGGTATAATAGTAGGTTTTCTTTGTCAGTTTGGCATAATGCCACTTACTGGATTTGTGCTATCCATTGCTTTTAACGTCTTGCCCATTCAAGCTGTGGTAGTCCTTATCATGGGATGCTGCCCAGGAGGAACTGGTTCCAACATCTTGGCATATTGGGCAGATGGTGACATGGATTTAAGGTGAGAGAATATACTAAAACATAAGCTGCTCTTATATGAAACAGTATAGCTAGAATAGTTCAGATGTCTATGTGAAAGTTATTTAACTTGGATTGTATGCTACAAGAAGTTTGTATATTAGGGGAGCAAAATAGTCTCTTAATATGTTGAGTCTTAATATATTGAGTCTTATCAAACGATCAGAATTGTCATTTGCTAGTGCTAAAAATGACACAGAAAAAGATCAAATGTCAGCTTCTTGTCTCAACAAAATGAAGCAGGAAAAAAGTCAGCTTGGACAATTTTATATCTTTTATATCCTTGTTTAAAATTCTGTAAGTATACACTTTCATGTAAGAACAACTTATGTTTATATTGAACTAGCCTTTTAAAATGATTAACATTAATCACAATTCTATATAGATTTATTTTGGGTGAAGGGATGTTAAGTGTCAAGTACATCGCTCATTTACTATATACCAACTACTATTAGGGAAACCTGAAGCATCTGAGAAGACCTATCATTATTTTGGAGCCATTGTGATAAAAAGTATTCACGTTAATGTCCATTATGTTATTAGCCAGAAAAAAAATCTCCTGTAAACCATTTTACTAACATTTCCACAATCTTTTGTGCTTTCCACCATAATAATCTTAATAAAATATAAATAATCTGCTGTTTTCATTTGGATTTTTACATGTTTCTGCTATTAGTATAAAGCTGCATAAAATGCTTGTGCTTTATAAATTCTCAATGATAATGATATATGATGCCTTTTTAAAGGTGTCTTTCAAGCCTTCCTTTTAGTGAGCTGATCTTGGTATAAAACCTTTTACTTTACTAACACATTTGTAAAATGTATCTTTAAAGGCTTCAGCTTATGGTAGGCATCAAATTCAAGATTATACAAATGTATTTTTTAGTATGTAATGTGCAGAGTTTTCATTTATGTTTATAGCTTATAAAAAATACTGCTTCAAGTAATGAAATAAGCTTTTTAGCCACTAGCATGAAAAACACTAACTTCTCCATCTTTATTTTCTTCTCATATGTCACTTTCTGTTTTTTTCTTTTGTGAAATTTTTCACACCCAGTTAAAACTTTATGTGTTCAATTTTCTTGAGAAGAAAAATATTTTTCTATGTCAAAACTGCTATTTTCTTTCTAGATAACAAACTTGCCTTGATAATTTACAATATAGAAAACTTTATTTTTATAGTATTTGATATATGTTAAGCTAAAATTCTTTTTACACTTTTGCAGAAAACTGCAGCTAAAAGACATTGCAAACATGAAGTAGCACGTCCTAGTCATAGTAAACGTAACTAAGTCAAAGTATGTGATTAAAAGATATATAGACAGATAGAAAGATAGACAGATAGATAGATAGAGGTAAATCAATAGCCAGAAATTATAATTTATAAAATATATTTTCTTATCTATGAACAAACTTAGGGATCCTTTCTCTGTGGTCTACCTCTTACTAGTAAGTGCCATTTAATAAGAGTTTTGTGGTAGGTTTCAGTTGCTGCTGAATCACATGGGTGTAGGAGCCAAAAACAATCTGTTGGATACCGCATATAGAATAAAAATACCACAAAACGGCTTATCTACACATAAACACACGCATTGGGGACACAGGTAAAGCAATTGTTGTTTAATGGCTCTGATGCTGATTATCTGCACTAGTGCCGCACTAGTGCATATAATCAGCATCAGAGCCATTAAACAACACTTGCTTTACCAGTGTCCCCTAATAAAGCTTTCAATAAGTATAACATGACTAGGAAATTACACGTAAAATGCTGGGAGTAAAATTGTAAGCCTGGCAATGCTGTTTGCCACACAAGGCGAGGCTATGGGCCCTCTGAGAACCTTTGGCGCTCATCGCGAGCCCAGCACTGAGCGTCTTTGGCGCTCATTGCGAGCCACAACTTTCCTGCTTTACAATGATCACCTTTGGCGCTCCTTGTAAGCCGCACAATGAGCCTTCTGCGCTCATTGCAAGGCTCTCATCCTGTGTACTTTATAGGCATTGCACTTGAGTGTTACTGTGTTGGGTTGTGTTACTGCCTTGGGTTAAGTGTTACTGGCTTTCGTTAAGTGTTACTGCTTAACACTCATTTTTGCGTCCTACGGGCTAGTTTTACGTCCTTCGTGCTAGTTTTACGTCCTTCGGCCTAGTTTTCCTCATGTTGCTTTTTTTCGGCAGCCATTTTTTTTAAAGCAAATATGGCTCAAATTAACTTGCAACCTCAGTCACAGCCTCCCTGGCTCTCCCACTGTGCTGGGTGTGAGTGTGTAAGTAAATTTTTGTGTTTTTTTCCAGGTTTTTACATTTCAGTGATTCGTCCGTTATAGTCGTAATTTTGTGAGGCCCACAGTCCATATATGTCGTGCCTCTGGTCCTAAGTCCTATGGGCCGTAATTTTGTGGGCTTCTTTAAGTCCCACGGGCCTTACAATGCGCTCATTGCAGCCTATGTCCTGCATGTTTCAACTGCTCGCCTCGCTTTATGCGGCTTGCAGTTGCGGCCCTCGCTATGCAAGGGCCGCAAAGCGTGACAAACCCACAAACGTGACCAGCGTTCTTTGTCCACAACTATATATGTGATAAGCAGCTTAATGTGAGGTAGGAGCCCTAAGTTTTATTGCAGCTATAAAATGCAGTTGTCAAAGGAAGATGTCCTGCATTATATTTATTTTTCCTCATAACATTTTAATTTCAGTATTGTTTATTTTACAGCATTTCAGCCTTTTGATGGTTCTTTTAAGTGGAGAGTGGTTGTTTAAGAGTGGTTTGTGTATTAAAGGGTTTTTAAAGGAAATCTGTAGTCTCATGCTTTACTCTTATGGCCAATTGATAAGCAAAATATTGTCAGAATAAAATAAAAAAAATACAGCCTTTATTTATTAAATGTTATATGTGGGTAGCCATTGTGTTGCCTGAGCTGATTTATTAAAATGGAAATCTAGAGGCCTGGTAAACTACTCAGATTTGCATAAACCTATTGAAATCACTGGGGTTGTATTTTATGTAACAACTAAAGAAGCTGAATGCTTCTCTTCATTCCAATTTCCCTCCCACCTGTAGAAGCAGAAAAGCAGAAACAAAAATAGTAGTTCCTAATGCAACACAGATGCTTATATACGTTAATTAATTAACATCTATTATGGTTATTATTTTGTTTTTATTTGTCATTAAATGTTTCCATTATGAAGTGTAATTCATCAAGAGTATAATGTAAACCTCATAATTAAAGCACTGAAAATTAAAATCTTCAGACAAGATCAAAGGGTAATAGTGTACCTAATGTTTAAATACAATTGACAATCAGGTCCCTATCCATGTTTAGAATCTTTATTTTTAGGTAACATTTGATGTTGATGCTTTATAAATTGACAGCCTTATTAAATTGTGATTCGGCCAATTGAATTGGGCTCTATATAAGCACAGAGCATATTTTGTTTACAGAAGTTGTTGGTTAGTGAAGACCTTTGCTTTTGGCTAGAAGTTCACTAACTAAAAACTTCTGTAAAAAAAATTGCTCTGTGCTTATATAGAGCCCTATTCAATTGGCCGAATCGCAATTTAATCAGGCTGTGAATTTGTAACTATGTAAGTGAATTAACTAATTAATTAAAGATACACTAGATTCTTTTTCACCTTAAAGTATAAAGTTGTTAATTTGCAGGGATATATTTTATTCCATTATATTAAAACAATAGTGCTTTAGTTAGTTAATGATATAATATCTGAGGGTGACATATTTAGATAATTATTCGATCAATCAAAGATTAGTTTTTTCATTGAAATTGAACTTTGTATTGTTTTTTCTTCTACCTGTTCTTTAGAGCTTCACATAGTAGATTTATTTCAGTTGCAACATGTGTGTGGATGGTATACACTAAAGATCTCTATACATTAGTTTAGCACAGTCAGTCATTGACTGTTACATATAGTGATATATTATTTTTACTTTATATTTAACTTTTTGTTGTCCATCTTTTTATTTACACAGATTTGAACCATCCAGCTCACCTGGCCCCAATATATCTGTTACAGTATTTTTATATTTTTAATCTACACCTTGAGTTTTTAATTTCCCATTTCTTTTAAAATATTTATACGAAACATAGAAATGTAATCCTTGCTGTTATGAAATTACATAAATAAATAAATAAATAAATAACTACATCATTTAACTAGAAAATTATGTCCAATATCATCTAAGGATATACTATAAATATAGGACTTTAGTAATATTGATTATATTGCACTGAACCAACGGATGCAAAGACACTTGTGACAATGTAATACACCTAGTGCCTCATTCATTTTGCGATTTTGCCAATTGAATAGGGCTCTATATAAGCACAGAGCATATTTTTTTACAGAAGATTTTAGTTAGTGAATACCTTGCTTTTGGATAGAAGTTCACTAACTAAAAACTTCTGTAAAAAAATATCCTCTGTGCTTATATAGAGCCTATATAATTGTCCAAATCCAATTGAATGAGGGGCCTATTATGGCTAATCGTTAATAAGAAGCTGTTTCTTTCTTTTGCATGTTCCCTATAAACTAGGACATTGCTTTTTTTCTATGTTATCTGTTGTAATTAGGCATTTATCTTTAGTAAAATTAATATTCAATTATTTAAAATTAAACTTGTTTTAAGAGGTCAAACTTAGCTGCTAATGGCATGCTTAATAAGGGGGGTGACTTTCTCTAGCATGGCAGCTGCTAAATCTTCAGATACAAAGTGAAACCAGGGAAGTGGTCTTCATTGGTGGCAGACCTGCTGTGTTAAAGTCATTTGCCTTTGAAACTAAGCTTTTGCTGTGAAGGCAGTCTACGAAAGTTTATAATCAAAGCATTATTAAAACAACAACCTTCTCTTGATGGGACATTGCAGAGGTCATTTAAGCTTCTAATAAATCTCAATCACAATATTAATTGTATAAAATACTCCTTTTAGAGCATAAATATAAGCATTTGTTGTATCTTTCCTTAGAATTACTACTAATTTCAACTTTCATATGGAGTATCTAAATGTCTAGCTTATAATATATCCTAAATCAATTGTCTAATGATACTAAAACAAACACAATAAGTTAAAGCATCACTCTAGTCATTTTTATATGTTTTTTTTTTTTATCCTTTTTTTTCTTGGTCTTGGTATAATAAATCATCTTTATATTTGCTGGTATAATCCTGAAAACATTTGCAGGAAGACACTGTAACTGCTTTAGTGTGACATAAGTGATGTGTACATTAACTCTGAATTTATATTGCAGTTTGACTATGACAACTTGCTCCACCCTTCTTGCATTGGGTATGATGCCCCTGTGTCTCTTTATTTATACCAAAAGATGGGTTGACTCTGATGAAATAGTAATTCCATATGACAGTATAGGTGAGTATGAAAGACATCCGTTTTCTTGCATTCTAAGGACCTCATTCAATTGCGATTTGGCCAATTGAATAGGGCTCTAAATAAGTACACAACATATTTTTTTTAAGAAGTTTTTAGTTAGTAAACATCTATCCAAAAGCAAGTTTTCCACTAACTTCTTTAAAAAATATATGTTATGTGCTTATTTAGAGCCTTATTCAATTGGCCAAATTGCATTTGAATGAGGCCCTAAGTGTGCTGAGAAACTATGCATTGTGTGTCCACTTTTAAACAAACTGTGAAGCTCAATAGAGAAATGTGCCTTTTGAAAATTACACTAAAGCATGAAAAGTGTTTGAGAAATCGTATACAACCTCTAATTTCCCATGTTATTATATATTGTGTATATATACTGATATTATACATCTTTAAGAGATCTTCAACACTTTACATATTATTAAATATGCCCCTCTGTCTCTTAAATTTGAATTAGTAGGAGACATAACATTGTATCACATTTGTAATTATTTTGTGTTCAAATTTACCTTTTAATGCTGTATTCCATTTCTACTAGTGAACATATAAACATGTACTAATTACTTTAAACACTTACTATATACAACTGCATATTACAGCAGAAAAAGTACAATGAAATTACCTTACACTCCCTAAAAAATTTAATTAATTAATTTGATAAAATTAATTATAATGTTACTCCAAAAATCTAAAATACTAAAGGCCAAAAGGTAAAATAAGCCATGGGGCTATAATGGGTATAGTATGCTCAGTAGCGGATGTGAAAATCCCTTATAGGTGAAGAGAACATTTTTGACATCATAATTCCAATATATAATTATAGCATTGGTATTATTGAAGAGAGTGGCTAAGATGGTGGATGAGGAATTGATAGAGTTCTAAGCATTTTTTTAGGGTGTGAAGTTTGTTTCAATCCCTACATTAACTGATATATATATATATATATATATATATATATATATATATATATATAATAAAGCTGCACCAACATAGACATTAGAACCTGCAATTCAGGGTTCAGAGATGTGTGTGTGTACAGATAGCTCAGTATGTAGAGCGACTACTTATAATGTTTCAGTTCTTCGGTCAAGTTTGTGTTCTTGCTCTGTTTGTTTTTTAATTATTTCATGGTACAATGGCTAGTATAAAATGTGTAAGACAACTAGGGCTCTGTAGTTCATTGAAAGTTACACTCACTCATTCCCCAAGGAAATACCTTCAGTATATTTACATAAATAATAATTAAAAATGTCTATAACTAAGACAGTTCTTGATCATTATTACAAATGTAACAGGATTGATGATGTCCTTGTCGCTCTAATACAGAGTCTGACAGGCCGCCATGGCTCTTAAAAAATGCTTTTTGACCCCCTGATTGTAGCCTTAAGGGTTTGAATGCGTGAAGGAATACAGTACAGGAATGAGTTAACTATCTTGAAAAAGTGCTTAGGAGACAGGAAGATTGTATAGGAGCCAGGCAGGCTGCTTCACAGAGCCTGTAAGGAAGCCATTCATAGAGGTACATTATACTTTTGAAACATGAATTTTGGCAGCCCAGGTTCCAAAAACGAAAATTGTTGTTGGCTCCTAGATTTACCACAAATTTATCAAGCCCTGCCTTAATACGTATGGATGGGTGATATGAGAACTATATTTTAGATATATCAAGGAATATAGAAGGTTTCTGGATTTGGACCTATCCTGTTATGTGCACGCACGGGAAGCGTGCCGCCGACGTCCTGATGTAGGTCTCTAAGTGGCTGGTAAGTGGTTAGGGGTTTTCGGGTTAGGTTTAGAGGGTTCGAGGCTTATGGTTAGGGCCGGTAAGTGCTGTAGGGGGTTAGTGGCTTAGAGTTAGGGGCTTAGGGTTAGGAAGTTACTTTTAGGGGGTTAGGGTTAGGCTAAGAGGACTAGTAGGTTAGGGTTAGGGCCGGCAAGTGGTGTAGGGGTTTAGGGGCTTAGGGTTAGGGGGTTAGATTTATAGTTAGAGCCGGTAAGTGGTGTTGGGGGTTAGGGCTGGCAAGGGGTGTAGGGGGTTTAGGATTAGGATTAGGGGGTTAGGTTTAGGGTTAGGGCTGGTAACTGGTGTAGTGGGTTAGGGGCTCAGGGAGAACATCGGGACGCGAGCAAGCCCAGCACTAGGAGGCTTCCCATGCCGTGCGTGCACATAACACGATAGAGCCCTGGATTTTACTACACGTATGTATTTATATACTTCTATATACTTCATTTTATTATGAAGCAATTACAAGCTCTGTTTTTACTGCCTAAAATCATGTAAATAGTTACTGCATGTGTCTGGCCACTACAGTGTATGCAGACACAGACTCAGTAGAGCTGGATGTGCATTGTAGTGTAATAGCCCATAAGGGGTCACATCTCAGCAGCTAGATAAACTAGGATACTACACTGCACATCCAGCACTACATATTATCAGCCTTATTAAATTGCGTTTTGGCAAATTTAAAAGGGCTCTATTTAAGCACACAGCATATTTTTTTTACAGAAGTTTTTAGTTAGTGAAGACCTTGCTTTTGGATAGAAGATCACTAACTAAAAGCTTCTGTAAAAAATATATGCTGTGTGCTTAAATAGAGCCCTTTTAAATTTGCCGAAACGCAATTTAATAAGGCTGTATGTCTGCATACTCTGCTGTGGGCAGACCCATGCACGGACTATTTACATGATTTTAGGGAGCAAAAACAGAGCTTTTATTTGGTTCTTAATAAAACAAAGTACATGCAAGTAATATATTGGTGCATTACAAATAAACTATAATAATGATTTTCACTAAAAATGTTTATAGTGTACACAGTTAGTGCTGTTAGGATGCTGCATGCTCCAGAAATGTCAGGTTGTTTATAATTTACAGTCATTTTTTAACTACAGCTACAAAAAAAGACAGGTTTGTAACATATTTACCAACTCAGGCTTCACTGTTTATGATGCTTAGAAACTTATTGACTTGGAATATTCTTTTAAATTAGGTTTGCCTGAGAATATGCAGCGTAATCACAAATCTCACTCACATTATTCAGAAAGTGGTTATTAGAAGGCCCTGTGTAATTGACTTTATAATATGGTAGAAACAAATCAGATTAGGTGATAAACAGAAAAGATAACGGTGTGTGTTATTACAGCTGATTAATGCCATTTGAAGTTATTAGATGCTGCAAATGAAATGCTCCAAGAATCTGATTAGCATCTGAATAAACTGATTACTTTGTTTGGAGAACGTATAGAGTTTATGATCAAATCATTAACCATTCAATATTATTCTGTAAATATATAGAAAGCCAGAGCAGGAAATTGATAAGAACTGAAGAGTGTAATTCACATTTTTCTTTTATAACAAAACAGCTAAATGGGTATCATTAAGTAGACATTTTTGAGAATACTGCAAGGCAGCAATAAACCATGAAACATATGTGTATTTGACAATGTACTTTCTAGGGGCCTCATTCAATTGAGATTGTTCCAATTGAATAGGGCTCTATTTAAGCACATAGCATATTATTTTTACAGAAGTTTTTAGTTAGTGAACTTCTATCCAAAAGCAAGGTCTTCACTAACTAAAAACTTCTGTAAAAAAAATATGCTCTGTGCTTATATAGAGCCCTATTCCATTGGCCAAATCGCAATTGAATGAGGCCCTAGGTATGTAAGAATTTAAATCTACTTTCAAGCAACAGGTAGGAGGGAGAAGTACAGTTCTTCACTGAAGAAGATGGTAGTAGAAAGTATTATAACCACGAGAAACTTAATGTTGTCAGTCACAGTGCAAAGATGTAGCATCCTAATTTAAAGGTCTACTGTAAAGGCCATACAATGAAGTTTAATTTCTTTATTTAGTTACTGATTAACAGTGCAGCTTTAAAACTTACACTTAATTGATCTGTCCAAAAGACTACCCTTTTTTTTTTTGCCGAAACTATAGGGAAGGAGGCAGATAAAGACTCTTTTCAGATAGCCTCTTGGATAGACACTTTTCCTCTTCTGAACACCTTACTACTGTATTGTTAGGCAATATATAGAAATGTCTAAGGGACATTTGGTAACGCTATCTCCCACTGTGATGCTCCCAACCGCTCTCATCACATGAGGGAGGCAGCTAGGCAAATAATGTGGGGTGTGATCCTGCACACTCATGTAATTTTGTGAGATCTCAAGCAATACCATATGATTATGTGACGTTGGTGAAAATTGCTTCTCATGCTTCCCAGCACTTCCCAACATCAACGTCAGTGATGTCACCACGTATTGAACTCTGGATCGATATAACTGCAGTATATATATATATATATATAGACATAAGTGAGAAACACTTCCACATTAGTTATATAAAATCATCTTCTATGCAGCACTAGTGGCTCTCTTTAAGGCATTCAGGTTGAAGCTTTGCATTCAGTCCCCAAGCACCTATTCGAGCCTTCAAAACTTTCCAACACCAGTATATCTCTGTCGTGTTTCTTTCAGGGCATTATAGTCGTCAGAAGTCTTCTCTCTTAGTATCTTATTATACGATTATAGATAAGAAGAGGGGAGTCTGACTTTCAAATGTGCAAATATGAGGACTGACAAAGCAAATAATAATATATTACAGTAACTAGTTAGTTAGATAGGAGTCTTTTAAAGTAGGAATAATGAGGTAATGAGAACAATTCTTAGAGTTTGACTGCAGTTATATTGATTTGTATCTATACAAAACACTTGACCAGAATAATGTACTGGGTTTATAATGCTAGAGGACAGTAGGTTGAAGAGTTGAAGAATAAAGTGTGTAGAGGAGTTATTTGCTAAATGGTGCATAAGGCTAAAAGAGTGAGCCTCGTCATGACAGGAGATCTAGAAGGGTGGCATGTAAGAGACACTAAGGTTTTCAGAGAAATACAGAAATGTTAATGTTAGGACACTGGCTGATTTAGAGTGGGCCAGGTTTTTTAATGAAGGAAAGCAAGTTAGGAGACGGGGCTAAAGAGGAATATACAATCGAAAGGTTAGAAAGAGACACTGGTGATGGTGAGGGATGGGAAGGAGCAATTCATATGACATCTGCATAAGGTTTAGGGTACTTGAGGTCAAAATAGTATATAGGTAGTCAGCATGATGAGCTGGTTACTTCTGATATATCTTCTTGGGAATAATTATATAATTATAACAATTAACAATCAATCCGCATATTGCAGATCAGAAGAGATCTAAAAAGGTTATACTAGATGGACTAAAAGTCTTTTATTATTATGTATCTAATAAAGTTGCATTTCTTTTTATTTTAGGAACTTCTTTGGCAACTCTGGTTGTACCTGTTGGCATTGGAATATTTGTCAATTATAAGTGGCCCAAGCAGGCAAAGATAATACTGAAGGTATGGAGTTAAATCAAATGTGCACTATAGTGTTGCAACATTATAAATCCATATGCTGGAAGTTGTAAGCTTACATATAAATGCACATACAGTGCACTTCTCTCTATAACATGAATGTACATGAATTAATATTCAGTGTAAATATAAATGAGTAATAATTCAGAATGAAAATATTTACTGGTTTTATTAGTATTATTGCATTATGTATATAATGTATAATACTGAAAAATATTTAAAGATCAAGCTTGAAATTATTGGCAAGTCAAAAATGCTTTACATGCAAAAGCCTAATATATCAGATGACAAATGTGGTATTTAGTAGAAATTAATATTTCCTATACAATTCCCACCATATTTGCATTTCTCTTTTTTTGTAGGTTGGTTCTATTGCAGGAACCATTCTTATTGTAGCAGTAGCTGTAATTGGTGGTGTTCTTTATAAAGGATCCTGGACCATTGACCCAAATTTATGGATTTTAGGAACAGTATTCCCAGCAATTGGTTTTCTTGTTGGGTTTTTCCTTGCTTACATATCTAATCTTTCATGGTGCAGGTGAGTATAAACCAAAGAACACAAATAACTTGTGCAAACTTAAATCATACTTTAATAAACTGAGTTTTTTTTAAATTAAGTATACAAATGGTTTTACAATTTCAGTAGCTGTCATACTTCCCTCTATCCAGTGCTTTATACGTGCACATATAACCAAATTAGTTCATATTTGCGTTCTTTTGAGGAAGACGGTAAGTTCACATTCCAGTTCAGGAAATTAAAAAGTGAACATTGTTCACTATTATGAAAATGAAGTTCACACTCAATTTACCAAGCTATGGCAAAAAAAGAATACATTTTTGCATTCAGTGCCTATGTATAGGTTTTTGCTGGACTGCAGCATCATTGGCATATTTGAGTGTGAGTAAATAAGTGTCAGAAAAAGTTAAATCATCACTTTACTAATAAACCTTGTAAGTATGTTTTTTTTTTAACTTTTTGTATAAAATAACATGCATCTTTTTGAAGGACCACTGTATGATAGCATTTTTTAGAAGGCATACTGTCCAAGTAGGCAGTCTACCAAGGAATGATTATTCAGTATATTATTATTCAGTTTATTATCAAAAGAAACTAAACTTAAACTTACTTAAAGTTCTCACTGTAGGAGGTTTCTATGTCATATGTGGGGTTGTGCATCAGTGCACACTGTGGGCCTCATTCTATTAACGGCCGTAGGAGATGCGGGGCCGCAAGGACGGGCCGCAAGCTATTCGGCTATTCTATTCCCCTCAGGCTGGGGATTCCGGCAGGCTTGCGGCCGGCGCCTTGCTATCCCTTGCGGCCGCTCGCGCCAGAGGAAAGCCTTTGATCTAAAACGGCCGCAAGAGTTTCGGCCGCAAGAAAATCCTGGTTGCTATTCAATTGCTCCGGGAACCCTCTCTGCAAGGCTAAAACCGAGCCGCAGCTTAGGAAAAAGGTCACATTATAAAGCCGAAATAAAGCCATCCTGCACTCTGAGGAGACTATAAAGTGATTGTAGGTGTTAGCAAAAATAGCACAACATTCCCCTACACTCAAATCCGTAAATAAATTATTTTTTAATTTATGTCACATATCCATGTAAAAAGTCCCGAGGGCTTGGAGCACCTCAGACTCGCCCACGCTGCGGCCGGAAAATAAACAGTTAATGTAAACTTGGATTTGGGCTGATGTGCAAGCTTGAGAGGGGGTTGCTATTAATCCTCATGTCCCCCAATATGATCCCTAGCATTTACAGAGCTGTACAGTGCCGTCTTGAATATATGTTTGCGTTTAAAGATTTCTGAGCTTATGGCCGGTTCCAAGATATACGGCCGGTGGTAAGGGGAGATCCTTGGCCGTATAATTGAATTGCAAGATAACGGAACCCCGCAAGGAATCGCAGCCTTGCGGCCGTTTTACGGCCAATAATAGAATGAGGCCCTGTGCCTCCAAGCTCTGTGATTGCGCGCAGAAGTTCCCAAGAGTGATGTAGCAACAAAAGAAGACATGCACTGTTTGATCAGAGCTGCAAATGGAGTTCCTATGCAATAAAATGTAAACATTTTAAAAACAAGCACGTTTACTTAAAAAAAAAAAGCATATATGCTAAATTCTCATTCTTTTGCATACTGCCTACATGGACAGGATGCCTTTAAAACAATCTTTTATACAGAGCTACTCAAACCATTTGCTTACATTTCACTCAGTTCACATTGCCCATGGAAAAAAGTGATCTAGTTCTTTTTGAAGTTAATGTAAATATCTATTTGTGTTCATGAACTTTGTTCATTTAATGTCATTCACACAAAACATTGCCTCAAGTTCTGTGTTCAACAGCTTTTCTTTAAATAGAACATTATTATGACAATATCTCATAAACACTTTCACTCACATTCAGAGTGAGGTATAGTATAATGACAGAGGCAGAATCCATGTGCGTGAAAGTATGTATACATGTAAGAGTGTACTAAAAAGAAACAAGGGTCCCCCACATTTCAGTCTCTTAGTTTCATCAGTAAGGTGCTACTCATCTCCCAAGACATGGCAAGCAAGTGGTCATGCCTGGAATACCCTGCAATCCTTGGTGTGAGCATTATGATTGTCTGAATAAAACAAAAACAGCATAACAGTTTACCTTCAAATAAAATTAACATATATTTAGGTGGAACGCACATGAAAAACACATTACTGTTACATATACAGGCTTTATCAGTGAACATGCTGGGCTTGATGTACTGAGCTGAGCTTTCTTGGAGAAATCACATCTTAACAAATCTGCCTCATAGGATAACGTAGAAACGTAATTAGGTCTCCAACAATTCTGCAGGCTTTTGATCTTAGTTGATCAGGACCATTATCTCTCCTGATTGTCCCCTATTTTAGTAAGAACTTCAATTTGTGTGATCCTCTATAAAACAAATGTATCTATTTTTGTGATTTAGATGTCGTACAGTGGCAATGGAGACCGGCTTGCAAAACACTCAACTATGTTCTACCATAGTCCAGCTTTCATTTACACCTGAACAACTTAATTACATATTCACGTTCCCACTTATCTACAGTATCTTCCAAATTCTGATTGCTGCTATATTCATTGCAGGTATGTTTACAGGGTAAATAATGGAGACAACTCAAATCCAACTAGAATGTTATACCTAGAAACACCAGAATACACATTTGTGTTATTTCTTCTAATGCAGAATGTAATTTGTAATCAACAATTGAAGTGTCACTTTGAAAGATAATTTCCAAGGTAAAAAGAGGATTTCCGCAAGAAGATAAGCTGTCTCCTAGCTCAGAAAAAAAGCTTTTTTCTCAACGTCTCACTGCTTCTCTTCCTTTCAACAGCTCAATGTATAGTTGCAGAGTCAGGACCATCTCCTTCCAAATTAAAAAAATAGTGTGATGATATAATATCTAGTAGATCTTTTAAAAAAGTATTTTCAATTTTATTTCTAGGATATCAGCTATATCTACGATTTTGTATAAAAAGAACTACAGAGGATGATAAACCTGAGTCACCCTACGCAGTGACAAACGGAGGATTCCAGCCTGAGGACAAGACACAACTGTGAATTATGTTCAACATTGCTGTCCAGTGCTGAGCACCTTGAGCACAGAACTCACCAACACGGTGACAATGGCTGTAAATACTTTAGATTGTACAATCTCAAACTGCTGCATAATATAGAAAATGCAACAACTGTTTATTGTACTTGAGTAAGTACATGAGTAAGTTTATATAACTATAATATGCTTTATTTCTTATAGTCATAGGCACTCTATTTTATAGTTCACTGCAATAGATATTGTAAGCAACTGGTAACAAAACAGGTCCTTTACATAGTTACATAGTAATTGAGGTTGAAAAATACTTTTAGCCCATCAAGTTCAACCTTTTAAGATCTCCTCTGATTTGCAATATGCAGATTAATTGTTAATTGATTCAGAGGAAGGCAAACAGAAAAAAACAAAACAAGTGAAACTTTGGCAATTGTCTCAAACGGCAAAAACAATAATTCCTTCCTGACCCCAGATACTGGCAATCGGATTCCTCCCTGGATCAATACTCCCTCTAATTAACCCGGATAGCCCTAAATGCCCTATTTATTTAAACATATATCCAATCCCTTTTTAAAGTTATCTATTTAATACGGCTGTCATCACCTTCCTTGAGAATTAAACAGATTAACTACCCTTACTGTGAAGAACCGTTTTCTTTCTTTAAGGTTGAATCTTTTTACTTCTAACCTCAAAGGATGTCCTCTTGTGGGTTGAATGCCTGACCTTTATACTGACCCTAGATGTATTTACAGTATATAGGGTTATCATATCCCCTCTTAGATGCCTTTTTTCTACAGAAAATAAGTTTAATTTTGACTTAGTCCCTCCATTCCCCTTATTAGTTTTGAGTGTCCTTCTCTGTACTTTCCAGTTCTAAAATGTCTTTTTTATGAAGTGGTGCCCAAAATTGTACTCCATATTCCAAATGAGGGCGTACTAGGGATTTGTATAGTGGCAGAATTATATTTGCATCCATGACTTCTATAACCTTCTTAACACATGCTAATATTTTATTTGCTTTTGCAGCTGCTGCTTGGCTTTGAGCCCTGTTACCTAGGCGGTTGTCCACAAGCACTCCCAAATCCCTTTCAATATCTGTTGAGAGATTTGCTTAATTAAGTTTATAAATTACATGGTTATTTTCCTTCCCAGGTGCATAACCTTACATTTATTTGTATTAAATCTCATCTGCCATTTAATTTCCCATTTGTATAATTTATGCAAATCCCTTTGGAGGGAAAGTACATCATTTTCTGATTTAATTAGCTTGCACAATTTAGTGTCATCAGCAAAAATGGAGACAATATTTTACAGTCCTGTTATATGTCATATGTTAAAAGGAGAGGACCTAATACTGAACCCTGAGGAACCCCACTTACCACATTAGTCCAATCTGAGTATGTTCCATTTACAAAAACCCTTTGCTTTCTGTCTTTTAGCCAGCTCTCAATCCATGTGCATATATTTACTGCAATTCCTGTATCCCTTAGCAAAATCTAAAAAGACTACATCCACTGAGTTGCCTTGATCCAAGTTCCTACTAACCTCCTCAAAAACTTATTAGATATGTTTGACATGACTTAGCCTTCATAATTCCATGTTGACTCCTACTTATAATCCTGTTTGAATAGACATATTCATGTATATTATCCCTTATTAACCCTTCTAAAAGCTTTCTCACTACAGAAGGAAGGCTTACAGGTCTATAATTGGATTTGCTCTTGTTCCCTTCTTAACTATAGGTATCACATCTGTTATTCTCCAGTCATCTGGTAGCGACCCAGTGTTGAGTGAATCTTGAAACATTAGATATAATTGTTTGGCTATTAAAGCCCAGTTCCCTCAGTATCCTTGGATGTATTCCATCAGGACCTGGAGCTTTATTAACATTTATTTTTTTCAACCTCTTTTTGATTTCTTCCTGCGTTAACCAATTATTTGGCATAGGTAGTGTAGCCCCATTATGTGCCACTGGTACCTCTCTTGTGTATAAAGAAGAAAACAACATATTTAGCTCATCTACCCTTTCCTGGTCACTAATTGTCAGACAGCCTGTTTCACATTGTAATGTTCCTATAGCTTCCTTCCTGGCCTTCTTCCCATTAATATACTTTAAAAATATTTTAGGGTTAGTCTTACTCTCCTTTGTAACTAATTTTTCATTTTCTATTTTAGCCAGTCTAATAGACCTTTTGCAAGCCTTATTAGTTCCATTGTACTTATGTAAAGCAGTCTCTGTCTCCTCTTTCTTTGTATAATTGAAATGCCTGTTTTTAACTCAGGGAATTTAAATGATACAAACAAGAGGAAATAGAGATGGCTTTACGTGAGTACAAGGAACCAAAGATCTTATGAATCTGAGTTATATTAAATACACTAGTTTACAACTTTTTTTGAAAATGGTATATTAGCACCATTTATCTTCTGAGCATGTCCCCTATATATGGATATGTGGATTTGTTAATACAAAGCTTTTTAGATAGATATGGTTTGCAGACTCTGTGGGTCTATTGGTTCTTATGTACATTCAACTCTATGTTTAATTACAATAATGGATATAATATTAACAAGTTAGCTTGTACAGTATATGATGTCCTCAAGTTACTCATCTTGTCAAAATCTGAGCTTCTACTGTTCTCCAGTTCCACCATAACTTTACTTTTTACTTCTACTTTATTTTTAATAATTATATTATTAAGTCAGATTTTCAGCTCCACTACGTCAGTGTCATATATTACTTATTGTTCATTGAAGAGATTTTTACTAGCTTAGGACAGAACTGCAAGACTATTTTCTTTTCCCGGGTGCTGGGACTCCTTGCTGGTCTGCTCCAGGTGCAGTAAGGAACCCTATGCATGGGTGGATAGTTGACCCTGTTGCCTCACAGTGTGTATTTTTATCATATACAAGTTACTTTGCCTTGTATTTAATCGGTGTTTGAAATTATTTCATAAATAAAGATTGAACATTTATTTTTTAATATGTTGTATATGATTTATAGCATAACAAAATACTATACAAAAAATAAGATGTGTGTGACCAAGATAAGAGAATGATACAGACAAAGGACTTAGTACAACAGTGTGACAGCAATATATTCTCATCCATCCTGTGGAACAAAAATTGGGTAAATGTATACTATAAGCTTATCAAGTGCTCTCCCAACACCCAACATTGCTCAGCATTTGTGTCAGTCACATTTTTGAAATTGTAGAACATTGAAAAGGGGAAATGTTTATAGATTCCTCAAAACAGTATTTAGCACATTGTATGATGGCCACGTGCACACAGCCATCGAACTGATTATAGTGCAACTGCAGCCTGAAGAAAATGTCAGTTAAATCAATATTCCACATATTTTATTGGATTAATTTACTGTATTATTCAAATAATAAGAGGACACTATTTATTCACCACTATGGATATAGCAATTTTGATATCAACAGCCCACCGTTGATAGCAAGTCTTCCATTTTGCATATGCGCAGCTACAAATGAATATGCCACACATGCCCCAAGCATGCACACTTAGTTGTGACAAAGTGCCCATCGCTGACCTCAAATGAGCATTTGACATACACAGGATAATGCATGCTCTGGGTCTGTGTGGCATTTGCAACTGCAGAGTTAGCAAGATGGAGGCATTGCTCTAATGGGAGGACTATAAACAACAAATAGCTGCACCAATAGTAGAGCATGGAAAGCCTAAATCATGAGTAAGCAGTGTTATTTCTTTAAATAGTAAATACAATTAAAAGTATAAAGTGGAATATTGAAAAGGTTGATGTTTTATCACGCTTCAGTGGTCTTTTAACTCCTTAGATTTGCATGATGTTTTGACTTCTCCACTAACCTCACAACTTCAGGAGGAACCAGCTGACATCAGACCATTACATAGTTATATAGTAATTGAGGTTGAAAAAAAGACTCTCAGTCCATTAAGTTCAACCTTTTTAGATTTGCAACATGCAGAATAATTGTTAATTGATCCAGAGGAAGACGAACAGGAAAGAAAAAAAAACAGTGAATCTTGTCAATTGTCTTAAAAGGGAAAAAAAGAAATTTCTTAGCCCCTCCATTCCCCTTATTAGTTTTGTTGCACTTCTCTGTACTTTTTCCAGCTCTAAAATGTCCTTTTTATAAAGTGGTGCCCAAAATTGTACTCCATATTCCACATGAGGGCTTACTAGGGATTTATATAATGGCAGAATTATATTTGCTACCCTTGCTTCTACACCCTTCTTAAATAAATATATATATATTCTGCCATTATATAAATCCCTAGTAAGCCCTCATGTGGAATATGGAGTACAATTTTGGGCACCACTTTATATATATATATATATATATATATATATATATAGTAATTTAGTAATTATTAATCCATATAAATATAGATTAATAATGAGTATTGCAATATAATTTGATACCTTTTGTATTGGACAAACGTCTTATTTATAATGACGAGCTTCGAGAGGCTAAGCCTCCCTTTATCAAGTCTCAAGCAATACTAACATGAGATGGAACCCTCAGTTTGAATAATAACAGCAGATGCAGATAGAGTGGAAACAGCATCTGACATCATCAAAATAAACACAACATAGCAAAGGAAACATATACATCCATATATATATACACATGAAAAAGCAGAGCACTGTAGTCCACAGTGATATCTTTCCTGTTGGACAAACACCTCACTAAGAGTGCTAAGTCTGTTATTATAGAAGAAGAAAAAAAAATCACATGAAATTCTGATAATGTGTTAGAAAGCCCAAATCTATATTAAGTCCTGTGTTTTTAGTGTTGAAGAATGTGATCATCTTTATTTCAAATGCTTTTCTCTCTTGGATGCTTTTAAATTTTCCTCTGAGTATTTTGACTTTTAAGTTTTGGATGGAGTGATCATTCTGGCTAAAATGGTGTCCTACTGGGCTACAATAACTGTCTTTATTATGTTTTCTTATTGAATGCCTGTGTAAATTCATCCTTAAATGCATTTTTGGCCAGTTTCTCCAATGTAACAGCCTGTGTCACATAAAGTGCATTGTATCATATAAACCACATTTGACGATGTACATGAATATGATCGTTTGATGTCGGGGATTAGTTGTTCTAATTCCTGATGTATATTTTTAGGGAATGTTTTGAGGAGTTTTTTAAGTTGAAGAGTATATATTTCTGTAGGGTCCTGGTTCAGTTTAACTAATCCCAGACAATCCTACAACTGGGACTTTCTACTTACTGCCAAAAATCCATAAACCAGGCAACCCAGGGAGACCAATTGTTACTGGTATGGACACACTGACTGAACAGATATCTGGATTTGTTGAAAACATCCTTAAACCACTAGTACGTAACACCAGTAGCTATATACAAGACACCACTGACTTTCTCAACAAACTCAGTCAGATTAAAGACCTACCTGCTAACACACTACTTGTTACCATGGACGTAGAGTCTCTTTACAGTAATATCACACACAAAGATGGCACTGAGGCATGCTTTAGGTTTCTTTCAACAAACAAGCAAAACAATAAATATGGCCCTGATATTATTGTTAAACTAATAGAATATATCCTTACCCACAACTATTTTACTTTTAACCAAGATACCTACCTACAGATGATGGGGACTGCCATGGGTACCAAAATGGCTCCACAATATGCAAATCTATTTATGGCCAATCTAGAAGAAAAATTCTTATCTGTATCCATTTACAAACAATACAAATACTACCGTTACATAGATGATCTGTTCATCATATGGACAGAAGGAGAAAGCAAACTCAGAGACTTTCATAATTCATTCAACACCTTCCATTCATCTATAAAACTTAAAATGGATTTCTCCACAGAACAGGTAAACTTTCTAGACATTACTATATCCATCACCAATGGCACTCTCCACTCATCTATATATAGGAAACCTAGACAGACAGATGTAATTACCTACACAGCTCCAGTTTCCATCCCTCCCACACCAAACAAGCCATCATCCATAATCAAGCTATTAGATACCATCGGATTTGCTCAAACACTGGAGACCGTGATAAAAATTTTAAAACTCTGTCTGAATCTTTCAAACAAAAGGGTTACAAACCCCGTATTATTATCCAAAAAATATCAACTGTCATCAAAATACCCCTAGAACAACTATTAAACTACAAAACAAAAGAAACTACTTCACGTATACCTCTAGTGACCACATACCATCCAATTTTAGAGAAAATTCGGAAAATAATTAAAGATTTACAGCCATTACTAATTGAAGATACTGAATTAAAAAATATATTCCCAAAACCTCCCATCCTTGCATTTAAAATACCACCAAACCTGAAACAAAAACTTGTCAGCAGAAAATTGGCCAATGAACAACTGAATACAAAAAATGGAACTAAACCTTGTAACAAACGTGCCTGTAAATTATGTCAGTACATTTGTAATGATGATACAGCCACACATAACAACAAAACCTATAACATAAAACAATCATATTCATGTACATCGTCAAATGTGGTTTATATGATACAATGCACTTTATGTGACACAGGCTGTTACATTGGAGAAACTGGCCAAAAAATGCATTTAAGGATGAATTTACACAGGCATTCAATAAGAAAACATAATGAAGACAGTTATTGTAGCCCAGTAGGACACCATTTTAGCCAGAATGATCACTCCATCCAAAACTTAAAAGTCAAAATACTCACAGGAAAATTTAAAAGCATCCAAGAGAGAAAAGCATTTGAAATAAAGATGATCACATTCTTCAACACTAAAAACACAGGACTTAATATAGATTTGGGCTTTCTAACACATTATCAGAATTTCATGTGATTTTTTTTTTCTTCTTCTACAGTAACAGACTTAGCACTCTTAGTGAGGTGTTTGTCCAACAGGAAAGATATCACTGTGGACTACAGTGCTCTGCTTTTTCATGTATATATTGATGTATATGTGTATATAATATGTATATATATGTTTCCTTTGCTATGTTGTGTTTATTCCCCATATTTGAATTTACCTGATGATGTCAGATGCTGTTTCCACTCTATCTGCATCTGCTGTTATTATTCAAACTAAGGGTTCCATCTCATGTTAGTATTGCTTGAGACTTGATAAAGGGAGGCTTAGCCTCTTGAAAGCTCGTCATTATAAATAAGACGTTTGTCCAATACAAAAGGTATCAAATTATATTGCAATACTCATTATTAATCTATATTTATATGGATTAATAATGACTAAATTACTAGATTACTGGACATCCACGGCTGCTTCACTCTTCAATATATATATATATATATATATATATATATATATATATATATATATATATATATATATATATATATATAGTTGTGGTAGTTACGAATTGCTGGTAGTTCCCGAAGGCGCTCCTTGTGAGACCCGCAAGACTTTGAAACAGCCTAGCGGCGCTTATTGCCAGGTACACAATGAGTGCCGAAGGCCATAGGCATTTGGCGCTCATCGCGAAACTTTGAAACCGGCTGGCAATGAGCGCAAAAGTTTTAGCTGCTCATCGCGAGGCACGCAAGACTTGAAAAACAGATAGATAGGTGCTCAATGGCAGCCATGCAAGACTTGATCAAGGAGAGAGAGGAGAAAGACACAGGGGAGGTAAATGGTAGTGGAAAGAGACACACAGGTGAGAGAGGGGGCAATAAAGGAAAAAAACACAGGGCATGGAGCACTGTTACCTAGGTGGTTGTCCACAAGTACACCCAAATCTCTTTCAATATCGGATACCCCTAAATTTGCTCCATTAGGATTATAAATTGTGTGGCTATTTCTCCTTCCCAAATGCATAATTTCACATTTATTCGTATACAATCTCATCTGCCATTTAGTTGCCCATTTCTCTAATTTATGCATGTCCCTTTTGAGGGAAAGAACATAACTGTAATGATCCGATTTGCAATGAGATGTTCTGATTATTCTATGAAATTGTAGGGCTATCCAAATTTCATGCTAGCCATGAAGAGTGCCTAACAACATTTAGTATTACTACAACATTACTCTTGAAACAACACCTGTTTTGCGGGATCTTTTTCCCACAGAAAATGAGGCTAAAGGAGGGTCACAGCAAATACATTTTAAATGCAACGAATGTGACTGATTTAGTGGTCCAAGATAATTAAATAAATACTTTCCTATCTAATCACTAAAGGGCCACTGAATTCACCTAGCTGTGCTCTGCATCTTCAGAAATAGGGTTGAAATGCATGAAGGAGAAGTGTTTCCTTGAAGTCTTCTATCCAACACACGCCAGCAAAATAGATGAAGCCCTCCAATGGTAGGACAGCAAAATGGGCTCTTCATTTTTTAAAGTGATAGAGATGAGGCATTTTTAGTTAGGGACTGCAGTGTTTCAATCTGTAACTGAAACTACTTTACATGTAACTTTGGTTTACAGCAGATGCAATAAAACACAAACCAAGGACATAGGATGATTTGTGAGGAAGTGTGTGTTGAAATATGTACATAAAGGATATTTTAAACAAAATAAAGATACAAAAAAACTAATGAGCCTGTTGTACTAATGAGCCTGTTTGGTAAGATAAAATCTGTACTCCATACTAAAGTTAAAAGGAAATAATATAAAACCCTTGATCGAATATATATAAGTATGTTTACTGTTAAAGAGTAGGAATCTAATGTCTTAAGAGTGATTGTTTAGTACTGCTATGGCTCAACCTGCAAATAACATAGACTTGCAGAGAACTTAGATTAAAACAGGTATAAAGATCATGAAATGTTCCTGTATCTGAGCCTCCATTAAACTTCTGGTCCTTGCTCTCTTGGTGATGCTCGAACCGCTGCTAGACTCATCTACCATACTTAGGGCTCAATGTCTGCAGCACCTCTCTGTCAGTCACTCCACTGGCTTCCTGTAGCCTCCAGAATAAAATTAAGACATGACCCTAACCTAAAACACTCTCAACAATAATGTACCCTCTTATATCTCTGCTCTCATTTCTTGGTACACCCCAACCGCCCTCTTCTCTCTGCTAACGACCTTCCTATTTCCTCCTCTCACTCCCGTCTTCAGGACATTTCTCGTGCTGCCCCTATTATTTGGAACTTCTTGTCTCACTTCACTAGATTATGCTCCTGACTCAAAACCTTCAAACACTCACATAAAACTCATCTGTTCAAAGAAGCTCATCACCTCCAACCCTAATACGCACATCACATCTATTATCCTTCTGCATCTCACCCATACCCTTTAGACTGTAAATTTGTGAGTTTTCAATCTTGAATGTGCTTTAGTGAAAGCTTTGTGTACACTTGATTTTAAGCTGAGGGCCCTCTATTCTTTTATTTTTTCTCTTGTGTTAATATTGTTTTGACTTGAACTTACCCCTGTATAGAGCTATGGAATATGTTGGGAGAGTTACAGATAAAGGATATTAATAATAATAGGAATATGCTTAAAGGACTACTGTGGTCACCTATTTAAAATATATTCATTTTGAAGATAACCTGAAAATATACAATTTTCCAGTCTGGCTACTGTAAAGAACCCTTTCATTTAAAGATGGCATTTTTTCTTCACTTGTAAACCAATTGGCAAGAACAATTCACCTGACAAAGCCCAATACAGACCTTGGAAATATTTATATAAGGCAATTATATCAACAATAGGTTTATTTTTATAGAGAAAATAAATGTAATTTGTTTAGGCTCTTGGGATTGCCTTATTCTCCTTAATCCTGTTGACCTTCTCTGGCACTACAAGTTTTGCCCAAGACTATACTCCAAGGATTTACATTGTGACACAGATGTACTTGTTTTCTTTTGCTTTGATATCCCCCTTCATGCATGCTAATAATATACTTTCCTTTGTAACTGTTTCCTGGCATTGAGCACTGTTACATCGGTAGCCGTCCATAAACATGCAGATTATAAATGGCATACTTATTTTTCCTTCATGACACATCATTTTAAATTTCTCTTTGTTAAATATCCCCTGCTATTTAGTTGCCAATTCTAGAGTATACAAATTCCTTTGCAGGAAAAGCACATCCTGGTCCGATTTAATTGCCTTGTATAAATTAGGGTCATCATCAAATATGGATACATTGCAATCATGGACTAATTTTAAACATTAATAAATATATTAAAAGAAGAGGACATAGTACTGAAACACAGAGCATGCTAAAGGCCCATGTTAGACTAATTTGAGTGTATTCACTTTACAACAATTCATTGATTCTGGTTTTGTCTTAACTAGTTTTCTATCCATTTGCAGATATTAACTGTGACTCTTTATCCTTTACTTTGTTCAAAAGTCTCCCATTTGGCCCTACATCAGAAGCCTTTGTAAAATTCAACCGTCTGCATCAACGGAATTGCCTTGGTGCACAAATATATATATTTTATTATGTTCTTTATATCTCTGTCAAATGAGTTCGTAAAAAAGAAACATTGTACAAGTTCAAACATATAAAACATACTTTCGTTTTCAACATTATTTTCCACAAAGATTTGAAGTTCTTGGTTAAGTATTTGATACTGTGTGCAGTAGCATAATCCGGAAAGGGTGAAAGTCTGTTTTCTAGACACCTATTGATAAGAATATATCATCAATATCATTATCATTTTCATCTGTGGTCATTTGAGTGACTTTATCTGCACGGACATTTATGGGCAGGGTCAGTTCATTGTTTCTTGATTCAGAACTTGTTAATGAAGGTATGTCCGCCAATGACAATACTTGGTCACCTGGATCCTGATCTTTACGCAAAGCAGATTTTTTAAGCTGTGTTCGTTCAGCTTTATATTTACAATCTCCAGAATAAATGGTGTCATGTTTCCCATTATTACGACGGCTGTTCATTCTTGAAACTGTGGCCCTTGCTTTCCATGTCTGTTGTCTCAAACAAGGTTTATGGTAATTTATCTTTAAAATACCCTGGTGTAAGCTTTGACAGATGCACTTTTTCATATGTCGCAATTTCTTTTTTAAACTGAAAATAAACAATTAAATAAAATATTACAACAAAAATACATGCAAACATTAACATTCCATGTAACACTATTTACAGTAAGAGAGACATTTAGCAGATTTTAACATGAAGGCACTAAAGGTCTGTACGTCTTAGAGGTTACAATATGAACATGATTGTGCATGAGAGTCAAAATTGATGAGGGAGATATATGGTTGATAATGGCTAGTCAGTGGGGTCACTTGAAATATACATTTTCAAAAGATTTTTTCAGAACTTGTCCTGCTTTTCAGAGCATTTAAAAGATGGAGCAGCACAAGAAAAGCCCTGCAGTGAAAAAGGAGGTAATGAGAAGAGTCAAAGACCGTAAATCCTCCTCAAAGGTGGTGGCTATGAAAATATTTGGATGAGATAGATTGGGAACACAGGATTATGGATTTGGTATGACAATGTAATCATTTAAAAAGATACTTCTGTGTGACATGGGGATGGGCAGAAGTGCTGACTAAAAGAACACGGTTCTCATGAATTTATTCATGAAGTACTGGAGTCAAATTATTTTTTTCGGGGGAGGGGTGGGGGGTTGGGTAGATGAGCGTTGTATCTTGAGATAGTGGCTATCTCTGCAGGTTGTATGTCAAGATTATCTCTAAAATGTTGCTGCATATTAAATGTAGCCAGTTAAAGAATAGGGAGTTCAATATGACCAAGACAGAGGGCAATGGTGTTGCAGATTTCAGCAAGTGAGATTCTGCATCAGAAGAATACAAATTAGAAAAAAAAAATTACATTACATGCTAGATACAATAGTGCCCAGAGACAGATTTGGATATCCTATAAAGATAAAATATTTTTTTTGCATTGCATCAAAAGGTTGCCATGTCAAGATGTGTAGAAAGAAAGTGCTATATGTCAGCCTAAGCCTTGCCACTCAACTAACAATAGTTTCCAGAGGAGACGGCAAAGTGAATACAGTACAAATACTTGCTATTAACATAAGTTTGATAATGTAATTTCTGGTTTTCAAAAGCTCACAAAAATGTATTTTTCTTATATAATGTAAATTATATAAGGAACCTGCCCCACGCACATGATTTTGTGAAAGAGGGAGAAGTCTGAAGATTTTAAGTCTTAAGGTCAAAGGCTTAAGGTGAAAACTAAATATTTTCAGTGCAAGGTCTCAAACAAAAGTACAACTTTTCTAATCATGATACATTGCTTATTTTCATATTACGGTAATATTTGGAAACTCTGTAATGTCCATTTCAAAGTTCATGGAAACAAAATAAAGTAATTCATACTGGTAATCTTAATTCCAGCACACAGCAGCAGAACACATGAATAACTCATTATATTTATATATAGGGATAATAATATAGTGTATAATTAAACACAATCCAACATACATGTTATTTCAAACTTACCTGTGTCCCAGGGACTCAACATATTTTAGTCTGTTAACTCTGAGAGATTTGTTCCTAAAGAATACAGCTTCTTCCATCAGTTTTCTCCGTTTACACCATTTTATGGCCTTCTGAATCTGTTCAGACAGTTCTCGGAAGCACTCTGCTTGTTGAACTCTGGAAACTAGGTGTGCTGTATATTTATTTTTAGGTTTGTGGCATAATAAAGGTTGGCTTTTCTTAGACAAATTGTGCTTAGGTTTAGATATGAGAGGCTGCAAAACAAAAGCAATAAATTTACAATGATGAAAAATGCCAAATTTATATTATATAAGTGATTATAGGAAGTAACCTTGAAATGGTTGTATGTGGGTGGGATTCCCAGCTTGTGTAAAATCCAATCCGAGCTTTGCTCAAAGCTGCTTGATACAGCATATGCTAAAGGGAAGCCATGTCTCATATGGTTATGGAAAGCAAGCGTGAAGCCTTTACAGGCATATTTGCATGTCCCGGCCAAGGTTCCCGAGTGCAATATAATAACTGAATTCCTTCTGAATTCTGGGCATGAAACAAGTTTAACTTGTTTAAGACACTCAAATGTAAATGATATATATATAAATATATATATATATATATATATATATATATATATATATATATATATATATATACATACATACATACATACATACATACACATACACACACACAGTGCCTTGCAAAAGCATTCACCCCTTTGATTTTTTTTACCTATTTTGTTACATTACAGCCTTAAGTAAAATGATTTGTTAATCTGAATTTTATGTTGGTGAAGTAAAATTAGAAAAATATATACATAAAACTCTGGTGCAACCAATTACCTTCAGAAGTCACATAATTAGTGAAATGATGTCCACCTGTGTGCAATTTAAGTGTCACATGATCTGTCATTACATATACACACCTTTTTGAAAGGCCCCAGAGGCTGCAACACCTAAGCAAGAGACACCACTAAACAAACACTGCCATGAAGACCAAGGAACTCTCCAAACAAGTAAGGGGCAATTTTGTTGAGAAGTACAAGTCAGGGTTAGGTTATAAAAAAATATCCAAATCTTTGATGATCCCCAGGAGCACCATCAAATCTATCATAACCAAAATGGAAAGAACGTGGCACAACAGCAAACCTGCCAAGAGGCAGCCTCCCACCAAAACTCATGGACAGGGCAAGGAGAGCATTAATCAGAGAGGCAGCACAGAGACCCAAGGTAACCCTGGAGGAGCTGCAGGGATCCACAGCAGAGACTGGAGTATCTGTACATAGGATGACAATAAGCCATATCTTCCATAGAGATGGGGTTTATGGGAGAGTGGCCAGAAGAAAGACATTACTTTCAGCAAAAAAACTAAATGGCATGTTTTGAGTTTGCGAAAAGGCATGTGGGAGACTCCCAAAATGTATGGAGGAAGGTGCTCTGGTCTGATGAGACTAAAATTGAACTTTTCAGCCATCAAAGAAAACACTATGTCTGGCGCAAACCCAACACATCACATCACCAAAAGAACAACATCCCCACAGTGAAACATGGTGGTGGCAGCATCCTGCTGTGGGGATGTTTTTCAGCAGCCAGGACTGGGAAACTGGTCAGAGTTGAGGGAAAGATGGATGGTGGTAAATACCTGTACCACTCTGTGCGTGATTTGAGGCTAGGATGGAGGTTCAGCTTCCAGCAGGACAATTAACCCAAACACACTGCTAAAGCAACACTTGAGTGGTTTAAGGGGAAACATGTAAATGTGTTGGAATGGCCATGTCAAAGCCCAGACCTCATTCCAATAGAAAATTTGTGGTCAGACTTAAAGATTGCTGTTCACAAGCGCAAACCATCCAACTTGAAGCAGCTGGAGCAGTTTTACAAGGAGGAATGGGCAAAAATCCCAGTCGTAAGAAGTGGCAAGCTCAACTTATCCAAAGCGACTTGGAGCCGCAAAAGGTGGCTCTACAAATTGTTGACTTTAGGGGGTGAATAGTTATGCACATTGACTTGTTCTGTTATTTTGTCCTATTTGTGGTTTGCTTCACAATAATAAAAAAAAAAAAAAAAAAAAAAAACACATCTTCAAAGTTGTGGGCATGTTCTGTAAATTAAATGATGCAATTCCTTAAACATGTTAATTCCAGGTTTTGAGGCAACAAAACACGAAAAATGCCAAGGGGGTAAATACTTTTGCAATGCATTGTGTATATACACACACACCTATATATATATATATATATATATATATATATATATATATATATATATATATACACATATACACATACATACACACATATATACTGTATATATATATATATATATATATATATATATATATTTTGGCATTTTTTTTAAATTGATGCATATTTTGCCATTTCATAACCACTTTTATATAACTTAATTATTCTTTCAACTGCCTGTTTCTCTACATTTCACTCCTATTAGTTGTCTGTAGCCGTTGAAATACATTTCTAAAAAGTCTATATGTTTATCGATTTATTTTCACTTACTTTAAGAACATCAGATTGTGCAGGCCGTTGCATAGATTTTACATCAAAAGTTCCAGACCGACCTGTAAAAAATTGGGAAGAAAATTAAAAATTAATAAGAATGACAACAAATGTGTTATTTTTGCCTACCCTCCTGATCCAAAGTAAGCATAGCACTGATGCCTCCACACACACACAAGCTTTGCATTACTGACTCCAGGATGATGTGTACTATTCCCATATATGCAGTGGTCCTGCAGAATGGAGAGTGTTTTTTTAGATATTATATTTTAAAAATTACACACATACATGCACACACATAAGAACATATTATCATTTTGACCCAAATGCTTAGGATCATGAAAACCCCAAATTGTATCCATATTTTTAGTTTTATCAACAGAAAGCCTGCTAAATTTTTTATATTTTTTGAGACAGAGTCCAGATTCACTGACGTATCATTTTATTGAACTTTGTTTGTGCAAAATGTTTTAAAAGAAATGAATACAGACTTTCATTTTCAACTATTATATTCCGTTTTACTTAGGTTTTTAATAAGATTAGACACCTGTGAAAAATGGGAATAACTATGGATTCAGATAAGATCTCTATTAAGTTCTATTGAAAGAGTTAAACTTATGAATAGCCACTTCAAATTAAAACTGAATAGAGAGCACATCATAGTAGGATAACCCCCCTTAGACAACATGAAGACTGGCTGTACGAGATGAAAGCATCCAAGACACAAGCAGAGTCTAGATTTTCTAAAAAAAAAAATAAAAAAAAATTATGCTCATGGCTTACATATTGTTAGTCTGTTCCATACTACACAAACATGTGACGTTTTCCCCCCAACTAAATTAGACCATTAATGAGTCTTATCAGAGAGATAGAACCGACTAGAATTACATAAATATGTAATAAAGGTAATTATTAATGTTGAACATATTTTTTGAGCCTTTTATTATCAGTTATTGTTCTTCTAAAGTACATCTGTAAATATTGAACTTCAAGTGATCATTTACACAAACGTTTATAACCCACCAAAATAAATTATCTGCCTTAAATAGACTTCAAGGAAAGTACTATATAATAAATGAATTATTTTCAAAATACATTTGAAGCTGTTCTATTGATGTGACATTGTGGCTCATGAAACTTAAGAAGACAGACGATGACAGGTATTTTGGCTATACACAATCATATATACACTCTGCGGTAAAGAATAAAGACACATTTACTGTACTTTCTTATGTTTCATGCTACCAAATAAGTGCTACATTTTATCATATATGAACAGAAACAATTAAAGTAAAACTAACCTGAAATTCTTTAAAATTACTTTGTGCTTTTTGAGATGTGTTCAAATATATAATTGCGTAAATTTACATAAATATGCAACATTCAATACAAACAAACAAAATATATTTTTTTACCTCTGTTGGTCCTATGTCTCTCTATTGGTCGTCCCAAATCTACAGTGTCGGACTTCCTTTCTGGCAATTCTGCCCTTTGCAATTTCACTTGGATTTTCACTTTTTTCTCTTTCTTATTTATTCCATGTGATGCAAACATCTTATTTAGTAGTTGCCGTGGTGCTTTCTTTACAGATATTTGAGGCAGTTCTCTTTTAATGATATCAAGCAACTCAGGCCCAAGATAGTCTTCTATCTTGGGAGGAAAATCAAAGTCTTTTATGTAGGGCATTTTTTGGAAATGGGATACCTCTTGTTGCAATGCATACTGCACTTCAAACAAATCGATGAGCGCTAGTAATATCCCGCGGTACATAACCCTGGAAAAGAATATTTGAGGAATTAGAACAATGGAATTCTAGAATTAGAAATGCATATGCAATATGAAACATACATTTTCATAACTGAATGTCTAGTCAATTTTAACATCTGTGCAAAAGGACCATATTTATGATCTTTGGAAGTACAGTATGATCATGGGCAAAATGTTTTCTAGAGAGTAAAAAATGAACATAAACAAAGCCTTTAATTTCTAAGTGACATTATAAGCTAGTGCACTAAGGAATAGCGCATTTCCATAAAAGCAGTGTATTGTTCTCTATATTCAAGATCCAAAATAACTGCATTTAATAGTTAATCATTTTATGTTTATTGTTTTATGTCCATTAACAAAGGAAGTTCTGCAGAAAAGCATACTGTAAACTTGGCATTAGTGATTATTTAAAATATTTTCAATAACAAGATAGGAAAGAGTGTAAAAAAATTACAAATTAAAAGAAAATAAATTTAGAAAGTACATGAACACATGCAGGATAGATAATACAGACAGTAAAGGAATTAAAGCATCCTGGGAATGAGCTTAGAACTATTTTAAACTGAATACAATGCATTTGAAAAGCCAGGCAAGAACATACAGGTCATATATTCATATATGTGCCAAAAAAGACTTCTAAACCATCAAATTCTACATATATGTGCTTTTCTAAATCCTGTGTGCCAAAGATAAAGTCCCAATAATAAACATAAAATGTTCCATAGACGGTAAATGAGATTTTTATGCAAATCAAAAACATGTAGAACTCTATAAACTTAAAGGAACACAACAATAGGTTTAAAACGTTAGGAACTGTAGAAAATAGTAAGTATATATTGTAGTTTCTCAGTTATTGTGGTAAAAAATATATATAAATAATCTAGAAATTTTAGAACAAAATGGAATAAAAATTTAGCAGTTTTGCAAGAGCAACTCTCTCTCTTGGCCTGCACTTAGGGAGAGGGCTGTGTCAATCCATAGCTGGGAAATATACAAACAAGGCAATTTTACCCAGCATAGAATAATAATGTATATGCACATCAGAAGCATTCACCTTTTATACATCCCCCTTCTACACAACGGAGGCACAGGACAGTGGGATGAGGAGAAGCAGTTCTTATCCACACACATTTTATTTAACATTTATAGATTGATACCATATCAAGCTCAATCACCACTGAGAAATAACACACACACATCCTTTATATACTGTAGATGCGCAGTTTTAAAAAAAAGATTGCTGTATTTTTTTTGAAGTACCACTGTAGTGTATTTACAAGTAAAGCTCATGATCCTTTGCTGGGCATAGACTATTAAAAACAGTATGCAGTTGAAAAGAAATAAAAGCGAATATTGTTTTCTTAGCTTTTACGTGGTCAGTTTTCCCTGCAAGCAGAGTTGTGTATCTCCTTCTACCTGTGTCCCTGATAGACACAGGCAGGAGGCAATGTGTAGCTCTAAATGAGAAGAAAACGAACAGTTTAAAAGCTACGAAAAATGTTTTTTTAAACTGCATACTGTTTTTAACAGCTTATGCAAAGCAAATATACATATGAACTCTACTTGTAAATGCAGTGCAGTGGTCCTTTAAGTACATAGGGCCTCATTCAATTGCAATTTGGCCAATTGAATAGGGATCTATATGTTTTGCAGAAGTTTTTAGTTAGTGAACTTCTATCCAAAAGCAAGGTCTTCACAAACTAAAAACTTCTGTAAAAAAAAATAATATATATGCTCCGATTATATAGAGCCCTGTTCAATTGGCCAAATCAGGAACATATTTGTGCTTCTATATTATAAATAACATATGTAAGTACAAATCTCTATTAAGGGTTCGTGGAAAGCACCCACTTCTCCAAAACTAATTTATAGAAATATATGAAGATACAAACCATAAGCGACTCAGCAATCCTAGAAGTACCACATTCAGAACAATGAATTCCTCAAGATGCAGGTGCTGAAGACATAAACTGTTTATTATGTTAAGGTGGTCAGTGATCAAAAATTCTGCAACATTAGTTTACAAATCTGAACTCCACATATAAACCTCTTAAACTGGCAGCAAATAAGTTGAACAGCCATCCAGTGGAAATGTCAAACACAGTTAAGAAATGTAAGCATGCCTGGGATAATTATTTATACTTTTAGATAAGTAGAATGGGAAGACTAGATGGGTCCTTATGGTTCAAATATGCTGTCAAATCAATGTTTCTGTCTTTAAAAAGTGAATACCCCTACAAGCATAGTACATATAACGCTTTACCATCACTGTTTGTTGCACAACAAAGTAGCTCCAATAACATACATTTCTGCAAGCCAACTCTGGGTCTGTAAGCCAGTTTCCATTTATTTTTTTTCAATTTGCTCACCTCTAGAGACTTGCTATGCTGAGTTCCCTCCCTGCTCCCATACATTCAGACCGGCCCATTTGTGCGAATGGAAAGACAGCAATCTATATTTTGGAGCTCCTAGTGTACTCAAAATAGAAAGTAGCTCCCTATTGGTCTATGCAGTCAAGCTCTATATTACAGGCATTACTTATGAAGCATGATTGTATGGACCATGAGAGAGCCATATAAGGGGTCAACTAGATTTTGCAATGAAGATATTCACAGTATGCTGACCTACAGGACTATGAGAAGGGAGCAGACAAGAGGGAGAATAGACTAGTAACCTTTCATAACGCTAGGTAGTTAGGTTACTAACAGCCTTATTAAATTGCAATTCAGCCAATTGAATAGGGCTCTATATAAGCACACAGCATATTTTTTTACAGAAGTTTTTAGTTCATGAACTTCTATCCAAAAGCAAGGTCTTCACTAACTAAAAACTTTTGTAAAAAAAAATATGCTGTGTGCTAATATAGAGCCCTATACAATTGGCAAAAATAAGAGAAATTATTATCCCCTCCTTCATCCTGACTTGCCAGATCTTAGTTTTAAGTCTCAACATAAGGAAATGCCTGTAACGGTAATACAATGCTTGGTTAAAGGACCACTCCAGTCATTTTTTTTCCTTATGGACATTTGTTTAACTAAACTTTACAATTGGCAAAATATTACTAGACATAAAAAAAAATAATTAACACAGCCTTTACATTTTGAGGGTTTGAGCAAATACCTCTTTCCAAGGACGTATAGTCTCTTAACCTCCCAACTAGATCTTTATTTTCTTCCAGGCCACCTGAGAAACTCTATTCTAGGACTTAATGCGACTCAAATGAAATGTATATAATAACAAAAAAGGATACTGGAAGGCTTTACAGCAGCAATCCATGAGACGCAGCATTAACTTGCAGGCACCCAACATCTTCACAGAAGCCAGTTCCATAATAGGCTGACTAGGCACTGAACAGTGTGACTCATTTACCCTATAAAAAAAAAAAAAATCAGAATACACATTACAAGTTAGTTGCGCAGATCAAATATACAGTGAGCAAGCATTAAAGTGTCAATAGTTGAATATTAATATTTTAGTATAGTGCATTTTTAAACCTATATCTGGAACTTTACTCTCAGCCCTTACTGCAATCCAAATGTGCAGCTGGGGAATGTGCAGGATTATGATTTCACATAATTGTGATTGTACGGATTAGCAATTCAGTCCATATAGGTCCCAATAGATTTACAGTATGCTTTGCTACAAATGTCCTATTGTGTTTTTAGAAAATCCTAATCTGCAGAAAAATCCAAATCTCTTGTAAATTTTGAAAACATATCATTGCGATAAACAGTCCATGTGTGACTTGATACAATAAAGTTTATAAAAATAACAGCAAATACAATCCACTTCATATGCAACAGCAAAACTAGCCGATACTGGATACCTGCAATTTGACACCATAAAATAACTTTCTCCTTACCCAATATATTTTGGACACAGATCTAACATCTCTTGAATTGAGCCTTCTAAATCCATAACTGTTAAACGCTTTATGCATTGCTCTACCTGGAGGGAAACAAAATTAAGGCAAATACATTTAGAACATGCTAATTATCGTTAGAATACACTCAGTGGTATTTCCCGTGGGAATCCATTGCTTATATGCCACATATTAAAAAGGTATATAGAAGTTTCCTGGTTTCAAATGTTTCCTAAAAACAACCACTGTATTATATTGAAAAGTTGAATGTACTTACATATTTATACTGCTATCTGAAATTGCACACGGTTAGGAAGCTTACATTACAGTGGGTACAGGTTGCACAACATCTGGGTACAGTTTGCGACTTCCAGGAGGAAATTCTGCCAGTCACATGGTTGCTGGGGTCACAGCTTATTTCTCTCTGTCTGTCTCCTTGTGGGAAATGTAAACACCAGCAGCAGTGATGCAGAGCATAGACAAGCTGCATGTGTAATATAATGTGAATGTGCTGCACAGATTGGCACATGTTAGAAATAACTATTTATTTTCATATAAATCTGACTACATTTCCCAGGCTGCTTTACAGCACAGACAGCAACCCCAAATGTTTCAACCTCTGCTTCCTCCTGACTGACCAAAACAATTTTTGAAATGAATGCTCATTTAGCCTGGGTTTGGAGAGGGTGTTAACCCTGTTTTTCAACTGTCAGAAATTACAAGATATGCTGCTAACTTAAAGGTAAGTGTTTAAATGTTTATTTTAGGTTTTTTTTCATGCAAATTTTTTTTGCATACACTACTGATTCTCCGCTATCAAATGCATTCATAATCCTGCATACTTAGATATGCCTTTAAGTCAAAAGCATTAAATACCCAAAGAGAAAGTGGCATCAAACACAACATTCAGTATTGTTTACTTCAACTTGTATATACTTTTTAAAAGTCAAAGATGTAAAATATCTCTGAAGCACATCTAAATAATAACTACCCTAAACATACACAATTTAGTTAAAAAATAAAGAATAATAGAAAACAACAAGATTATATTTTAGAAAATTTTGACTACTATGCACATCCTACCACAGTCATTTATGCTTGAAGTCAGTTAAAGTTAATATTCAGTTGGTATCCAAAGATGTGAAAACAGATATTCAATCTGTAATACATTAATAACGATAGCACTTCTTTTGGAATGAGTTGTATACAAACAGGGGAAGAACAAACCCTTTCTCTGGTCATTCTATACAATACCTGTTTTAAAGCCAAGTATGGTTTATGGTAGCTTAGCCTATGGTGGTAAACATATAATATAGAATTCAATGCAGCTTTCTCAGCATCCAGGGCTTTGTTACTCAGTAAGGATTTGACTGTGACACAACCAGCAATTACATCTTTAACGTGGTTATCTGGAAGAAAAAAATTTTTAAAAAAGGTTTTTATGCAAGTCTAACATTTAAGTTCGACATCTACTATAACATCTATAAATGTTTTTTAGAAATACCCCTCAATTAAGAAAATATTTTAAAAGGAAGGTAAAAAAAAAAGTATAGCCTAGATATTATAGATAACGATTATTTCAAAATGTAAATAATGTGAGAAAACAATGCTAAAAATATACTAATAAATAAAAAACAAAACCCCAAAATAATTGGTAAAACTGCTCTAGTGCCTAGTTTTGTATGTGGTTTGGGAACAACCATATTAGATGAATATATTAAAATTAGCGACATGCCTGTCAAAATGACGGGGGCAATAAAATTGTAAGGCAGGTAATGCAGTTTGCCACAGACAGTAAGTGTTTTGGTCGTCTGAGACCCTTAGGCACTCATCGTGTGGCTTGCAATGAGCGCCGAGCCTCTCGGTTGGTGTATTTATTGTTATCAGAGGCGCTTTTGAACTCATTGCAAGGTCTGCACTTTTCTCCTTTTTGTGCTTATTGCAAGCCTCTCCCCTGGTGTACTTTGTGTCCTATGAGCACCGTGGGCTCTCCTTGTGAGGCGCGCAGTGAAGGTCTAGAATCCATGTAGCCTCGGTTTCTTCGGCGGCCATTTTTTCTCTCGCTTAGGGGATTTTCGAGTGTCTAAACTCTGCAAATTGGACTTAAATTTGCATTTAAACGGACTCCCAGACATCCTGGCTGTCCCCCTTGTTGTGTGTAATGTTATTTTTTTGTGTGTGTGTATTTTGTGTTTTTTTTTATGTTTTTCGGTGTGCGCGGGTCGGCCGTTAAGGTCGTATTTTTGCGAGTTCGTAATTTTTTTCTAAGTCCCACGGCTTGTATTTTTTTTGTGTAAGTCCGTAATTTTTTTTGTCTTAGTCTTGCGGCCCGTATTTTTTTTTTGTGTAAGTCTTGCGGCTTGTATTTTTTTGTGTGTAAGTCCATATTTTGTCGTTGCGTGTTATAGTTTTTTTTTTCAAAGTCCCTCTTCTTTGCCTGTTTGTAATCGCTTGTGAGGCGCCGTAGAGCCTCCACCTCCACAAACGCTTTGTGAGGGACGCAGTTCATGCGAGCTCGCAAAGTGTGACAACGTTTCGTAGTTTGACAACTATTATATGTGATTGATTTCACTGCTTGTCCTCTCTATGGACCAGCACAAAATGACATCTCTCATATCACTTGCTATTCACGCGTGTGCAAAAGGTCTATTGTGCACTGAAAAGACCATTTTAAAAACAAAAGTTTTCTTCTTTTTATCTTTTATGACACGGTTTAGAAGTTATGTTGTTATAAAGAAGTTATGCTATTATGACAGATCAAGGTTTGATCCTCTCTTGCTCTGACTCCAAAATTTGAAAATAGTCTGGAGAAGTGACTGCAAGTTCAGACTACCTTGTGTTATTATCACTTTTAAAAATGGAAAATTGATCAAACAACCTTATCTAACTAAATATACAAATCACTTGGCATGACTTTTTTTCAAAATTGCTTTCACGTATCAAATAAGGATAGGGAGAAAGAGAAGTCCCCCTCAGTAGCTCTGTCTCTCACTAATTTTCTAAACTCTAGATCACTCATTTTGCATGCAACATTTTTGAAGGTTTAACAGCTGTTATTCTAAGAGCAAAAATAAATAATTTGTAAATTATACTACAATAAATGTTGATTGTTATACCGAGCTGGAAAGACAGTCTGTAGATGACTTAATCACACTGGCCCTCTGTGCTACTTTTATAAAAAAGCGTGTATATATATATATATAATGTAATGACTATTTCTCACGCTTGTAAGGAGGAGGAGGGGGTGGGTGGGTGTCTTTACAGGTGGGACAGATAGTCATCACATTATAAGTGTTATATATGTCTCACGAGATCCCCCCCTTATTCCCTCGGCGCTCCCCCAGTCTCTCAACTCCGGTAATCTCACATGCTGAGCTCTGGACACACCTGTATCAGCGCCCCGTGGTATGGTGATCAGGCTCTGGATGGCCGGGCGGGGTATGTGCAGTCTGTTCCAGGGCTCTGTTGCTGCCATGGTGATCTATACCTGGGTATACAGACTCGCATTATTACCGTGTTATATAACTGTGTGTACATACACTCATACTCAACAATACGCACCTCTGTGTCTATATTACACTCTATGTGTACATGGTAATAAACCCACGTGTTGGTCGGAACTTCACTTCCTGACTAGTAACACATGACCTTCGACCTGGCTCTGTGATCCAATCAACTACATGAACTACAACAACCAATCGACACCTAGCCAATCAGCGGCGAGAAACTTAATGAAACGAGCCAGCCAGCTACAGCGTTTTTTTTTTTTCTTTCAATGCGTATCTTTATTAGGTGCATAGACAAACATCTGTACAGTTGTAGTTATATGTATAGTTCTCCTAATTTGTACAAATATTGATTTGAAGAGTGAGGCATAACTAAATTGCATGGTATTTGGAGAAAGTTGTATTTGCTATACACAAAGCTATATATTGTTTATCATATGCAAAATAGTTAAATGTATTAGGTGCACAAACCTTTAGTATATTTAAAGGTATATCTAAGTTTCCCTGTTTTTAACTTTTTCCAATCTAACACATGCTGCTTATATGAGCATGAAGCATTACATTGAGTCAGTGTATACACATAGATTTATTTTATTTATTTATTTAAATGTGTTTTCCACATCTGCAGAGGTCCTTACATAGGCACAAGTATGTTTTTTAACCGTATACTAACCTTCAGTCGAACAGCAGAAACAAAAGCACTGGTGAGTTGCATCATTCGAGGGATGAGACAGAGGGAACTAAGACTACAAATCCCACGATGCTTTGCTGCAGAAGTTGTATCAGCTTCTGATTGGCTAAAACTAATTATGATTTGTAGGCTAATTTATTTTGGATGTTCAGGGCATGCCTCAAAATTAGCTGAAAGTTTGCAACTCTATAGTTAGTTTATTAATGTTTCATTTGGGATTTTTTCATGTAAAACATGTTTTCATACACTACTGATTCTTCTCTATTAGATGCATTCATTATCCAAGAAATTTAAATATGCCTTTAAATGTTTTTTTATTTAGTTAACTGGCTCTGGTGTTTATTTAGTCCCAGTTAGTCATATGTTCCAGCACAAATATGACATTTATTTAAAGCTAACAACTTGTCAGCATTGCATATTATATTTTTTTGCCAGCAATGACAATGTAAAGCGTTTTAAAATAATTTTGCATATTAAATCTCCAACATAAATGTATTGTACTTGTATTTGAGTTTACATATACTGTAAAGTGTGTCAATTGTAAACGTCATTTATATTTATTGTTATTAATATGTTTCTCACAAATGACTGTGGTATGTCCTAAATTATTGTTATGGTAAGAATCTGTTATAGATGCATGGCGTATTATTATTTTATAGTTTGTAAAGTAATTGCTTGAGATATATACTGTTACGCAAGCAAATTATTCAGTTAATATTTGTAACATGTTTTTATCATGTAAATTATGTTTGAAAAAAATCAGGAATTGAAACACATACAGATTGCAAGACTGTAACTTTCTGTTAAACTTTTCGGCATGAGAGCCAACCAACATGGGTGTAAGGAACCAGTATAATTATGGAAGGGGGGGGGATGGGGGGGCGCGGTACAGCTCTTTGTATACACAGGCCATAAAATAGCTTATATATACTGTACATACATACAAACACAGAACAATTGGGGGGGGGGGGGAAGCACAGCGGAGGAAGAGGGGGGAGAGGGTGGAAAGAGACACAGGGGAGGGAGTTGGGGGAAAAGATACACAGGGGAGGGAGATAAGGGGAAAAAATCCTGGGGAGGGAGAGGGGGCAAAAAAACATGGGAGGGAGAGAGTGGGGAGAGGTTTGCAGTGAGCGCCAAAGGCACAAAATTTGCGAGTTGGCTGAGGCCTGCAACGAGGCCCATAAAGTAGAGGGGGGGAGGGGCTTGCAGTGAGCAGCAAAGGCGCTCATTGCAGGGCCCACAAGTTATAGGGGAGAACCTTGCATTGTGTGGCAAACGGCATTGCCAGGCTTCAAATTGTATTGCCGTCATTTTTGACAGGCAAGTCGCTAGTATATGTATAAAAAAAAATGAGGTCTTTAACTCGTCAGTCGTTTTGACCCTCCCCCCCTTCAAGACAGTCACGTACGAGCCCTGCAATGAGCACCTTTTGCTGTGGTCTGAGCAGTAACTGTGTTAATCCACATTCATTTATCAGAACAGACAGGCAGAAAAAGACGTCTCCATTCTGAGTGGCTAAAGAGAAGCTCCCCATAATATAGAGAGGGAAGCAAGAGGTGGGACTGTAGGCAGTATAAACATCAAATCTTCAAAATAAGATAACTCAATTAAAAAATTTCAATTAAAAAAAATCTATAAATATTTATACATTTTTTTAATGAGATCTAAATGATACGGAAGGCAAATTTGTGTCCCCTTAAGCTTTGTCAGCCTAAATATCATGCGCTGTATAAGACAAAGCAGAGTTTAGGTTATTTTTTCACACAAGTGAAACATAAGCATAATTAAACTTGTATAGAATTTGTAATTTGAAATGCTGCATATTTAATAAGATTCTAACCCAAGTTACCATTCATTTTCACATCATGTATTTATAGCAGTGAGGCAAAGGAAAGGGAAATGCAGTAACTAGTCTACATCTGGAGTTTGAGGACCATGGGATGGGGGGGGGGGGGAGAAAATTGCAGATACGGTTTGTCAGCCGAGCAACCTCTTTCAACTTGCTCCATATGATTATGCCAATTTATCAGACCTTCTGTAAAAAATTAACTATTCTAACATTTTTTTTAGCACACACTCTAGTATCTAATAAATAAAATACAATTATGACACAACAATACAAAAAATCTTAATTTTATTAACATATTAAGTTGTAGTGCTAAATATTTATACATATTTAGAGAAACATATTACATTATACACACATGTATATTATAATGTCATGTATTATAATATACATCTTTTGTTAAGGAACATCTTACTTTGATACATAGGCATCTCAGATTAAAGAGACAAATTTGACAGGAAAATACATCTAAAAATCCAGTCACATATCCATATACAAATGTTTGTTGAATTTACCCTTTTATACTCCTATACTGACCCAGAGTTATGACAAACATCCTGTATAAGAAACAGGTAAATATAATATTTTGATTCACCTTTTAACTGAATGTCAGGTGGATTTTTTCTGTTTGCATTGATTTCCACATCATATAACTTTTTAGTTTATCCCTGTAATCCATGCACCTTTTGTAGGCATTTCTAGCAGTAAAGGATTTACAAGCCTGATTGAATGACATTTTCTCAGTTTATCTTTGTTTACATATTGTTTCTAAGTTTTGCTCTCAGATGTAAAGTTGCCTCCTGAAGAAATAAAATCAGGTAAATCTATATTGTCTACAGATAAGTAGGACATTCTTTCTGAATGAGTGATTTATGTGGGTGTTCATACATTATAATAAATATATTAGTCATCAGCTATTAATATTTTTCTATCCCGCTATCAATATTGTTCTTATGTGCTGTGTTCGTCTGTATTCCATTTTTTACATGGAGGCAATACAATATGAGGACCACATGAATGATCAATACACGCTGTTACTGAGGTTCTCTATATGGGCACCAAATTCTTATTAAATGATTTATCCTCTGATTCTTATACTACATATTTGCGACAACGGTAGCTTCTATTACATACCTAGCAGTAAATGGCGATCATTGCTGCATTAATCTGGATAATAGTCCGTAGTTTTATCTGAATTCTTGCTATGCTTCATTAAACAATTTTAATAACCCTGAGAGACATAGACACATTTCATTCAGGTGGTCGATGTTGAAAGAGAAAATCACTCCAGATACTGTCTGATTTGTGTTAGCGTGTTCATTTTCAAGATAGATATCAGTCGAAGCATAAAAGTATTTTTGACACATAGTGGACTTTTACTATTAGAGGGGCTGTGATGAGGTATTGGCGATTTTTCCCATAGGAAATATAGCATTTTGAATACAATGATGCACATTTTAGCTTTGTGACAGCTTAGTAAATATCCCTCAGAATATTACTTAGCTTATAAAAAGCTCAAGTAATTAAAACAAATAAAATAGACCAATTACATAAATTAAGCTCAGTACTTTCTTACAGTATATACATCACAAGAATATTTATGAAATACTTTTCTTTAAAGATTGTTGAATTCACAGTGTATCACAACTTTCTACTGATAGCTAATATACAGTGCTAAGTGATATATTGTTGTACATAAAATACCATCAATGGCCCACAAGACTGGCACCATTTTTTTTTTTTTTTAGCAATTATGGCGTTTTATGTATGGACACCTTGTTTATGACTCTGGAGCAATTTCTCCATTGCTGGTTTTGTCATCAAGCTGAAACCCTCCATTTGTAGCTTCATATGAGGCATCTTGTTTATTTTCTTCTATCTCTTTTATGTCCTCTTCTGTTTTTTTACCATAACGTCTCAAATAGAGTCGATAACCTGTGATTTTCAAAGTGCTCTTGTTAGTAACAGTACATATTAGAGGGAATGTAATAAACAATGCAGCATTTATTTGTGTCTTTATAATGATTATGTTCTAACAGTGTTGTATGTGAAGCAGATTGCTCCAGTTTAGTTGAGTGTATAGCAGATGTAATGTAGATGATTTTATCCAAATATACATGATTTTTGCATTAAACATCATATACAAATAAGAATAGCGCCCACATTAATATAAAATATTGTCACCAACAAAGACGAGCTGGTTTTAAAACATTAAAAAACATCTCTTAGCATGAAATTGAATACTGCAAACATCACAAAAAGAAATACAATCCCAGCACAACCTACTTTTTGCAAGAATGTCAGGGCCTCTGTGTAGTGCTACTACCCAACTTACCCAATTAGAATAACACAGAAAGGTACTGATGTTGTTGAAAAGATGCATTATCAGATCCTTGAAACTATATTTGTATTTACTTCTCCATTTTTGAAATGGGAGATACTGGTAGTATTTAAAACTTACTCTTTTAAATATGTGGACAACCTGTGACACAAGTGTTCCTTTAAAAGGGTCTCTATAGTCCCATATTTGCAGTGCTCTGTCTTAAAGAGCTAGAATTAATACTGGGCAAAATGTTTTTAGAATTTAAAAAAGTAATAGCAATCTTTAATTTACATTTTTTTGCATACAATTATATGCACACATGATTATGAACACTGTTGCCTTGTAAAGTATTTCACCTATGTTTCAACTTCAATGTTTCCTTTAAGCTTGAAGGGTAGACAAGGAAAGTCCATTGTCTGTGGTATAAAAATGTAAGTAGCAATTCACTATGGCCCTCATTCAATTGCGATTTGGCCAATTGAATAGGGCTCTAAATAAGCACATAACATATTTTTTTCAAATAAGTTTTTAGTTGGTGAAAACCTTGCTTTTGGATAGATGTTTACTAACTAAAAACTTCTTTCAAAAAATATGTTATGTGCTTATTTAGACCCCTATTCAAATGGCCAAATTGCAATTGAATGAGGGCCTCTGTGTTCATGAGTTAATTATAATCTCCCAGGCTTCTACTTACTTGATAAGAAGTATAAACTGACAGATAGGGGGATGTAATAGAAAACAAAACTTACTAAACATGTTTGCATATAAAATATTAGACTATAGTGTCCCTTTAACATATTTTGTAGATGGCAAAGATACAAAACTGAACCTTCGGTGTACTGTTTATAAACACTATCAGCCTTATTAAATTGCGATTCTGCAAATTTAAAAGGGCTCTATTTAAGCACACAGCATATTTTTTTACAGAAGTTTTTAGTTAGTGAACTTCTATCCAAAAGCAAGATCTTCACTAACTAGAAACTTCTGAAAAAAAATATGCTCTGTGCTTAAATAGAGCCCTATTCAATTGGCCGAATTGCAATTTAATTAGGCTGTAAGGATCTGCTGATATTTCATAATAAAGAATGTACATTTGTTTTTAGGGAATTAATGCAATTTGGACTAGAATAAGTGATTAAACACCTAAGGACTCAAATGCTTACAAAGTATTACCAATACTTACCTAGTAGTAATATAAATACAAATGCAATCTGGAATATGCTGTAGATTAGTGGGAATGTGAACATCAAACTAAGCTGTTCAGGAGTAAATGATAGTTGCACTATGGTTGTACACAGTTGTGTATTTTGCATCCCAGTTTCCAGAGCTACTGTACGACATCTAAATATACAAAAAAAAACATCTATATAAGAAGCAATAGAACAGCAATAGAACTGATCATATTTAAAGAACCGATTATGGATTAAACTAAACAAAATGTGCAAATATATGTAATAATTTTATATTTTATTGGAACACTGCAAATTTTTCATTTACATTTATAGCATGAAGCAAATTATAAACAAAACCAATCAAAATATGCTATTGTGGGTAAAAAAAATGATTGAAATACCCTCCACTGTATATACAGTATGGGTACATCTGCTTATCACATGAAAGTTAGTAAACATGTTTTCCCACAGGATATGGCTTGCAATATATATATACACTTAAATACACCTAAATTTATGGGTATATATGTATGTATGTATGTATATATATATATATATATATATATATATATATATATATATATATTTATATTAAACTCTCGATTATCCGGCACTCAACCACCCGGGACTCTCAAGCAACTGGCGCTTGCCTCTATTCCCCATTTGCAAAAAACTCTTGATTATCCGGCACTCTCCAGCACACAAAAAATAAAATAAATGAAAATAGCTTAGTTTTGTTATTAGTAGCTATTTAATAGATTTTGAGGTGTTTCAAGGGGTTTAAGGATTGTCTAGGCTGTTGTTTTCTAGACTCTCAATTATCCGGGGAGTTTACTGTATATATATATATATATATATATATATATATATATAGATATGTATATAGTATATATATATATATATATATATATATATATATATATATATATATATATATATATATAGTGGAAGATATTTTCATCACTTTTCTACTCATCATAATATATTTCTGACTGAGTACCAGAGTACAAGTCTCATTTCTCAGTTGCAAGAACCAGCTTCACACTGTTAACCCCTTATTTGCCCCAAAACAACTGTCTTTTTTCAGCAGTGTACCCTAATCCAACACTATCAGCCTTATTAAACAGCGATTTGACCAATTGAATAGGGCTCTATATAAGCACATAGAATATTTTTTTTTACAGAAGGTTTTAGTTAGTGAACTTCTATCCAAAAGCAAGGTCTTCACTAACTAAAGACTTCTGTAAGATAAATCTGCTCTGTGCTTATATAGAGCCCTATTCAATTGGACGAATCACAATTTAATAAGGCTGTATGTTCTGAAGGCAGCCTGAGAGCAGCACATACAGGTCCCATGTTAAGTTGGCTATAGACACCAAGCCAGTACATTTTGAGCCTCATTTACATGTCAGACCAAGAATCCTTAGCAGTAGTGGGGACACTGTCTTCTGATTAGCACGGGGGTATTTATATTTTATGTTGCTCTCAGCCATTCTGATTTATGCACCCCCAGCTCCTCCTTTCCCCTTCCTATATCCCAAATCAGAAGTTTATGTGTGTTTATGAATACATATAAGTCATGTCGCAATATGTCAAGTACACTAATATACAGAAATATCACTACACATAGTGACTTCTGTGCATATACAAACATATATCAGTATATTGCACTGCAACTTCTGCTTGCTGTAAATGTGCTGCCCAAGGCCTGGAACACAAGGGCCTAGGTTTAAACACACCCCTGCTGACCAGCTTGGAATATGTAGATGTACTCAGAATCTTTTTTCCATTTTAAATGTAAAAATGAAACATTATTTTCGTATGATATATACTTGTTATAGGGTAAATCAAACTGTACCTGCTCCATGACTGATTAGAAAGCCAAGCCAAGAAAAATCCTAAGGTGTAGCCAACTAGTGGGAATATAGTTCCTACAATCCATAATTGAGGGGCAATAACCCAGGATCCTCTGTATAGCACTCCACCAATCACAGCAATCACAACAATAAGGACTCCTCCAGTAATTGATCCAACCTAAAGAAAGAGACTCACATTAGGGTAAATCTTGCATAAGATCCTGGTTCAAGGATTTCATCTTGGAAAACAAAATATATATGTCCATCAGATACATATTTTTCAAATATTTTTTATTTATTTTAGCAAAGATTGCAATTATGTATTTCATTCATACTATATATATATATATATATATATATATATAATATATATATACCGTAAACTCCCCTTTATCCGGCACCAACGGGGTCTCCCTATTGCCGGATAAGTGTATTTGCCTCTTAATCAGGAGTCCCTGAATTTAAGGGTCTATACAACCCTTAAACCCCCCAAAACCCTCAATTTGCATTTAAAAAGGCATTAGCACCTAAACTGGGCCATTTAGGCCCAGAAAAAACAATTAGAAAAAAGTTAGTTTTTTATATGCTGGTTTAGCAGGAGTTTTTTGAAAATGGGGAATTGATGCCGGTGACGGTTGCTGGAGATACCCGATTAGTTGGGTGCCGGATAACAGGGATTTTACTGTATATCACATATATAGTTGTGGATCTGCGTGGTTGTCCGGAACGTTTGCAATGTTGGTAACGCACTTGCGAGCCTCAGAAAGCGAGGCTAGCGGTTGACGTGGGACTTATGCTGCAATGAACAACAAAGGAGCTCATTGCACTGCGAGCCTTGGAAAGCGAGGCGAGCAGTTGAAGGGCGCAGGACTTAGGCTGCATTGAGCGCCGAAGGCGCTCATTGCACTGCGAGCCTCACAAAGTGAGGCGAACAGTTGAAGCACGTACCGTTCAACTCCAAAACCACGGAAAAAAAAGCACCGGGGGAGAACAATGAAGCCTGGGAGTGAGGTTGCAGCAATTTTTAGCCATATTTTTCTGCGCTTTTCGCCACTCGAAAATCGGCTAAGCGAGAAAAAAAAAATGGCGGATGAAAAACGGAAAAAATCTGAAACAGGATGAAAACAAGGCTGAGCAAAGCCAGGCATGCAGGATGGCAAAGACAGTAACACACACGAACAACGCTAGGCATGCAGGAAAATAAAACAAAAGACATTCAGCGCGTAACACGCAAACATCCAGCAGACACACAGGGGAGAAACACAAAGGGAAGGGACAGAAGAGACACCTGCCACCCACAAGTACAAAACTTGCATGTTAATAAACTCTGCAATGGGCGGCCCGTACACTCATAGCATGAGTCTCGATGAGCACCGCGAGCAGGAGAGGCTTTCAATGAGCGCCAAAGGTGATCATTGCAAAGCAGGAAAGTTGTAGTACACAGAGGGAGAGGCTCGCAAAGAGCGCCAAAGATGCTCATTGTGAGCCACGTGATGAACGCTCAGCGCGGGGCTCACGATGAGCGTCGAAGGTGCTCAAAGGAGCAAAAGCCTCACATTGTGTGGCAAACAATATTGCCAGCCTTACAATTTTATTCCCATAATTTTTGACGGGCAAGTTCCTAGTATATATATATATATATATATATATTATAGATTTTGATATATTCTCACCTTGATAATTTTCTTTGCTTGTTTAGGCCATTTATGATTAACAAACATCCCAATTCCAACTGGAACTACGAGAGTTACAAGAGAAATGCCTGTAAAAGAGAAAACAATTAGGTGTAAATTTAAGTTTTTAAGCCTATGACTTAATGTCAGTATAAATTAATAATATGGTGTTTCTTGATAGCTATAGCAGTTTTAAATAATTCTTTGTCAGGTAGTTCATACAAAAAAACTTCTCTTTTTGTATTTATATTACCGTATATTACCGTACTTAGCCCAGTACTTAGCCCAGATCGACTGTATCTGATCATCTAGTTTTGAGAAGTTAATTTGTGTATATCATTTGAAAATAATGTATATAAAAAATAAACAACGAAGAAATAGCTATGTTAGAGATTGTTCATAAATGTATCAAACATTTCTCTTAATCTGAAATTAGAGATGAATAATATCAAGAGGGTCAGGATTGAGTAATCTGTTAAAGGAATATGAAAGTTTCCATGTTTTTAATATTAAAATAAACAACCTAATTTTGTTTGTATATCTAAAGATCATTTTATTAACAAGTGCTTAAAAGCTCTGTTTTTACTTGGCAAAAGCTTCTGAATAGTCCCTACAAAGGTCCACCCCCAGCAGCTCATACACACAGACTTTCTATTGGTACTAGATGTACTAACCAATCGCATACTGTCTCTCAACACCATGTTTTGAAATGCTGCTGAGAATCTGTGATTGGCTAGTACATTTAGTACCATTCGTGACACTGTGTGTGCAAGAGTTACAGGGCCAGACTTTTGCAGGGACTATTTGGAAGGTTTTAATGAGTAAAATTACTGCTACTAAATGCAGGTTGATGAAATGATGATTAGATATACAAACACACAAGTAGTTTATTTTAATATTAATAACACGGAAACTTCCATATCCCTTTAAGTAGGGGTGACAATGTATTAGGGTCAGACACTGTTTTGGCAGCATACAAATATCCATGGTTTGAGATGATTACTTCCAAATGATTCAGAGAAACGGATAACCCAGAGGGTAAAGATGGCAAATGGAATCATGGGTAGTAATGGTAGGTTTCGGGCACAGTCTTGGTTGAGAAAGAAGATTATTAAGAAACACATGGTAGGTAGATATACAGATGGCAGAATATGATATAAAGGTCTGCTCTCAGATGTTAAGAGTATTACCTAAGAATATTATTGCATTTTTCTTTTACAAGGGCAAAGTCAGAATAACTTTATGTTGATGAAAAAACAGAACAAAAAAAAACAAAACAAATTAATGCTTGTTTTATAATTGATTTTTATACGATAGTCTGTGTTTTGGAATTTATATCTCATTCTTGCCGGTGAGCCTTGATGATATATGCTTAGGAGTGTTCCAGTAAACACAGCAGGCAGACAATGATTATGAATGCACATTAGAATATGATGGTGACCATTTATGAAGTTACCTATGCTGTCGTAGGGAATCACAATGGAACTGGAATCAACCCATTTCTTGGTGTACAGGAAAAGGCAGAGAGGCATCATTCCCAGTGCCAAGAGGGTTGAACATGTCGTCATGCTTATACTGCAAAATAAATAAGCATACTGGGATACTTTGGAAATATGTGTCTTTTTAACATCAGTAAAGTGATAGATGTCAGGACAACATATACAGCAAACATTCAATAAGTTCTGCCTATTCTATCTTATACAATAGCTGAAAAGACAACACTTAAATCTAAGCACAATATATTTACAATCAATTGAATATCTTTATATAAATAAATGTTCCAAAATAATAGTAACTTTATAAAAAAAAGTGTCATTTTTTGCTCATCAGAGGTGGTTTAGTGTCTTTTTGACCCAATAGTATTGTATTTGAGTAGTTTGTAGGCAGCATAATTTAAATTATCAGTGAGTCAAGATAATATATTTTATGAAATTTCTAGACTGTTGAGATTATGTTGTATATTTTACATGGGGGGGGGGGGGGGGGGGTCGTTTAGATACGTTAAAGAAACTTATTACAACTTTTCTTTTCTGGACAGTATTGTCCATTATACATGTAGAAATTCATTATTGCAATTTCTAATATATAGAACATTTCTGAAAACTACAATTATGATCAAGCTACTGTCTGAGATATTTCTAATCACTAGACTGATAAGAGTCTTTAAAAATATAAAAGACAATGACACTAAAAAGATTGCTAAAAGCAGATAACTGACCAAGTAAATGCAATTTTATTGTACCATTGAGACATGCTAATGTACCTTTCATGCATGTTGTTGAAAGTAGTGGAATGTTTTATTTAAACTTTACTAAATAAAATAAGTTATATGCATAATGGTAACTTACACATGTATTCAATAGTACATATATTCAACATATCACCTATTTTACTAGATACTAAATCACAATGTCCAAAGGTGAAAGCTGCAACACATTGTCATATATGCAAAATTGAAATGCAACTGTTATTTGCACATTAATTAGTGTTATTGCCCCAACTTACATTTTGTACACACAGTGGAGAATCTAATATCTCAGACTGAGTAGTAAAAAGCTGTGCACAGTTTTACCATCCAATGTAATTTGAAATGTTTTTTGAAATCAGTAAAGATATTACATTTATTTAAGTTAAGGTATTTCTTAAAAGTAATTAGATCATTATACACGTATGCCAGACAGAAGAACATTGAGGGCTATTTTGTTCAAAAGTTAAAAACGCTTACCTCAGATCCATGTCGCCATCTGCCCAGTATGCCAAAATGTTGGAGCCAGTTCCTCCAGGACAGCATCCCATGATTAAGACTGCAACAGCTTGCACAGGATGGATATTGAATGCGACAGATAATACAAAGGCTGTGAGGGGCATTATTCCAAACTGACAAAGAAAGCCTACTGCTATACCCCAGGGATGCTTTATGTGACCCCAAAACTTTTTTATCTCCACCGTGCAGCCCATGGCAAACATGACCAATGCCAACATAACAGTAATCACAGTACTTAATACTGTATTCAAAATTGCATTGAAATTATCAGGAGGCAGCAAGCAATCAGTGCCATTGCAAATTGTACTATTCTCATAACAGGACATAGATTTATCAATTACAGAAACATATGACAAAGTCTTTAGATCCATTCTGAATGTTCCTTAAAATAATCTTAAACAAATCTTAAATATTTCTTATAATGATCTTTCAATCCAACTCAAGTTGAAGACTGTATGTAGGCTTCCTACCTCATTGGCTTTTATTTAAATTGTACAAGATGCCATAAAAAGTTGTAAATGCTTAGTTTATGCCCAATCCTTACAATTGGCATCCAAACATTGAACAGGGAGCAAGAGTCAACTCTTAGGATTTCAGAGATCATAAATTTTTACTTTTATGGCATAGCATTAGGTTTACATATTAATTGACATGATACCAACCTAGTATTATGTTAACCTGATGGGTCTCTGACCTGATTTGGGTTTGGCAATTAATCATCCGCTTAGGTAAAAACATTACATTTTGATACAATTTTGATTTTGTTCAGTTGTTTTGTTCACTTTCTTGTCAGTTTTTAAAAAAATATTCCATGTGAAACATCTGTGGGGTGCGAATGCGAATGGGTTTGAGGAAGCACCCCTTGACCTGACGGAGCCTGGGTGCATGATGATTGGCTGACCTGGCTGCAGGGGCGAGACTTCCGCCTGAATTCGCTCGCTGTGGCAAACCGTGCCCGGCCGTGACAGCGTGCAGACTTGTGTGGAGGGAGCTCTGCAGTTTGCCTGTTTGGAGGCTGTCGGTGTGACCCATAAGTGCAGCAGCCATTGCCAGTGTGTGTGTGTGGGTGTGCGTGGGCGGTGTTTGTGCGGTATCTGTCTGGTTTTTGTATGTGTCTGTCTGTTTTGCTCCCTTATTTCTTTCTCTGCATTTGTTTTTTTTACTTTCTTGCTCTCCTTTCCCCCTATTCTCCCCCTTTTTTCTTTGCCTGGTATATATTTTGATATATTATTATACATCCCCCTTCTCTCCACCCCCCTCCCTTTTCATTCATCTCATGGAGGCATCTGAGGTTGCTGACCTTGACAGGCTTATGGCCTTGGTCTTCTCTATGGCTTTATGCCATTGGGTTAGGTGGTTGGAGAAGCAGTTAGGCACCACCCAAGCCACGTGTGGGAATGGTCCAGGTGCAGTCTATAGTGGCTGTAAGCCGGGGCAGCCGCGGGGAACCTGTGTCTACGGAAAAGACTGGACTTCGGGGTGAATATTACGTTAGTAGTCCTTCAGGGACACGTAGCAGGAGTCAGGTGGGCACCACAGGTGTGGATCCAGTGCTACAGCAACCATCACCTTCTACTGGGGGGGATAACGAGCTGTCAGGCGGCACAGGTGTGGGCCTAGTACCCTGGCCCTCACCGAACAAAGCACCTACGAGCTTAGTTATGCCCCCTCAGCCCACTCACACCTTGTTACACCCTCGCCTAAAGGGTACCAGGGTTAATAAAAAAATAAGGAGCTCTAATACGGTTTCTACAACTTTACACTCTGAGTTAACTGCGGTTCCCAAGACTGCAAATAGTAACCTTAATGTTGCTGTTTTAAAGGGATGATGCACAAGTGGAGTAAAGCCCAGCGGAAGCATATCGCCAGTACAGGAGAAGAGGAGACGAATTGTGAGCGAGATAAGACTGGAAGATAGTCAAATCGTGATTGATGACGTGCCGGTAGTCATTCCTATGTCCAGGCAAACACGCCCTGCCAGGAATAGGAAGTCTACATCAAGGTACAGTCCATTAGTTTTAACCACGTCACTAGAGAACAGTTACAGCTGATGTTTCGGGTAGTTCACAACAGTTTAACAATAATAGCCAAACTGACATGGGCAGGGACGGATAATCCATTAGGCCAACTTGGCAGCTGTCTAGGGTTACTTCCCTGTGAGGGGTACCACTTTAAAAGAAAAAAAGGTTCCTGGCTTAAAAAAACTAAATGCAGCAGCAGTTCATAGACTGCCTACTAGGGGGTAGAAAAGGAGAGTGACAACAGGAAAAGGAACTTACATGCACAGAAAAGGCAAACATGGGTCAGTGCATACCTTGCATACTCTCTAGCAGGGGCTCCTCTACTTCACTGCCTAGGGGCTCCAAAAAGGTAGATCCGGCCCTGGACATGGGTCCAGGTATAGCAGTACAAACTGGTCAGAAACCTTAGTTTCATATGACTACAAACCTGGACCTTAGGGGTTTTGATTTTGACGACATACTGCACTGTAGTCAAAATTATGTAGCAGACGCAGACTCCTCCCCTGATGAAGAGCGGATGAATGTGACGCCTCGGTGCAGGCAGAGACGAACAAGTAACGGCTCATCTGGCTTTCCTAGATCTCGAGACAGATTGAGGTCTCGCAGCAGGAGAACATGTTGTTGCAGTAGCGCGTGCTCAGAATCCAAGGGAGGGCGGAGCACTAGGTGTGACAGGAATAAGCCAGCGGCGGCTACGGTGGACAGGAGGGTTTCTAAAGTGGTTGAAGTGGCTACACCTGCAAGGTCTGAGCCAGGTGAGTTTGCGGGTAATCTGGGTTTTCCAGAGGTTAGTGGGTCTGTGGTAGATCATAGCAAGTGCAGGTCTTCCTAGTTGTTGGTTGGTCTGAGGGATTTACTAGCCTCTCAAAAGATTTCTATGACAGAAGCGGAGATGCACGAGTGGGTGACAGGCCTGGCTAGAAAGGCCTGGGCCCATAACAAGAATCCAAAAGGTCCTGTTCCGCCCGTATTGGCCCCAGTGGGGTCTCCTGTCCCCTCGCAGGCATCTCTCGGGCGACTCACTTGTTACCCGATAGATTTTGGACGGGTCATTAAGACCGACGATAGTCTGCCACCTGGAAAACCTGGGGGGCACACCTGTTGCTTGAGGTGAAGGAACAATTTGGAAGCAGGAGTTTATTGAACTCTTTTCACTATTGCCGCTGTCCAGATTTTCTGAGGGCTCAGATAGGGGTTATCGGGTTGAGGGGGAGGATCGGCGTACATCGCTCAGACGTATCCCCTGCACCTTTGATAACTGGTTACAGGTGTTTGCCATCATGGCATGCAGTATTGGGGAGCAATTCCCTGAGCAATGCTCTGGGCTTTTTGTGTACTTAGAGGAAATCAGGAATGCCTGTAAGACGTATGGTGGGATGGCTTTGTGGCGATATGATGAGGAATTTCGTCAGTACATGGCCACCAGGCCATCCATGTCATGAAGTCACAAAGCTGTTGCCTTCTGGCTAAATATTATGACACCTATGCGGGCCAAGCTGCCCTTTTGTTGCGGCTAGAAGAATTTGCTACGGCTTCAACGAAGGGATATGCAAATGGGTCCCTAATTGTCGGTTTAGACACACGTGTGACGGAGAGCACTCACTGGCAAAATGTCTTAAGCCAAAAGAGGGCAGTAGAGCCTATGAGTCTCCTCAAAAGGGGCAAGACTCCAATAGCACTGTCAGAAATGCTACCGTGGCTAGAACTCTATGGTAGGTTGCCAGGAAGGGAAGGAGCGACATCACTGCTGACTGAGGGTATTAGGGTGGGTTTAAAAATTCCATGCGAGTCTGGTCCTTTGGGTTCGCAGCCACCCAAGCTAAAGTCAGTAAAAGTTTTCCCTGGGGTTCTGGATAAGCTAAGCAAGGAAGTTTAGCTCGGGAGGATGGCAGGGCCATTCCAACATCCGCCAATATCAGGCTTGATAGTATCACTGTTGGGTATGGTCTCAAAGAAGGAAGAGGGTAAATTCTGGTTAATCCACCACCTTCCCTATCCGAGGTGCAGCTAAGGTAATGATATCATAGACAAAGATTGCTCTTCAGTATCTTATGCCTCATTTGACTTGGCTACTGCAATTGTCAGGAATGTGGATGTGGGTGCCTTGATGTACAAAGTGGACATTGAGTCGGCGTTCAGGCTTCTGCCTGTTCATCCAGCCAGTCATAGGCTTGTGGGTTGCAGTTTCGACAATATCTACTATGTGGCTCTATGCCTCTCGATGGGTTGTTCCATTTCATGTGCATATTTTAAACTTTCAGCACGTTCTTGCAATGGGTGGCATGCGCCGTATCCGGTTATTCCACCATGATGCACTACCTGGATGATTTTTTGTTCTTTGGACCTGTCTGTCATGATATGTGCGCATTTATCCTGGACACATTCACCAGGCTGACCAGTCGGTTTGGGGTTCCATTGGCCCGGGAAAAAACAGAAGGCCCCACTACAGTATTGACATTCCTGTGTATCTGAATTGACTCGGTACGCATGGAATGTTGTTTACCCTTGGAGAAAGTTGTTGACTTGAGGGAAGAATTGATGGCTGTACTGGGTGCCAGAAGGATTGCGCTATCCATTCTGGGAAAATTGAATTTTGGATGCAGAATTTACCAATGGGCAGGATATTCAAAAGAAGACTGGCGTTGGCAACAGTGGGTGTCAGGCATTCTCATCATTTCATTGCAGTGTCATCAGTGATGGTTGACTTTTCTTGAAGAGTTCCATGAAAAAACCTTGATACATATGCGTAAGCTGTCTACCTTTGACTTGGAGCTCTACACGGACGTATGTGGGTCCATTGGCTTCGGCGCCTACTTTGCGGGGAGTTGGTTTGCTGTCAAGTGGCTAGCAGCATGGGTGGAGGAAGGCTTTACAAAGAATATGGCCTTCCTGGAGCTGTTCCCGATTGTGACGGAGGTTCATGTATGTGGAAAGGATTTGGGGGACCGACAGGTTGTTTTCTTTACGGACAACATAGCATACAGGCAATTAACACCATGGCAGCGACTTCCATACCGGTAGTACAATTGATACAACCCTTGGTGTTAATTTACCTTTGGTTGAATTTGTGGTGTAAAGCGAGGCACGTACCAGGTTGCAAGAATTGGATTGCTGACGCTTTCAGGAGGAAAGATTCAGGCGGTTGGCACCAGAGGCCAAGTTACAAGGAGACAGCATCCCTCCAGAGCTTTGGGAGCTTGGAGTGGAAAGATAGCTTAGCTGATATGGCGATCCTTAGCACCTGCAACCTGGAACGCATACAGGAGAGTTTGGAATGAATGGAATGACTTGTTGGCATTGGCGGAGGATCTGAGTTGGAAGAAAAGACCTTAAGTATATTGTTATTTTTTCTCAAAGAGAACGATTGTTCCAAGGCATCCTTGGGATGTCAGATAGCAGCCCTAGCGTTCATGTTTAAGCTAGCTAGCTGACCTGACCAAGAAGTTTGTGGTAAAATGGGTGTTACAAGGCATGTTTCAAGGCGAGTTTAGGCAGGGCAGGAGGCGCCCAATTACCTTCTCCCTATTGCTGCGCCTTTCACCTGTTTTGGTGGAGATATGTACAACACCTTACGAATCCTTGCTTTTCCGCACAGCCTTTTCGCTAGCCTTCTTCAGGGGTTTCAGGATCAGTGAATTGGTTGTGGCTTGTAGGCAAGGGTCCGGGGGAGTTCAGTTGGTGGAAACCTGTCTGCAAGGTGACAGGGTGGATAAATGGCTCAGGAGCTCCAAGACCGATTGGGAAGGTAATGGGAAGGAAATCGTGTTGCACCGGATAGGAACAGATTGTTGCCCGCATGAATGTGTGAGTATTTACCTGCGGCACCAACCTGGTCAGCCAGGTCCACTGTTAATACACAAAAATGACCTTCCGCTTTACTGTTTTCAGTTTGCCAAAGTGTTAAAAATATCCCTGCCACGTCTGGGCTTTAATCAAGCTGATTATGGGACCCTTTCTTTTTGGATTGATGTGGCAACGGAGGCATCAAATTTGGGTTTACTTGAGGAAGTAGTAAAAAGAATAGTTAGATAGGAATTTCTGCATTTTCGGGCTTATGTGAGACTTTTGACAGCAGCCCAACAGTGCCTTCTCTATTTCTTTTGCAGACCAGAAGAAGCAGTTATGGATTGTCGGGCACTCGTACATGTACACCCTACTGGGCCCACAAGTTTGCCACAGTCAAAAGCGATAACTCGCAGCTGGGGTGCCTGAGTCTGATCTGCTGTGGTGCGGCATCTTCGGCTTACAATGAGCACAGGTGAGTGGGCTGTTGGAGTCTTATGCCCACCGATTTGGAAATCCTAGTTTCCTTCTCATTCATGCAGGAGGTAATGATCTCGGTTTAGTCCCCATGAAACGTTTAGTAAGGGATATGAAAAGGGATATAGTTAATTGTCAGACAAAATGTCCTGTGGTTGCTATAATCTGGTCTGAAATGATAAAGAGGAGAACATGGAGGTACACCAGGGACCCTGAATAGCTAGAGAGACCCCATCAGAAGATTAGCAAACTGATGGCGGGCTTTATAAGGAAACTTGGCTTTACAGCCATTCGGTATAATGACTTTGAGTTAAAAGATGCAGATTATTTTTTTCTGCCTGATGGGGTTCACCTGACCAAAATAGGACTGGAGCTTATGATGCTTGAGTTTAGGGAAGGGGTTAAACAGGCTTTAGCTCTGTAGTTGGGGGGATCGCAGCCATGTGAGGCCTGTTTTTCTCGTATACTTGAGTCTGTGTTTAATTACTGTTATGCAGCTAATTGATCATGCTGGGGTCAAGCATTGTGTAGTATGACAATTTAAGAAGGTTATGTTACAACTAATGGAAACCCCCTCCCCTGTATTACATTTCCCTTTGTGCCATACCTGCACCCCTTTATTATGCAATTATTCTGTACTGCATGCTTGCATTTTCTTTATTGATCCTGCTTCTTGCAGTATCAACAGGATGTGTTTTTGTAAACTAATGACCTATCCACTAGAACTAATGAATGCACAGGGATTTGTATATTCAGAATTCCCAAATAAAGGGCCAATTGAGAGTTTGCTTTCCGCTTATTTTAAATCTGTAAAACAATCCTAAATCACATCAATTTAATAGTGGCTTTAAACAACACATCACCCAGTCAAACATGGGTTTTTAAAACACGTAGAAAGCTACTCAACAAATGCTAAAATACAGCTTAACTCACAACCTCTTTCTAAAAACAAATACAACTAACTAAATTACATAACTTTCCCCCAAAACATAGAAAATATTTCCTCCCAATGATTTTAGCTACCACTTCTCTAATTGGTTGAATTCTCATTCATTTCAGCAACTCCGAGTTGGTTTAAGCTCTAATACAATTATTTACGGAATAAAAAGCAGTCATTCAATATGTTGAGCTCCTCATTGAAGCTTTTTTTTATAGCAAGTCTAGGCATTTATTTTGTGTTGGCCCATTTTCAAACACTGAAAATTTTAGGTCAGTGATTGACAATATTGAAACATAGAAGGTAAGTAAAGTTTTTTCTTTTCTATCCAGTATTGAATGTGTTGCTCACAAAACCTTATTAAAGGGGTAGGGACCTGATTCAAGTAGTGGTAGTCCCATGCAAGTAGCCTCACCCCTTGAGGTCAGAGATGAGGACTGGAGTCGCAATGGATCCCATTTATAGGTATAATGGGATGGGGTTTTGGTTTATTTGTAGAGCTGGTGAATTTGAACCCTAAATGGGCTGCTAGGGATTAGAGATTTTATTTTTTTTATCTTAGAATATGTTTAATATGTAGAATATGTGGACAGTATGAATGGGGTAAGGGATGAATTAACTACTCATGGGCGGAGCAGAATTGGGTAGGGTTAGTTTAGATAATAGGAAAAGATAGAGGCAATGGTAGAAGAGGAGGGACTTGTTTTTATGTTAAGCCTGATTTAAAGCTTATAGTCAGAGAAGATATTTATGATGGAACTAGTGATGATGTTGAATCCATGTGGGTAGAGTTAAACAGTGGAGGAACACATCCTAAAAACACATTGGTAGGAATATGCTATAACTCCCCAAATATAATGGACCATTTGGATCTGCAATTATTGCTAAAGATTGGAAATGCAGCTAAACATGGTCAATTTCTAATAATGGGAGATTTTTACTACCCTGAAATAAAATGGATGAATGAGACCAGCAGTTCAGTGAGGGGAAGCATGTTCTTGAGTACACTCAGTTTTCCTCTTATGGATTGAACCCTGTTACATCCATAGTGGTTACTGAGGAAAAGGACCTTTTATATTATATTGTGTATATTGGGCTTTCTCTGTAATAATATACTTGGTTGTGGGACATATTTCTGTGAAGATATTGTATCACTGCAAACTGAAAGTAATTCCTTTTGTTGTCCACAAGATGGCACTGCGGGACGTTGGGGTACTTACAGGTCTTTGTTCAATTTGCCGCTCTGAGGCCACGTGGGATAGGCCCAGTGTTCCACCCCTACGGTGGGCAAGCCAAGCCCCCAATTGTCTACTGATATTTTTTGGGTGATGCTAATCTGGGAGGGGGATTTGAATGTGTTCAGCTCATTGTGATGTAACTGGGGGAGGGTTAATACTTTTGTCTGTTGGTCATTTGCTGTTTAGAAATGCAGGCAGAGAGTCCATATTAAAAGCCATGCTTCTGAAATACATTGACTATGGTGTATTTCTTTAAGAAGGATTGATACGACTGCCGGTCACCGAAAGGCACATTCCTTCATTGAAGATTGCCAGCATATTAAGGGCAATTCCTGTATCTAAAAGGCAGGAAGTGTTGGAGCTTAATAGTGCCCCTATCTGGAATCTTGACACTCAGAGATCATAAAACAACTATCTTGGATTTAGTCTTTATGAATAATATTGATATACTAATAGCAAATGTTGAAATAGGGGAACAGTCTAATTTGAGATAGATTTAAAAAAAAACACAATTTTAAGGAGTCAACAATTTTTTTTTTCATTTTAAAAAGGGCCAATTTTTAATGGTCTAAGGACAGAAATACAAACATATAGACAGGGACAAAGAACAAAAAATACTTGAAAACAAATGACCAACATTTAAAGCTTAACTAAATACAAATAAATACATATGAGCATATACTATGTGGAAATAAATGTAAAAGGAGTAAATCACATCCCATGTGGCTTAACAATGTTTTTAAGATCAAGATAGAGAGTAAAACACAGGCATTTCAATTATACAAGAAAGAAGGAACAGGTCCAGCTTTACATGAGTACAAGCCATGCAAAAGAGCTATTAGACTGCCTAAAATAGAAAATGAAAAGTTAATTGCAAAGGAGAGTAAGATGGAAGAAGGACAGGACGGAAGCTATAGGAATATTACAATGTGAAATATATGAGGCCAACTTGTTAATAGTGACGAGGAAAAGGCAAATGAGCTAAATAAGTTATTTTGGTTAAAGCAGGAAGAAATCTAAAAGAGGATGCAAATAATAAATGTTAATAAAGGCCAGGTATTGATGGAATACATCCAAGAGTACTGAGAGGACTGGTGTATGCAATAACTAAACCATCATATCTAATTTTTCAACAGTCACCTCAGGCTTGGTATAAGGAGACTGGAGAAAAGCAGATGGGATGCCTTTTATTTAAGAAGGGAGCAAGAGCCAATCCAGAACTATAGAGTGTAGTTCCACAGGGTTCAGTGTTAGGTCCTCTCCTTTTTAACATATTTAGAAGTACAGATTGAATAACATTCTCATTGCTGAAAACAATACATTTAAGCTTATTCCGCTTGGTTCTTTAGACATTGTTATCTCTAAGGCAAAGTATGGAATTTATTATTGCTGTAAAGCAAATATGAGTATTAATAAGGAGTTTATATTTTACTAGCGACTTGCCTGTGACACAGGCGGGAGAGGGGTGGGGACTTTGCGAATGTTACACACAAACTTGCAGTACGACAACTATATCAGTGATCTTACCCAGTGTCTGCCTCTAATATGTTTTTCCAATAAAAAAATAATCCTTTCTACAGCAATACTCTTGTTATGCATCTGAAAACTCATGTCTACTTCACTTTTCATAACTATATATATATAAATAAGCTCTTTATTTTTCGATAAATATCACTAAATAACTTACTTCCTGCATTATCATGTTGATTTATATTGGGGGTGTCTTGCATTTATAATTTTGTCTTTTGTGTGGAATATTCCTCATATATTTTAGGTATAAGACAAGAGAATACTAACTCAAATAGTATTTAAAATCTGTACAATTTATTAAAATAAGCAAATACAGGTAAAACAAAAACGTAATATATAGCAAATTATTCAGCATTGTAATTTTTAATGGAATGAAGTATTCAGACTCTGAAGCTCAACAGTGACTACTACAGGGCATATAACATAATACATTTTTTAAGAAACTAAACAGAATAGTGAGAGATTGTGAAGTTTTAACCTGCTCTAAGTTCACTTATATTTCTTTACTACTCTCTCTTAATTTAATTACTCCTTCTTCATCTCCTCTCTTCCACTCTTGTATCTTCTTTTTCACTTTTTTTCCTTCTCTGTCATTCTCTCATATTTATTTTTATGCATAGATTGAAAACAATCCTTCCTGTCTGCTCTCCCTTCAGATTGTCTATTTTGCACATGTTGCCTATGTACTCAAACCTATAATTATACAAGCTGTAAAACTGAGCTTTATATAACCATATCTTTTAAAATGCCCACTGCCACTTCATAATGATCTACTAATAAACTAAAAAGTGTTATTCATTTCTAGAGTAATTGTAAGTATCAGTAATATACAAAACAAACACATTTATTTTAACCCCCTGTTCACTGCTATTTTATTTTCCCAATTTACAGATAAACGTATGCACTAGTCTTTAATTATTCTCTGCAAACTGAGTGTTGAGTATTTTTTTTTTATAAGAATGTACATACAAATAAAGGCAAATGGCAACTATAACTGTTAGCATCAATCTTTATTCAGAACTTATTATCTGCTGAAATATATTTACTCCAGAGGACTTGTATATGATGCTTTTCTTAGGATTTCTCTTTTCTCTCAGCCTTGACTTTAAATGTTATATATTTTACTTACAGGTTGTTGGGTAAATCTGATCTTGTTCAGGAAGTGGAATAATGTGGTATAGTGTAGTTTAGTACCTACAACATCCCAAGAGCAGTCTGTGCCTGCAAACAGCCAAAAAGCAGTCTGTGTCTGCAAGAACCCAAGAGCTGTCTGTGCCTGCAAGAATCAAAGTGCCAGTCTGTGCTTATGAGGACCAAAGTGTAGACTGTGCTTATATGATCAAAAGTTTAGACTGTGCCTATAAGAACCAAAGTGCAGCCTGTGCCTATAGGATCAAAGAGCAGCCTGTGCCTATAAGAACCAAAGAGCAGCCTGTGCCTATAAGAACCAAAGTGCAGCCTGTGCCTATAAGAACCAAAGTGTGCTTACAAGAAACAAAGTGTAGCCTCCAAGCAATAACCTCTTTCCTCCTTCTCTACGTTGCCACCATCAAGTCCCTCTCAGTACAGTTAAAGTGTTGTTAAATTCTATGTTATCTGATGAATTTTAATTTATTTATGTCTGTTTAGTTTTAAGCTTTTGTATCAAAAACAACAGATCAGTTCAAACTAAATGTGAATTTTCTGGGGCTTGTAATATAATTATTTCAGTTTACATTGTTCTTATGGGAAATGCTACCTGGTAATGCAAACATTTTGGAACTCAACCTGCCGTCTGGAAATAGATAAGGGTTGAGAACCAAGGTACCACTGTATTTAACATGTTTATAACATACTATTTTCATGTAACCATAGAGTAAAGTAAAATTAATGCAGGATATTTTGCAACAACTCTGGTTCAAATTAATGAATTAACCCAATGTAACACAAGATAGATTGATAAAACATGTTTCAGTGGAAGCAGAATCTTAAAAAACAAGTTCTAAATATATGAATTGAACAAAGATAAAAAAGATCCAGAGGCCCGATTTATGCATTGAGATGTCTCCTAAAAATAATAAGGTCACTTGGTAAATGTAGTGTCTTCACAATTATGAATATAGCCACTACTAAACAGGAAGATTTTTAAAACAGGATGAGCTGAATATGTTTACTGTGAAAACGGAAAAAGTAGAACATATATTTAATAAAATATTGCTGGAAAAAGGTTTTAAGAACTCTCCAATTTTTGATAACAGCAACATAATATTAGCAAAATAGCAAAAACTGTGGCAAAGGGTCATGTTCCAGGGTAAATGACCTCAAGTCTTATATTAATTACATGACGTTCAGCGATTGTGGGTCAATAAATCCTTGCAGACTTATTCAAAGAATAAAGACTGCTCCCACTTCCTCCAGGTTAAGGTTTCTGTTATAAAATTTTGTGGAACAAGTTATTGACCTATGAAACTTTGCCCTGTGTACCACTTGGCATGTTAAAGTAACAACCAAGGTGGGCTGAACAGTCACCCATATTTAAAAGCTTATTGGAAAAAAAACAGTGCTTATGGAAAACATGATAAATCCAGTTGTTGTTTAGTAATACCACCATGTTAATGTTCTCTGTAAACTGTGGAAATAAGCTGTAGGCTTCCTGGAAACCTTCAGACGGATTGATTGGAGACACAGAAAGACGTACCATTAAAAATATAATTATCTGGCACTAAATACAATGACCTCGCTGAGCTTAACTCATAACCTTCATGTTGGTCCAGAACTGAAGGATATTACAGATGTGGTAAAGACTGGAATGGTTGAAGGCTTTATTCCATCAGTGAGGCTACTTTCCAAATTCAACATGCCACTGTTCTTTTTTACCTTCAGAGAAATTACTTAGTTGCTGATCAAAGTTTATTATTATTTTTGGCATTAAATGTGGTTTTAGTTTGGTACATTCTTCTCATGTTCTCATCGTGGAGTCCTTCAGTGTTACAAAACATTTTCAATAAAAGCATTTCCTGCTGGAGTCAAATTCACTTCATGAATTTATCCATGGTTAATAATCAACACACAGCAATACATAGTGTATCATTCCTGATTTATAAAATACGTGCCATAATAAACTATAAGCTATAAAAAAATAATAAAAAACTTTAATATTGTTGAATGTAGCAATGGTGATGTGGCATTGAGTAATTGCAAAATTCCGAAATAGAAACACATTTATGGATTTAAAGCATATTATGAAATGATACCTAACTGAAATGTGTTGAAAATCTCTTAGAGAACTCTTAGTTCCTATCAGTTCTTCTGTGGGGCATATCCATGTGATCTCTAGCTCTACACCCTTTAGTAAAAATGGCTGCATGAATATGTATGTAATAGATGTACACACTATACAAATGCCGTGCACAGTCAAATTCCAGTTATTCATCCATCGCAACACAGTTATTATTTTTAATTATAAAACGCCAACATATTGCGGAGCGCTAAATACAGGGAATAAAATGAGTACAGAGGACAAACATGACAAAGGGTACATGCTGGTACAGAAGGTGCAAAGGAAAAGAGCTTGCAATATAAATGATTGGTAGCACTGCAGTGTTCTCGTGCATATGCACATATATGTTCATAATACAAAATACTGGACAAGTAGTTCTATAAATCAAACAGAAATGATCCAGTGCTACCAACATGTACATCAAATTCTAGTCACAACTAATGGATTAGTATGTAAATAAAGTACTTTTCATTTTATGTATCTTTTAAATATGTACTGTGCATGCATATGCCAATAAATACATTGCATTATTCAAATTACATCAGTGGTGGAGCTAGCGAATGGAGGGCAGCAGTGCAAAAACATTTTTTGACCCCCCCGAGCCACCCACCAGTGCCATATTTTTACATACAAACATATACCTGTATATATCTAGATATATATAAATATATAAACAAATAATATATAAATATAAATATTTATATAAATATATACATCTAAATACATTTTCTTGTAAAAAAAACTTTTTTGTGAAAATGTTCCTTTATGTAGTACAGTGGACCCCCCAGGCCCCTCTCAGCAGCACCATTCACCCCAACACCCTCAGCAGCAATATTACCCCCCCCCCATCATCAGCACCCTTCACCCCAACACCCCCAGGCTCCCCTCAGTAGCACCATTCACTCCCAACTCCCCCAGCAGCACCATTCACCCCCAACTCCCTCAGCAGCCATATTCACCCCCCACAGCCCATTTAGCAGCAATATTCACTACCCACCCCCCCAGGACCACTATGAATCACCATTCACCCCCCAAAATACCCAGGGCCTCTTCAGCATCATTCATCCCCCACCCCAAGAAATTAAGAAGAATGGATGGAAGAATGGGGGGAATTGTGTGACAAGGGGCACTTGAGGTTTTGAGGGGGTGAATGATGCTGCTGAAGGGTCCCTCACAGAGCACGGGCCCCTGACTTCACAACTAATCAACAATATTTAGGGGTCTTAACTTATGTATCTATGTATGCAATATATTTATATTTACACTATATGTATGGTAGTCACACAATTTAAACAGAACCACATATCACCTTTCAAAGTAAGGATGAGATGATAGCATTATGATATGTGTTTGCATTAGATTGGTGAAAATTGTTTCTCTGCATGGGTTTAATATTTGATTGAAATGGGGTAATTATTTTAATACTGATATTTATTCATTTAAAAATCCAGTATTTTCCAAAGGCCTGATAAAGGAGCACAGCACATGGTTCAGACATATATAAAATTGACTGAGATAGAGTTTGGCTTGTTTAGCAATATGTAATATATGAAAAACAGAGAAATATTTGTGTATTTTCTATGTACTGGGTTTGGGTCTTGAGATTTCAGAAGTAGAACATTTGTAGAATGAGTACCGGGAGAGGGCAGGCAAGTACAACAGACCCAAAACACTAACATGTTGTTTGAACTGATATTTCCTGTATGGGGTTTCACATTTTTTCATAGTAAATCTAAAAGGAACCACACAGCCCACATAAAAAGGCAGATAGCTCAAATACATACTTTTCTTGTTTAACAAAAACTCTCATTGTGCTGAATGGATCCTCACAGTATTATATAAGAACACCATGCTGGAGTCTGCAGCATTAACAAGGTTATGGAACAAAACAAACAAAAGCTGGAGTGACTAAAATGATAAATAAAACAGCATGTGTGATATCATTTTTACTGACAGTAAGATTATACCTTCTATATGTACAGATTCATGTACTATATATTACTATGCTGGATCATCGAAGATCACATACTGTTAGCTCGTATTCTAGATGTCAACTTAGAATTCATCATAATTCCCCGCACTTATATTAAACAAGTTCAGCACATATGCTAAATTTAAAATGAATTCACAAAATCTGAACAACTATTCATATCAATATAATCAGATATACCGTCACTCCGCAAAACTAGGCTCCTGTGAGATGAACTCCATTAATTATCTAGGTGTCATCCAACTGAAAATTGCTGAACACTATACCAAAATAATTCCTTTGATCTTATTGCACAAATCAAAACAGCCTTACTAAAAGGGCACCACTACTTATATACTGGGGGTGCACTGTTCACCTATTTTTTTTTTAGCATGCCTTAGCCCCTCTATTGCTTTCACACCTTGATAATCTCAGTCCCAAAATACATTCTGAAATAATAATAAAACACCTTTTAAACATTTACTTTGTCTAAGAAAGAAAGTGGGGATGCTTTGTCCTACCAGATATCACATATATAGTTGTCAGTCCAAGGACGTTGGTCACGTTTGCAGGTTTTTCATGCTTTGCGAGCCTTGCATAGCGAGGTGAGCTGTTTGTGGCCCGTAGGGCCGCAACTGCAGGCCTCATGAAGAGAGGCGAGCCCTTCACCACCCAGGACTTAGGATGCAATGAACACCGGCTCATTGCAGCACTTAACAAGGGACGAAAAATTACAGCCCTTTGGACTTAGGACCACAGGCACGTATATAGACTGGGGCCTCACAAAAATACGACTTTAATGGCCAAATCACTGAACTGTAAAAAGCTGAAAAAAATCAACAAATATGCTGAAATTTAACTTACACCCTCACACACAGCACAGGGGGAGAGCCAGGGATCCTGTGACTGATGTTGCAACTTAATTTGAGGCATATTTGCCATTTTTTCACGATTGAAAACTGCAAAAAAAAAATGGATGATGAAAAAACGCAAAAGGATGAAAACAAGATCGAAGCTCAAAATAAAAGCCCCAAACCCATAGCACTTAAGGAAAACCAGTAACACTTCCTCTGCAACAGTAACATTTACACCAACGCAGTAACACTTTACCAAAAGCCAGTAACACTTAACTCAAGCCAGTAACACACGGGGGGTGAGAGGCACTCAGTGCGGGGCTTGCAATGAGCGCCGAAGGTGTATATTGTATGCTTTTTTTTATCTTTTTAGGCACAGGTCCATGAAGGCATCCTCTTCATCCGCAAGCAGAGCTACTGTATCAAATAATGTGAGTGAGATATTTAAACAGCCATTTCATCAATGACCCTAGCAGAATGATCTCATATGACATTAATTAATCATATAGCACGTTCAATAACACCTGTTTATTGTTAAAAAATAAATGCCCCGGGTCCTGATGGAATACACCCAAGGGTATATCTAATTTTTCAAGACTCGCTCACCACAGGGTCGAAGTCAGATGACTTGAGAAAAGCAGATATGATACCTACATTTAAAAAGGGAGCAACATCAAATCAGGGGAAATATAGATCTGTGAGCTTCACCTCTGTAGTTGGGAAGCTTTTAGAAGGGTTAATAAGGGATAGTATACAATAATATGCCTATTTAAATATGAATATAAGTTGGAGTCAACACAGATTTATGAGGGATAGGTAATGTCAAACAAATTTAATTAGTTTGTAAGAGGAGGATAGTAGGAACTCGGATCATGGCAACTCAGTGGATGTAGTCTTTTTGGATTTTGCAAAGGCTTTTGATACAGTCCCACATGGAAGTCTATTGTGTAAACTAAGGGATACAGGAATTGCAGTAAATATCTGCTCATGGATTGACAGCTGGCTAAAAGATAGGAAGCAAAGGGTTGTTGTAAATGGTACATACTCAGGTTGGACTAATGTGGTAAGTGGGGTTCAGTATTAGGTCCTCTCATTTTAACATATTAATTAATGGCTTGCAGTAGGACTGGAAAGTATCGTCTCATTTTTTTGCTGATGACACTAATGTGCAAGGTAACTAAATCAAAAAAAATTTATACTGTACTTTCCCTTCAAAGGGATTTGCATAAATTAGAGGAAGGGGCAATTAAATGGCAGATGAGATTTAATACAAATTAATGTGAAAATATGCATTTGGGAAGGAAAAATAGCCGTGCAATTTATAATATTAATGGAGCAATTCTAGAGATATCAGATATAGAAAGGTATTTGGGAGTACTTGTGGACAACCACCTAGGTAACAGTGCTCAATGCCAAGCAGCATCTGCAAAGGCAAGTAAAATATTAGCATGTATTAAGAAGGGTATATAATGCTGCCACTATACAAATATAAATATTAGCATGTATTAAAAAGGGTATATAATTCTGCCACTATACAAAAACCCTAGTACGTCATTTGGAATGGAGCTGGAAAAAGTACAGAGATGGGCAAAAAACTAATAAGGGGAATGGAAGGACTAAGCTATGCAGAAAGTATAACCAAATTAACCTATTTGGTCTAGGAAAAAAGAGCAGAATCGATGGATAACTTTAAAAAGAGGTTGGATATATTTTTGAATAAAAATGGCATTCAGATTTATCCTGGATAATTAGGAAAGGAGTATTGATCCAGGAATTTATATATTTTTCCCTTGTGAGACAATTGCCAAATGTTTCAATGTTTTTTTTTTTCTGTTGGCCTTCCTCTGGATTCATTAATAATTAGCCATTAACAATTAATACCGGGTAATAAATGATCCACATATTATAATGATCATAAGAGTTCTAAAAATGTTGACCTTGATGAACTGAATGTCTTTATTTAAACCTCCATTACTATGTAACTAAGTAACTATAAAACGATATACATATGTTCAACTCCTTCTAATGCAGATCTCAATTTGGACTATCAATGTCCAAAATAGGTCAATTATTCCAAGCCAGCAATAATATACAGTTGCAAGCAAAAGTATGTGAACCCTTTGGAATGATATGGATTTCTGCACAAATTGGTCAAAAAATTTGATCTGATCTTCATCTAAGTCACAACAATAGACAATCACAGTCTGCTTAAACAAATAACACACAAAGTATTAAATGTTGCCATATTTTTTATTCAACACACCATGTAAACATTAACAGTGCAGGTGGAAAAAATATGTGAACCCTTGGATTTAATAACTGGTTGAACCTCCTTTGACAGCAATAACTACAACCAAATGTTTCCTGTAGTTGCAGATCAGATGTGCACAACGGTCAGGAGTAATTCTTGACCATTTCTCTTTACAGAACTGTTTCAGTTCAGCAATATTCTTGGGATGTCTGGTGTGAATCGCTTTCTTGAGGTCATGCCACAACATCTCAATCGGGTTGAGGTCAGGACTCTGACTGGGCCACTTCAGAAGGCGTATTTTCTTCTGTTTAACCCATTCTGTTGTTGATTTACTTCTATGCTTTGGGTCGTTGTCCTGTTGTAACACCCATCTGCTGTTGAGCTTCAGCTGGTGGACAGATGGCCTTAAGTTCTCCTGCAAAATGTCTTCATAAACTTGGGAATTCATTTTTCCTTCGATGATAGCAATCCGTCCAGGCCCTGACGCAGCAAAGCAGCCCCAAACCATGATGCCCCCACCACCGTACTTCACAGTTGGGATGAGGTTTTGATGTTGGTGTGCTGTGCCTCTTTTTCTCCAACATAGTGTTGTGTGTTTCTTCCAACAACTCAACTTTAGTTTCATCTGTCCACAGAATATTTTGCCAGTACTGCCTGTGGAACATCCAGGTGCTCTTGTGCAAATCGTAAACGTGCTGGAGCAATGTTTTGCTTGGATAGCAGTGGCTTCCCTCTGTGGTATCCTCCCATGAAATCCATTCTTGTTTAGTGTTTTTACATATCGTAGATTCGCTAACAGGGATGTTAGCATATGCCAGAGACTTTTGTAAGTCTTTAGCTGACACTTAGGATTCTTCTTCACCTCACTGAGCAGTCTGCGCTGTGCTCTTGCAGTATCTTTACAGGACGGCCCCTCCCTAGGGAGAGTAGCAGCAGTGCTGAACTTTCTCCATTTATAGACCCAATTTGTCTTTACCGTGGACTGATGAACAGCAAAGCTTTTGGAGATACTTTTATAACCCCCTTTTCCAGCTGTATTGCAAGTCTAACATTCTTAATCGTAGGTCTTCTGAGAGCTCTTTTGTGTGAGGCATCATTTACACCAGGCAATGCTTCTTGTGAAAAGCAAACCCAGAACTGGTGTGTGTTTTTTATAGGACAGGGCAGCTGTAACCAACACCTCCAATCTCATCTCATTGATTGGACTCCAGTTGGCTGACACCTCACTCCAATTAGCTTTTGGAGATGTCATTAGTCTAGGGGTTCACATACTTTTTCCACCTGCACTGTGAATGTTTACATGGTGTGTTCAATAACAACATGGTAACATTTAATTCTTTGTGTGTCATTAGTTTAAGCAGAGTGTGATTGTCTATTGTTGTGACTTAAATGAAGATCAGATCACATTTTATGACCAATTTGTGCAGAAATCCATATCATTCCAAAGGGTTCACATACTTTTGCTTGAAACTGTATGTGTTAAAATGTCCTAGTGATATAGTGATAGCACTCTGGCCCCGCTGAGTGTGGTCACAGCTAAGCATTCCTTGCAAGATGCCACATCATTTTGCATAGTGATGGCAAGTGATTTCAAATTGAAATGATAGAGAATGGGTTGCACTGATGAAATAGATGGTAAGTGGTTTATTGTTAAAGTTACAGTATTTCCAACTGGTCCCTATACATACAGATTTATTACTAGATAGTTTTTTTCTTCCACGCTTTTTGTAGGACCACTTTAATTTTTATTTTTTGTTTTAACACACTGAGTGTGTATGTTTGGGATTTGAATACACAATCCAGTTGTTTTCAGCATCTGTGGAATGGTCGCAGATAAAGGACATGGGTGTAAGTGTTATGTGCATTAGTGGTTACTTCTATTATCTTGGACATTTTAAGATGGTCCTTTTCTTCATCTGATTGTGGTTGATGTGGTATAAATGACCACATGTGACCCTAGTAGATGAGATGCCATCATTATTATTATACAGTATTACTTTGATCTCTTTAGGTTTTGTCATTTTCTCTCCCCCTCTTGTCCTTTTGGATCTGCCCACACCACACTCATGATGTTAATGCACAGTTGTATATGTTTATGACTGTGATCTGTGTATTAATTAGTATTCATTAATTCATTATTATTTAAATGTAATCATCAGTATTTCGTAAAGCACGGTGAACAAGATCAATGATAATGATTATTGTGAGTTAATACTTCAATACATATACATTGGACACTGATGGAGTTCACCATTCCACTGAAGGGTTATTAAGCATCTGATATGTGTAATTAATATTTGAGCACATGATCTATATTGGTATACATGTTGCTACTACATAATGATGTATTTATATGGTTCACATTTTTCACATTTATGTCTCTGTGACTGTCATATATTTTTTGAAATTGAGTTCTCTGAGGCTATTTATTAATGTGCTGTCTCTTTAAGAGATTTATCCAGCTGTGAGCAGATATTTCCTGTTTCCATATGTCTGATAAGTCTCAGGTGACAATTAAATCATTTTAGATTACTCATATGTCCCAATAGCAATGTAAATATTTAATTCTTTATGATTTTGCATGCAATTTCTATTGTTTTAGAGTGTTTCCTGTACCATTAAGTGGCACTGTGGCAGTCCACTATGGTTTTTAACGGCAACTACAAGTGGTCTTTGGTACCCCATAATAATTTCTTCAATTTGTTTGCAGTTATGGCACGGCCCTGATTTGCGACTCGATCTGTAAAATCTTATTAGCATAGGGTTTGGGGGTCAGAGTCACCCCTTAGTACCTATAGTCATTATCAAGTTTATGAAGTTAGCTGTAATTTCCAACTCCGGCTTGCGGCAGTGACTCATAACAAACAGTTCTCTTGCAATGATTTAGGGGTGGAGTGATTAACATAGCTAGGCAGAATGTTTTGTGCATCTATGGCAACTCGTAATTGATTTTGACTGGGATTAGCATAGGGCCCCTTGGTTTTTAGAACAAAAAAAACTAACCATTTCTCTTATGAAATCCCTGTTTATGTTCAACTCAATTTTATAATAGCAGACCCAGAACTGAATACAATCAGTTTGGTTCCATTACATATTGGAACAAACTGAACCAGCTAAATTGTGTTACTAGTCCAATTATATAATTTATGATAAAACAAAATTAAACAATGAATCATGCAATTAACAGTGTTTAATCATTAAGAACATTCACAGTTATCAAGATTCTTATCATTTTCAAACATGAATATTTTATTGTGTTATAAAATTAGATAGAAGAGCATAACACAGCAGTTATGCTGAAGGGAGTGCCCTGGATTTGATACAAATTCAAATTTTGTAAGTGTGTCTGTTGCTTGAGAGATGGGTCCATCTTGTTTTTTTAATGTGCTGATTGTATCTCTGAAATCTGCAGCTGACTTCATTACATCACAGATTATATACTAACAAATAGCTTCACCCAGTTCTGTCCAACCATTTTGGGCTAGCATATATACTAGCATGTTTGCACATCACTAAAATGACAGGTTCAGGTGAAGAGAAAGGGAATAGGGAGTGTGAGTAAAGGAGACAGATTGGATGATGCAGGAGAATTTGAAACAAATTGGTGAAGGAGAGTCAAAAGTGGAGTGTGTAGACAGGGGTGTAGAAGCCAACAAAATCTTGAGGTGATGACATTTAGACACAGCAGTAAGAAGTAAAAAGGGAGAAGTAAAAACAAAGGAATTAGATAAGAGTGAGAGATGAGAAAAGAGAAAAGGAGTAAAGAAAGGGGTAAGACAAAGGGTGGAGAGGGGAGAAGATTGGGGAGAAACAGACAGAGGAAAAGAGATGGAAAGACATGGGAAGGGCATGGAAAGAAAGAAAGAAGAGAGAGAAAAGGGATTAATGAAAGATAGAATGGAGGGAGATACATGGGGCAGGAGAGCAGATAGAAAAGGATAGAGAAAGAGAGAAGAGTGGAGAGAGAGACAGATTGAGAGAAAGGAGAAGCTGATAACAATGACAGGTGTGAGAGACAGGGAAAGACATAGGGATGAGGAGAGGGAGTGACACCCATGAGAGGGATGCAGACAGAAGAGGGGAGAAAAAGGGACATATGTAAAAAGAAAGAAAGAGAGGAATAGAGAAAGACAATGAAAGGAGAGTGAGAGAGTAAGAGGGTAAAGAGAGACAGAGTAATGATAGAGATAGATAGAGGGAAGGGAGGGAAAGAGACAATGTGAAGTAGAGACAGACGGGGTGACAAGGTGAGAGAATAAGGTAGAGGGGTTTAGACACAGGAGGGGGCTGACAGAGGGAATAGAAATACAAGAGAGGACTGACAGACGGGATTGAGAGACAGGTGTGGGCTGATAGAGGGGAGAGAGAGTCAGGGGGCTGATAGAGAAGGAAAAGGAAACAGGAGGGGGCTAACAGAAAATGGAAGCGGCTGATAGAGGAACAGAGAGAAACATGGATGTGGACTAACGCAGAATACTGGAGAGGACAAGAGAAAGAAGAAAAAGTAGAATTGAGAGAGAGGATTTTAAGGAGACAAAAACAGAGAGGCTCCACACTAAAGGCCCTATCGAAATCTTTTACTCAGTCATTTATGGTGCCAGTTATTTCATAACCTGTCAATCTCAATCAGCCTTTTTACAGGGCTACAGGAAGAGACTGAAACAACCAGTGTTATCAAGTTATTGTTTGTGGTTCCATTGTTTTTGACTCAAAGACCATTCCAATTTAATTTGATGGTAAACTCGTAAGTTTCTTAGGCTGCGTAAGGCCTTATGGTAGCTGGTCTTTCAATAAAAAGTTAAATGTACTGAGCACCAACCAGAAGGTAGCCTTACTGAAACCTGTCAAAAGCAGTCAAAGAGACATTACTGTAAAAAACATCTAATTGCATTATAAAATCTGTATTTAAATGCAGTGTTTCTATAAGTATGGATCAGGTACCTATGTAGGCAGCTCTTGGGTTTGGGAAACAAGTTTTATTTTTAAATAAAATAAATCTGTATGTGTATAGAATGAATGAATGTAATGTGTGATTCTGATATAAGCAGCATGTGTTAGATTAGAATAAGGTAAGAACAAGGATATGTCTGTAAAGAGAAGAGTGGTAGACACCAGTGGCGGCTGGTGAACTTTCAAGTTGGAGGGGCGCCAGGGCGAAACATAGCCCTGCCCCCCTTTTCAAACACACCCATTTTTATAACTCCTCCCCCTGATGTCATAATGACCTTTATAAGCCCCACCCAATGACCCTATGCTTGCAACGCCCATTGAAATATATGATCAGCAATGCAGCAATGTCAAGAAGTAAAGTAACAATGTGTTAAATTCATTGGTATACAATATAGATTGAAAAAACTAATATGACAAGACTACAGCAATATCATAATTGCACCTATACGCATTAACAGAAAAATTAAAGCAGTGACACTTACCATTAGTCGGCTCTTCTTCTCTGGGTATTCACGTTCAGTAAGTTGAACAACGAGTACAAACAAATCTGCTGCCACATAGGGTTTGCACCTGGGGTTGAAAGAAAACAAGCAAATCAATCAGACCATTCAAGAACAAAACCATACCTTAAAAACCTTAAAAGACCAAGTGGAACCATATAGGCCCCAAACATACCTTAGAAGACCAAGTGTGACCATATAGGCCCTAAACATACCTTAAAAGACCAATCAGGACTGTATAGGCCCAAACCAGTGGATCTTGGGATTCAAGAAAACAGCAACATTTCACTTCTGTTTAGACAACACAATACTCAATGTCAAACAAACACGTTGAATTAGCATATGGATAACCATATGAGCAGTAACGCCACGCCAAGGCTTCAACAATTGTTACTGACCATTCACACACCTTTCATAGCTCCTTCCATATGCACACCCACACACCATTCATACTTTACTTACCACTAGTTATTTTTGGTAGTTCGGTGGTGCCATTTCTGAGAACTTTACTTACCCTTGAAGGTGCCTCCAATTCCTTCAAACCAATGCATTCAACCGCTCCTGGGCCATGGTGCTTCTTAAATACCTTTTTATCCTCTTCAATGTGGAGAAGCATCTTTCTGATTCTGCAGTAGTCTTCGGTGTTGTAAGAAAGATTCCTTATAGCTTCACTGTCTCTGTGAAATCATTATGCAAGATTAAATTGATGGTAAAGTTGGTGCAGAGCAACAGCACTCGTAACAGACATGAAATTCTGGCTTCCCGTATAGAAGTGACGCTACCCTTGGAAGTGCCTCCAATTCCTTCAAAACCAATGCATTCAACCGCTCCAGGGCCATGGTGCTTCTTAAATACCCTTTTTATCCTCTTCAATGTGGAGAAGCATCTTTCTGATTCTGCAGTAGTCTTCGGTGTTGTAAAGCAGGATTCCTTATAGCTTACTGTCTCTGTGAAATCATCTATGCAGATTAAATTGATGGTAAAGTTGGTGCAGAGCAACAGCACTCGTACAAAACATGAACTTCCGGCTTCCCGTACAGAAGTGATTGCTATCCTTGGAAGTGCCACCAATTCCTCGCCAAGGCTTCAACAATTGTTACTGACCATGCACACACCTTTCATAGCTCCTACCATATGCACACCCACACACCGTTCATACTTTACTTACCACTAGTTATGTTTGGTAGTGAGGTGGTGCTGCTTAACGCAGTTTATCTTTGCACACCCTGGGGGTATGCATTCTTCTTTGCTTCAATCAATGGTATTTAAGTTTTGCACTGCGATCTTTCAAAGAACAAAACTTCTCAATGTTTTTTTCATTGAAGTCTGGGATCTCGGAAATCAGTTGCTTTTCCATTGAGAGCATCGCCAATGCATTCAACCGCTCCAGGGACATGGTGCTTCTTAAAAAGGTTTTTATCCTCTTCAATGTGAAGAAGCATCTTTCTGATTCTGCAGTGGTCATTGGTGTTGTAATCAGGATTCTTAATAATTTCACTGTCTCTGTGAAATCATTCTGCAGATTCAATTGATGTAAAAGTTTGTGCAGAGCAACAGCATTTGTACAAGCATGAAAATCTGTCTTCCCATACAGAACTGACAGCTCGTAATTGTTCCTTCTTCAGTATTGGATATGCTTGCACTGAGTTTTCCAGAGTTTGGGTCGGAAAGCAAGTGTTATGGGTTTTAAAAGTCACTTTGAACAAGTTTGGCACTGACTAGGTGATTTGAAAATGAAAAACGTTCTTTTGCATGAACCACCACTATGTCACATACCTCTCTTGAAAGTTGTCTCAAGGTTGAGATCTCCGTACTCAGTCTGCGGAATGTTACATCGCTAGGCAAACTTGCTTCTATCTCGTCAACAGAGTTACAGATTTTCTGGATGCTGCTGACAAAGTCTTCTGTGACTTTGTGGATATAAACAGTATCCGTGTCTCGCTTCTGAAGCTGACTATAGAGGATGTCAACATGTGGCATTATTAAATGAAATAATTTAAGAAGTAAAGGAACTCCCTGTCTTCCAGCAATCCAACGAAACCTGCGGCTTCACGTATAGATGTTTGATCAAAGTTAAGACATGCTTCAATTGTCTGGAAACACTCAAGTAGCGCATCTCTGTTCTCGTAGATGATGTTCATGGTCCTAACGTTGAAGGTCCATCGTGTCGGTGCACCTCTTGGAAGTCTTCTACCAACTACCTCATCCAGAACTGCAGTCGTTTTTGGAGAGCGTGAAAAAAAAGATGGTATGCCGCCTATGTTGGAAAAAAAAACTCGAACTCTTCCAATCCTTGAAACTGCTTGCTCCATTATTAGGTTCAGTTGGTGAGCATAGCAATGGACGTAGTGTGCGTTCGGGTACACATCTTTTATTTTTCTTTGAACTCCTCCTTGATCTCCACGCATCACACTGGCACCATCGTAGCTTTGAGCTATGAGTTTCATCTTGTCTTCTGGCTCTGGGAGAACAGTATTCAGACTTTCCAGCACAACAGCGGCAATCGAGTCTGCATCCGTTGCTTTCAGTTCCGTGAAGCCATCAAATCTTTCCACCACTTGATGCTTCTTGTCAATGTAGCAATAGACTACAACGCACTGTGTCCTAGCGGAAATATCGGTTGTTTCATCCGCTTGGATTGCCACAAACTGGGCTTCCTTAAGCTGCTGGTGAATCACTTCCTTAATAACTTCAGCATGCAGTCCAAGTAGCTCATTCTGCACGGTTTTGGAAGTACCCTTAAACACAATTTCAGTCTTTAAATGCTGTTCCATTGCACTATCGATTACTGCCAACCAAATCCCACCAGGCCTCGAAACACTCCTGGATTTAGACAAAGTTTCACTTTCGTCGTGTCCTCTTACATGCCAGTTCAAAAGCGCCACAAAAGCTAAAACAATCAATTATCTTCGAAATGATGTACCGGTTCTTTGCCACTTCTTCTTCTGTTTTTGAATACTGACTTGGTATCCTTGATCCAGTTGAACTGCAATGTTTGCCTGTCCAAGCATCTCAAACTTGATCCTGTTATCCAAGTTGAGATTTAGAAGTTTTGTGTTTCGCCATTTTATCTGCTAGATGTTGTGACGTCGTCTCACTCCAGTTTTGGTCCAAGCAGCGTCACCACCAAATAGGATGCATGGAAAACAATATAAGGACTTTCTAGAAACGCTTCCACAAAGCCAGTTGTTCTTCTTGTACCATTCTATATTGAAAGTACGGATATATTGCTTCCCTCTATCTCTTGCGATTTGCTGCAGATTTATCTATGGTTGGTCAGGTCCCTAATCGTTATTACTTCCACCTTCTCCTCATAGGTTAGGGTGCTGAAAGGCTTCACAAGTAGAGAGTCAATAGTAATAATTTCTGATACCAATAGAAGAAATACGATCACACGGTATATTAATTTATATTATGTCACAAAATTACTTTAAAAATAACAGTGTGTTGAATTCATTGGGTATACATTACAGATTGCAAAACCTCATGTGACAAGACTACATCAACATCAAATTTGCACCTATACACATGACAGAAAATTCAAAGCAATGATACTCAACCAACAGTTGACTCTCCTTCTCGGGGTATTCACGTTTCAACTAAGTTCAACCAACGATGTCCAAAACAAATCTGCTTCCACAGAGAGTTTTGCACCTGGGGGTGATAAAAAAATAAATAAATTAGAACGTTCAAGACCCAAACCGTAACTTTTAAAACCTTAAAAGAACCAAGTGTGACCATATAGGCCCCAACCGCACCTTAAAAACCTTAAATAACCATAGTGTGACCAATATTAGGCCCCAACCGCATCTTAAAAACCTTAAAAGACCCAAGTGTGACCATATAGGCCCCAACCGCACCTTAAAAACCTTAAATAACCAAGTGTGACCATATAGGCCCCAACCGCATCTTAAAAACCTTAAAAGACCAAGTGTGACCATATAGGGCCCCAACCGCACCTTATAAAAACCTTAAATAACCAAGTGTGACCATATAGGCCCCAACCGCACCTTAAAAACTTAAAAGACCAAGTGTAACCAAATAGGCCCCAACCGCACCTTAAAAACCTTAAAAGACCAAGTGTGACCATAAAGGCCCCAACCGCACCTTAAAAACCTTAAAGACCAAGTGTGATCTTATAGGCCCCAACCGCACCTTAAAAACCTTAAATGACCAAGTGTGACCATATAGGCCCCAACCGCACCTTAAAAACCTTAAATAACCAAGTGTGACCATATAGGCCCCAACCGCACCTTAAAAACCTTAAATAACCAAGTGTGACCATATAGGCCCCAACCGCACCTTAAAAACCTTAAATAACCAAATGTGACCATATAGGCCCCAACCGCACCTTAAAAACCTTAAATTACCAAGTGTGACCATATAGGCCCCAAACGCACCTTAAAAACCTTAAAAGACCAAGTGTAACCAAATAGGCCCCAACCGCACCTTAAAAACCTTAAAAGACCAAGTGTGACCATAAAGGCCCCAACCGCACCTTAAAAACCTTAAATGACCAAGTGTGATCTTATAGGCCCCCACCGCACCTTAAAAACCTTAAATGACCAAGTGTGACCATATAGGCCCCAACCGCACCTTAAAAACCTTAAATAACCAAGTGTGACCATATAGGCCCCAACCGCACCTTAAAAACCTTAAATAACCAAGTGTGACCATATAAGGCCCCAACACGCACCTTAAAAACTTAAATAACCAAGTGTGACCATATAGGCCCCCCAAACCGCATCTTAAAAACCTTAAATTACCAAGTGTGACCATATAGGCCCCAACCGCACCCTTAAAAACCTTAAATGACCAAGTGTGACCATATAGGGCCCCAACCCGCACCTTAAAAACCTTAAAAGACCAAGTGTGACCATATAGGCCCACCCGCACCTTATATATATATATATATATAATTATATATATATATATAGATATATATATATAATAATATATATCAATATATATATATATATATATCAATATATATATATATATATATATATCAATATATAATTATATATATATATTAATCAATATATCTATCAATCAATATATAAATCAATATATATATCTCAATATATATTATATATATATCTCAATATATATATATATATATATATATATATCTCTATCAATCAATATATTCTACAATCAATATATAAATCAATCAATATATATATATATCAAGTATATATATAGTATATATATCTCAAATATATATATATATATATATATATCTATCTATCAATCAATATCACATATTATAATTGTCTAACTGCGAGTTGTCGTCACGCTTTGCGGCCCTCGCAAAGGAAGGGCCGCAACTGACGACAACTCGCAGTTTCACACCATTGCTCCCATCACCCCCTACTGCAGGAGTGCACGGGTAGCCCGGCAAAGCGTGCGCCGCGCACGCACGCGAGGACGTCGCGTACGCGGGTAGCCGGGCAGACAAGCTGCGCGCGCACGCGAAGACGTCACATAAGCGTGCGCCGCGCACGCATCAAACCGCAATGAGGTGGAGGGTGAGAGACACGGGGCCAAGGAGGGGAGAAGCAGGGGGAATAGATACATGAGGGAGAGGAGGAGGGGAATAGAGACACGAGAGGAGGGGGGAATAGAGACACGAGAGGAGGGGGGAAGAGAGACACAGGGGAAGTGAGATACAGGGGAGGGGAAGAGAGGGACAGGGGAATAGAGACACAAGAGGAGGGGGGGAAGAGAGACACAGGGGAAGTGAGATACAGGGGAGGGGAAGAGAGGGACAGGGGAAAAGAGACACAAGGAGGGAGGGGGGAGAGAGACACAGGGGAAGTGAGATACAGGGGAGGGGAAGAGAGGGACAGGGGAATAGAGACACAAGAGGCGGGGAAGAGAGACACAGGGGAAGTGAAGATAACAGGGGAGGGGAAGAGCGTGGACAGGGGAATAGAGACATGAGAGGAGGGGGGTAGAGAGACACAGGGGAAGTGAGATACAGGGGAGGGAAGAAAGGGACAGGGGAATAGAGACACGAGATGGGGGGGGGAAGAGAGACACAGGGGAAGTGAGATACAGGGGGAGGGGAAGAGAGGGACAGGGGAATAGAGACACGAGAGGAGGGGGGAAGAGAGACACAGGGGAGGGGAAGAGACACAGGGAATAGAGACACGAGAGGAGGGGGGAAGAGAGACACAGGGGAATTGAGATACAGGGAGGGACAGAGAGGGACAGGGGGAATAGAGACACGAGAGGAGGGGGGGGAAGAGAGAGACACAGGGGAAGTGAGATACAGGGGAGGGGAAGAGAGGGACAGGGGAATAGAGACACAAGAGGAGGGGGGAAGAGAGGACACAGGGGAAGTGAGATACAGGGGAGGGGAAGAGAGGGACAGGGGAATAGAGACACAAGAGGAGGGGGGAAGAGAGACACAGGGGAAGTGAGATACAGGGGATGGGAAGAGAGGGACAGGGGAATAGAGACACGAGAGGAGGGGGGGAAGAGAGGGACAGGGGAATAGAGACACGAGAGGAGGGGGGGAAGAGAGACACAGGGGAAGTGAGAGATACAGGGGATGGGAAGAGAGGGACAGGGGAATAGAGACACGAGAGGAGGGGGAGGGGAAGAGAGACACAGGGGAAGTGAGATACAGGGGAGGGGAAGAGAGGGACAGGGGAATAGAGACACGAGAGGAGGAGGGGAAGAGAGACACAGGGGAAGTGAGATACAGGGGAGGGGAAGAGAGGGGACAGGGGAATAGAGACACAAGAGGAGGGGGGAAGAGAGACACAGGGGAAGTGAGATACAGGGGAGGGGAAGAGAGGGACAGGGGAATAGAGACATGAGAGGAGGGGGGGGAGGAAGAGAGACACAGGGGAAGTGAGATACAGGGGAGGGGAAGAAAGGGACAGGGGAATAGAGACACAAGAGGAGGGGGGAAGAGAGACACAGGGGAAGTGAGATACAGGGGAGGGGAAGAGAGGGGACAGGGGAATAGAGACAACGAGAGGAGGGGGGGAAGAGAGACACAGGGGAAGTGAGATACAGGGGATGGGAAGAGAGGGACAGGGGAATAGAGACACAAGAGGAGGGGGAAGAGAGACACAGGGGAAGTGAGATACAGGGGATGGGAAGAGAGGGACAGGGGAATAGAGACACGAGAGGAGGGGGGGGGGAAGAGAGACACAGGGGAAGTGAGATACAGGGGATGGGAAGAGAGGGGACAGGGGATAGAGACACAAGAGGAGGGGGAGGGGAAGAGAGACACAGGGGAAGTGAGATACAGGGGAGGGGAAGAGAGGGACAGGGGAATAGAGACACGAGAGGAGGAGGGGAAGAGAGACACAGGGGAAGTGAGATACAGGGGAGGGGGAAGAGAGGGACAGGGGAATAGAGACACGAGAGGAGGGGGGGAAGAGAGACACAGGGGAAGTGAGATACAGGGGAGGGGAAGAGAGGGACAGGGGAATAGAGACACGAGAGGAGGGGGGGAAGAGAGACACGGGAAGTGAGATACAGGGGAGGGGAAGAGAGGGACAGGGGAATAGAGACACAAGAGGAGGGGGGAAGAGAGACACAGAGGAAGTGAGATACAGGGGATGGGAAGAGAGGGACAGGGGAATAGAGACACGAGAGGAGGGGGGGAAGAGAGACACAGGGGAAGTGAGATACAGGGGAGGGGAAGAGAGGGACAGGGGGAAGTGAGATACAGGGGAGGGGAAGAGAGACACAGGGGAAGTGAGATACAGGGGAGGGGAAAGAGAGACACAGGGAAGGGGGAAGAGAGGCACAGGGGAGCGAGAAGAGGAGGGGGAAGAGAAACACAGGGAGGGAGAGGAGGGGGAAGAGAGACACGGGATGGAGAGGAAGGGAGGAAGAGAAACGGTAGGGGAGGAAGAGAAACGGGAGAGGAGGGGAGGAAGAGAAACGGGAGGGGGGAAGAGATGAGGGTCAGGGGGTGGAGAGACACAGGGGAGGGATGAGGGGGGCAGAGACACAGGGGAGGGAGACGGGGTGAAGAGACACAGAGGAGGGAGAAAGACACAGGAGTGGGAGAGGAGGAAGAGACACAGGAGAGGGAGAGGGGGAAGGAGAAACAAGGAAGGGAGAGGGGGGAAAGAGACACAGGGGGAGGGGGAAGGAGAAACAAGGAAGGGAGAGGGGGGAAAGAGACACAGGGGAGGGAGAGGGGGGAAAGAGACCACAGGGGAGGAGAGGGGGGAAAGAGACACAGGGGAGGGAGAGGGGGAAGAGACACAGGAGAGGGAGAGGGGGGGAAGAGACAGAGGGAAGGGAGAGGAAGTAGAGGGCGGGAGAGGCTCACAATGAGTTCCAAAGCCACTCATTGCAAGGCCCGAGATGAGCGCTGAAGGAGCTTATCGCAAGGCCAGTAAAGTAGAGGGGGAGGAGGTTCGCAATGAGCCCCTCCCGTCAAGTAGAGGGGTAGAGAGGCTCGCAATGAGCGCCGAAGGCGCTCATTGCGAGGCCCGTGATTAGCGCTGAAGGCGCTCATCGCGAGGCCAATAAAGTAGAGGGGGGAGAGGCTCGCAGTGTGTGACAAACACCATTGCCAGGCTTCAATTTATTGCCGTCATTTTTGACGGGCAAGTCGCTAGTATCAATATATAAATCAATCAATATATATATATATATATATATATATATATATATATATATATATATATACACACACACACACATAAAGCAATATACATAAAACAAAAAAATATATTAATTGATATTTATTAATTGATTAATTGATGTACTTTATTAATTATTAGATTTTTGCTCATGTATTTGTATTAGACATTATTTATTATACATATTACAGTGCTATTTATTTGCTATACATGTTACAGGACATTATCCTGTAACATGTATATCACATAAATAGCCCTGTAATATGTATAATACATACAAGTTCACACTAACCTTTTTTGCCCTTACAGGCTTCCATACCTGCTTTGCTAATTTTTTAGACTCTGATTGGTTGAAATCAATGTCAATCAAAAAATTTCAGCCAATCAGAGTCCTTCAAAAATAGTATCTAAGGCAGAGCGTGGGAAAAAAATCAATTAGTCGCGGGGGGAGCTCCTTGTAGGAGGAGCTCCATTAGATTTTTTTTTTTTTTTTTTTTTTTAGAGCGTCGGGTTTTTTAGGTGGAGGCCTCTTGCAATGGGCCAGAATGGATGGACAATGGCTTCAATCAAGATGAGGACAAGGGCCTCTATTAAGATTGAAGGACATGGGCTTCAATCAAAATTGATTGGAATGCCCGACTATCCAGGGCAGAAGGCAGCCGCTGGAGGGGTCAATTTGGAAGGTATGTGCTGTTATGTTTACTTATTGTTTTTTCCCCCCTTCCCATATTTTTATTCCATCTTTTGAAAGTGTAACTGCAATGTTAAAGATCCATTGCCTGTCACTTTGAAAAATGGAATAAAAATATGGGGGGGGGGGGGGGGGGTTGTGTTGTGTGTTTAACTGGTAGCATAGGCAGGTGGGTTGGTAGTTAGGTCAGGGTGGGGTCACTGGGTCAGGGTTTGTAGTTAGGTGGGTTGGTAGTTGGGTCAGGGTGGGCTGTGATCACTGGGTTGGTAGTTGGGTCCGGGTTGGTAGTTAGGTAGGTGGGTTGGTAGTTGAGTCAGGGTGAGGTGTGGTCGCTGGGTTGGTAGTTGGGTCAGGGTGGTAGGTAGGTGGGTTGGTAGTTGGGTCAGGATGGGGTTTGGTCACTGGATCAGGGGGGTAGGTAGGTGGGTTGGTAGTTTGGTCAGGGTGGGGTGTGGTCACTGGGTTGGTAGTTCGGTCAGGGTGGTAGTTAGGTAGGTGGGTTGATAGGTAGGTTGGGGTGGGGGTTCACCAGGCCCCGATGTGCCTACAGGGGGGGTGATCGGGGGTTGGCACAGGCCCCATGGGGTTGATCGAAGATTGGCACAGGCCTTATGGGCCTACTGCGGGGGTTGAAACAGGCCCCATGGGCCTACTGCGGGGGTTGGCACAGGCCTTATGGGCCTACTACGGGGGTTGACACAGGCCTTATGGGCCTACTACGGGGGTTGACACAGGCCCCATGGGCCTACTGCGGGGGTTGGCACAGGCCCTAGGGGCCTACTGGGGGGTTGGCATAGGCCCCATGGGGGTGATTGGGGGTGGCACAGGCCCCATGGGGATGATCGGGGTAATCGGGCGGTGGCACAGGCCCCATGGCGGTGATCGGGGGTGGCACAGGTCTTTTGGGCCTACTGCGGGGGTGATTGGGGGTTGCCCAGGCATTGCGGGCCTAGGTAGGTAAGATGGTGAGTGGGTGTGTGTGGGTGGCAGGCAGGCATAGTGGGGTAACTGGGGGACCCTTCGTTTTATTAGGGGTCTAGGGGTTTGGCCAGGGCAGTTAGTACTTACTGTTGTAGGTTGGGTCAGTCTGAGTGAGTAGTTTCAGCCAGGGAGGTCTCAGTCTCAGTGGGAGCAGGAAACGAAAAGAGGGCTGGGCCTGGCTTATGGTGGTTTTATTAACAGGGAGCTGTCAATCAAAATTAAACTCGAGGCTCTATTAGCTGGTGGACGCCCTGGGCTAACGGTCTGGGTGGGCTTAGGTGGTTCTCCTGACAACTGTAAGACTGTCAGTCATTGAAATGGATACATTATCACTGCCCATGCATAGCTTTTCCCTGGTTGGTGGGCGGAATCCATTAACGTCATGACTCATTCATAGAGTCTAAAGGTTAGTGTAAGTGCAGTAGTGTAATCTGATCACACAGCGTGGCACGTGCAGGGGAAAGCAACAACAATAGAATAGAGATAGTGTAGCATTGCACACACAGCACTGACAGCAGTGACCTGCAATAAAATATTTGGGGGGGGGGGGGGGCGCTTGCCCCGACGCCCCTAAGGACGAGCCGCCACTGGTAGACACTGATTGTGGTTAAATGTGGGCTGGTAATTAATGCTGGAAGTGAACTTCAACAGAAATATTACTATATAACACAGGCCATGCACAGGACTGTCTTTGGAAGCATGTAAGGGCGAGGCTGTAAAAAGCCTCAGGGGCATGGGAAATAGGGCCAAATGATGACAATGGGGATTGCATTAATGTGATTTAGCTGTTGATGAATGCCAGCAAGAGCACAAGGAGACTGTGGATAAGCAAAAGAAGCTCTAGGAAACTTACCTCGATCAATGGAAATCTTGGGTAAACCTGTTGTTTTAAGTCCCAAGTAATTGCTGTTGTGCATGTGACAATATGTAATGCATATATATATATATATATATATATATATATATATATATAATACATATGTAAAATGTTATATAGTGTTATTGTACTATTTAATTCTGAAAATGACATGAGATTTGTTTAAAACCTCTTAATCCAGAACAATGTTATAATGGAATAATTTAGGTTGTATTACCTCCACAAATTATTATTTCTGTTATTCACGCATCATATAGAAATATGAACATATAAAGTATAAAATACTGCATGAACGAACTTTGGGCACATTAATTCAGGTAACAACTGGACGATCACACCTATGTCATTGTTATGGCCTATACTGTTCACATGAACATGCTTTTGAGTGTAAATATGTAATTGTAATGTCAAACAATGCATATTTCAGGTTGTGTGCACCAATGTGATTTGTGTTAAATTATGATGATAGTTAACATGGAAAGTGTAATCACTTGGCCATAATAACATTAATTACTAATTAACATAACATTACTGACATGGAAACATATGATTACAGTTATCAAATACATGAAGACATAGAGGTATCCAGACATATTTTACCACCAACTATTATTGATCTTTACATATGATTATGCTGTTTTTCATATTTTATTCATCTCTTCTTTTAGATGATTTGGGAAACTATGATTTATACACACACACTTTACCTTAATACAGGATTGGTATACTGAAATATGATATGGATACACAAATCAGATAAATCATTAAGTAAAGGTAATGTATGATAAAGTCACAAATCACTAATCATTCCAAACACAAGGACACATGGATTATGGACCTTGCATTAATATCATTGGTGTGGTGCAACGAAACCCAGGAGGACAAAAGGCTGTATAAAATGGGATCATATGATATTGTATAATAATAATGCATAGTATCTACTAAAGTTACATGTGGTCATTACACCACAGAAATTATAATTAGATGAATATAAATCTAATCAATCATCACTTCATATAATAGAAGTTAATAGTAATGTGCATAGCACTTACATCATGTCTTCATCTGCTCAATTAAACAGATGTAATCTATCTATAAACACAGTGTAATTAGAAAAAAAATATATAAAGCCTGACACAGCTCTGAAATGATCAGTGTATGAAATTTGGAGGAGAAAAATCACTCACAATCTGCATGTACAATATAATGATTTATAATGTTACTGTAACAATAAACCAACTTACCTAATGTTCATCTACAAGCAGTGCAAACCATGCTGTATCTATCATGAGAAATCAGTTGCAATGACCAATAAGAAATATTTAGCAATGGTGTGGGATCTCACAAGAAATGCTTAGATGTGATCACAATCAGTAAGCCAGTTGTACTATGTCTAACTCTATATGATATTGTTTAGCCACATTGATATCACATGTTAAAGGTATACATGTGTTATCACATGATAACTGTTTCTTATGATATACTAACGTCAAAACTGTTAGCCGTGATTATTGCTGACATGCAGGTCATCAGCTTTAATGTATTTTAGCAAGTTCAGAAAAGCCTATCTGGTCTCATATTGTTAAGAAGGATGACATGCTTAGCTCAAGCATATATAACTGCTGGGTTTGCCCTGATGGGAACCCGGTACCTGACTCATGGACTATGTTATTTAAAACCCCAGCTCTGGTGATTGCTAATATCAAAGGCAATTAAAATGTACATGAGACTTGTTGTGGGGACTGTGATGCATTGTTTTTATGTGTAGTGTAGTGTGGCCACAATAATTAATGTTGGGGTTGCTATATGATGTTATGTGCATTATAGTAGTGTTATGTTACCTGTAAGTAACAGAGATACACTTTTTGCCAAGTATGTTAGTGTGACAATGAAGAGTTAGCTCTGCAGGAATTTGAATGTGTATATGGCCCTCAGATGTTACTGTACATCCTAGCATCTCGTGTGTTATTAAAGTATAGTCATAAAGTGATACGCTTCACATAACAGCAAAACCCAGGCCTGGGATCTGAAGTGACCTAACCAGATAACCCCAAGCTCTGATGTATCCAAGAAGAAAACCAGACCCTTGATAGAGGGTGGTGACTTATGAGCGGGTGTGGATGAAGTCTTTTTGTGCTTGTAAAATATCAATGTGTCGGGATTAATACGACATATTATTTTCTATATAATATAGAATAATGAATTTTGAGTTCAGAATCAATTTATAGACACATATTCCTTTTTATAAAATAACATTTATTGAAAATACCAAAATCAACTAGTCTAATGAAAAATGTAATATATCAAATCAAATGCAAATAAAACACAGTAATATATCAAAATCAAATGCAGATAAAACACAGTATATTCAGCCAGATAATAAAAGAAAATTAATACATCATATTGTAATACTTATTATTTATGATATTTTCTATACAGTTCTAAAATCTAAAAATAAAAGTATATCTCATTCACATGAGCAATGAAACCTGGAATAACAACCCATAGAACAAAATCTGATAAATCAATTAATAAAATTCATTCTTAATAACATTTTTAGCATGTACTAACAATGTCTAATGATATTATAATATATAGCTACATAGGAATGTATTGAACATAACACAATATTGTAAAGTATTTTATAATATAATTGATAAATTAGTTAAGTAAGTTAATTTTTCTGTATTGGTCAAAAAGAAAGATGAGATATCTAATTTTGTATTAAAATTTATATCCAGATTTATAAATTTCAATGACAAAAGGAAATCTAAATAACTTTTTCATAAGAAATAATCCCAACAGAGAAGTTATGGTAATGGTTTTCAATTATATCATAAAATAAAATAGCTCCCGAAAACCTTTTGCGATGTCAATCTCCTTCCGGTGAGCATAAACCCTGGAGCCTCTTGGAAAAGGATTAATGAAGAAGGGCCTGGTTCCACAATAGGTTCCATTCGGACCTCTTGGCAGAGGATCAGCATCACCCATGTCAGAGTTGTTTTTCTTTCTTTCATTTTCAATTACTAGGAAATAAAAACAAAAAGTTTTAATAGTGTATTCTATACAATTTAAAAATAGGATAATCTTATTAGACAGGGTATTCAAAGTCACATTATTCATCAGGAGTATCGTTAATGATTCTTAATTGAGATCTCGGGTGACAACTTTTTATTTGATTAATATGAACCCATCTTTCAGACATTTCACCATTTTTTGGAATTTGTATTTTATACACAACAGGTGAAATTTTGTCAATAATAGTATAAGGTCCTTTCCATGAAGGCAAAAACTTTTTCTCTTTCACTTGGTTTCGTTGAAAGTTGTACAAATATATCCGATCTGTGATCTCGTACTCCTTTTTGGATGTCTTAAGATCATAATAAGTTTTAGTACTTACGGCAGATTTCTCTAAATTTCTTTGTGCAAAAGCAAATGCCTGCTGTAAGTGTTTCCTCAGATCCTCTATATATTGATGGGTTGTAGCGGCATTCACTAAGTTATGGTCTTGGGTTCTATAAATAAGGTGTTGTGGGAGTACCATACGTCTCCCCGTCATTAATTCAAATGGTGACATTTTTGTTGCAGTACTAGGTGTAGATCTTATAGCCATTAATACTAAAGGTAATTTTATATCCCAATCTTTACCTGATTCTTTCACAAATTTCTTTAAAATACTAATAATGGATTGGTTGTACCGTTCCACATTACCACTAGAAGCAGCACGATAAGAAATATGTAATTTTCTCTTAACCCCTAGGATTTTCCACATACGGTTCATTACTTCACTGGTAAAGTGAGATCCCCGATCAGACTCAATTCGTTGTGGTAAACCAAAACGGGAAAAGACATGGTTAATTAATAATATTGCAGCAGTTTCAGTTTTACAATTTGTGGCTGGAAGGCATTCTACCCATTTGGTAAATATACATGTAACCGTTAGCATATATTTATTACCCCTAGATAATGTTGTTACTGGTCCACTAAAATCTATTTGGATATCTGACCAGGGCATAGACATCCCTCTTTTCTGAAGAGGAGCTCTATGGGTAGGTGTATTAGGTTGATATTGGGGACATACCAAACATCCCTGACAATATGTCTGGACATCTTTCAACATGTGCGGCCAATATGCAAAATCTCGCAGTATTTCATAGGTGATCTTATCCCCTCTGTGACCTGATGTTGGGGCATCATGGGCATGTTGTAACATTAGACCTCTATATGAGGTAGGAACCACCCATTGCTGTATTCCATTCTTAGATGTACGAATAAGCAATCCATCTAAGATGCTAAATTGGGCTTTTGACTTCATTAAAACTCTCAGGTCTTCTTTACCTATAACATCTATCTCACTTAGAGGATATTTAGCTGGATCTTGTATATGGTTATAAAATATACCTATGATTGGATCCTCTTTCTGACTACTGATTAAATCAGAATTGGGAGTATCTTGGGGACCATTGAGCTGTAGACAATTCTGTACTCTTTTGGATTTGTTGTCTTGTTATAGCCTGAATTTGAAATGGACCCAATAGATGATCCACATCAACAAGCTCCCCCTCTAGGGCACCTTGTTTTGCCAACTTATCAGCCAAATCATTTCCTTCTTTATCCTGTCCCATTAACTTTGAGTGGCCCTTTGTCTTCTTTCAATATATAGTCATTCCATTAGAGATTACCATCTCATCAATAGTATGTATTAATCTACCATGTTTCACTGGTTTCTTCCGGGCATTTGTCATTTCATTATGTTTCCATACCTGTAAGTATTCTACGAAACTATTACGGACATATTCCGAATCAGTGATGATTACTAACTCCTTAAGATCATGCTCTACTGCAGTTTGGATAGCGCGATATACGGCCACCAATTCTGATATTTGACTAGTCTTAGATCCTATTTTATATCTTTCAGGTGGAATCGGAATATTATTTTTCCATACATTTCCGATTCCTGCAACCAATTTGTTATCTGCCCCCTCCTTAATATGATATGCACATCAATCCACGTAGACTGTGGGTAAAGTATTACATAATACCTCTTCATATACCTTATGGGGAGATAATTTGTATTCCTTCATAAGGTCCACTTCGGACCAATTTTCTCTAAGAGGATCCTCGGCGGTACAATCATGTAAATCAGCTAACCCTTGGGCCACTGGATTCCTCTTATTCTGTGCATATCTAATTTCCAGAGGCCATCCTTGTAAGGATAACGTCCATGCGGTTATACGGCTATTTGACAAATTACCGGTTCTAATTTTATCACTCTGAATGTATTGTAATGGTTGATGAGCGGTTTCTACTATAATTTTCTCACCTTGAATAAAATTTCAGAAATTTTGTAAGGCCCATACTGTGGCAAACAAAGCTTTCTCACAGTCATTAAATTTTACCTCTACAGGTGATAATGTCTTACTTGCATACGCAATAATTTTACTATGTTGGTCATATTTCTGATATAGAACGGCGCTCAAGCAAAAATCAGTATATCCAGTTTCTAAAAAGAATGGTTTACCCATTGTAGGATAAACTAGGCAAGGAGCCTGGCTGAGTTTTTGTTTTAATTAGTTTACGGCTTGATTTTGAATTTCCCCCCATTGCCATGGCTCTCCTTTCTTTAATAATCGAATGAGAGGCCTAGTTACCTCTGCATAGTTATCAATAAACTTACGAGAATAATTGGTGACACCTAGAAATGATCTTAATTCTTTTAGATTTGTAGGGGTTCTGGTTTTAAAAAGAGCTTCCACTTTCTTTTTCTGTGGATTTATACCTTCAGGAGTTATTTCATGGCCTAAAAAATGAACTTTAGTGCGGCACCATTGTGCCTTTTGAAGAGATAGTTTAACTCCTGCATGTTTCAATTGATCTAGAACATATCTGATTTCAAAAATATGTTTATCAAAATCGTTATTTTTAATCAAGATATCATCTACATATGTTAATGTCCCTCGCTCTTGGGCGTCAGGCATTGCCTTATGTAAAAATATAGCAAACTCATGCCCTGAATTTATAAAGCCAAATGGGGTTATAGTCTATGTATATTGCTGTTTACCAAAGGTGAAAGCCAGTTTGTATTGGTCCTCTTCATTTACTTTAAAGGTCCAATAACCTTGGGCACAATCAAGCGCAGTAAAAATTTTAGATCCCTGTATTTGTGCTAAACATTGATCGATATATGGAACGGGCCATGCAGACATGTACACCCGTTTATTTAATTGTCTCAAATCAGCGCATAAACGCGAGGTTCCATTTGGTTTCAAGACACCTAGAATAGGGTTATTAAAAGAACTGTGCACCGGTCTAATAATCCCCCTAGACTTTAGGTTCTTGATAATATCTGCCAATGATTCATAAGAGGCAAGAGGGAGTCGATATTGTTTCACAAATACAGGTTGCATATTTGGGTCAGTTTTAATTTTAGTGACATGTAAATTTGTCAAACCACAATCATATGAATCCTTAGAGAACATATCTTGGTAATCAATTAATACTTGTCTTAGTTTTTGGCGCTCAATGCCATTAGAACATCCGCTAGCTAAAGCTATCTGTTCCTCAACTCTTTCTCTAAACCCAGGGAATACCTCAGGCTGACTAATCTCATAAATCTCCTCCAATTGTGTAGACAAATCAGTAGTGATCATACTTACCTGTGTCTCAGTGTTCTGATACTTCTCATATTCTTGTTCATCAATTGTTTGGTTAAAAACAAGTTCGTTATCCATAATATCACAGTTACTTTCAGTGAAACTAAAAGGATAAATAGACTGAACAGTAAATAATCCCTCAGGTTGTGTGTCAAAACACTGATCCATAATCTGGTCATCATTTACATAATTCTCTGGTATCAAACCAATAACAATATTCATAAACTCAGAAGTAAAATACTCAGAATCTATAGCCATACCTATTAGGGATCCCTTCTCCAAATGTATTGGATGGGATGCTGTGTTATTTACCAGAATAATGAACGATACCTGTGTTATAGTAATAAGAGGTGTATGAGTGAGGGTGAGGCCTTTTTGTTGCATCTGATGACTAAGATTTACAAAGGCATCAATACCTTTAATCTTTTGACCCCTTTTTACCTGTAAAGGGAGAGGAAATTGTGCCACCCCCTCTGGTACTGTAACACTTTGGTCCATTTGCACGGTTACTGCATAAGACATTTGTTGTGCAGATTTCAATGCTTCTGAGTCATTTAGGAATTCTAAGGGCTTATCCTGTAGTCTGGACCAGATAACATTATTGATTAAATCAATTTGGGATGCAAAGCGATGTAATAGATCATTTCCGATATAGATTGGATATTGGGAATCCTGAATAACTAAGAATAAGTGCATAATCCTTTTACCCCCAATGAAAAGAGGTAATAAACATTTTGCCATAATAGCATGAGTTGAAGTTTCATGATCTATCTTATATACCCATTGATCATCGGGTTGTGTATTTCGGATTAAATTAGTATTCTTTATTTGTTTTAATAAGCTCTCATTAACATAGCTATGCTCATGTTTTAGAGCTAGTTTTGCTTGTTGAGAATTTCTCATACCTGGAATATCAACAGGAATAAATAAACCTTCATCATTGGTTTCTATTTCCACTAGAAATCTAGAGTGTTTACTTATGTTTAAAGGTTTAGAATCGTTCTTATTTAAAGAGATAGTTAATACATTTCCCTCTATTTGAATATTTTTAATATGAGCCTGATCAATTTGGATCACATTTTCATTATTTACTTGTTCTCCATAAATGTCTTTACATTTAAGTACTGTTATTTCAGGCATTCGATTATTTTGGAAGTGAATCTCTAATGATTCCTCCTTTTTCTCAATAACATGACAGTTCCTTTGCATATGAGGTTGTTTAACCTGATCATAATTGATGGGAAATTTAACTTGTGACCATATCACACCATCAATAAAATCAATTACTGGACTAAATCTTCTAAGTAAATCAGTCCCAATTATAATTTTGTAACTAGGAATATCCACTATAACAAATGGATGTTTCATTTGTTTATTTCCTATTCTGATATCTAACCACACATGGCCTACAGTATTAACTTTAATACCATCAAAATTTCTAACAATTCCCACGAATGGTTTCAGAATAGTTTTCTTTTTGGCTTTACTCTCAATTTCCTCATATGTCTCTTTGGAAATTACTGTGACTTGGGAACCTGTATCAATTAATGCTTTATGATTTAAGGTTTCAACATTCTGTATACCAATAGAAACATAATATCGGTTCTGTATTTCCTCCATTTCACATAAGAAATGTGTATGTCTTAACATCTCTAATTTCTTCCATTGTTTATTTTTATTTGAGAAGTCAGATTGTGGAGTATGATCTATCCAATTTATAACTATTTCTGTAGGATTATCAGCAATTTCCTGATTAACATTTGTTTCATTTTCAATAAACTGAACAGGTAATAAATCATCTGTCATGACATTGCAATGCTCTTCTATTTCAACTATTAATCCTTTACCGGTAGACTCTGGTTCAATATTTGTTACCTCCTGTGAGCTCAAAAGGTCAACAGTTATATCTTTTGGGTCATCTTCCTTGGTTTAGAAAACACCCCTTCCTTGCTGAATATGAATTTCTGGGGAGAAAGGATACTTAGGGAAAGGGAATACATTATTAACATTCTTTTTAGAACATACTTTTATATTTTTATTTGAATCAAGAGATTCATAAATATAACTTCTGTTTGTGTTATTTATCACTAATCTATTTTCACAATTAGTATTTAGTCATTGGCTTTGGCTTTGAGAATTTTGACCGTTTTGGGTTGGATCATTTCTCACTGACTGAGTAGTAAATCCTGCCATAAATGCAGCCATCTGTTGTGTCAAAAGTTTAACCTGCTCTTCTAAATTAGATGATGGTTTAGAATTTTGGTTTTGGCTATATCTTTTAACCCTTTGATTCTCTGAATAATTTGAAGTGTTAGGCATTGGAGGGGTTAATCTTCCTTCTGCACTAGGAGATTTTGTTCTCCAAACATAATTTTTAATAGGATTGTTTCCCATGTAATTTGGACTAACATAAAAAGAATCATTATTTGCATTTTGAGATTTTTCACTTGCAATTTTTACTGGCCTAAATGATGACTGTGCCTGACTTGATTTGTTTGAACCTTTAACCACATCTGCGTAAGATTTTGTACCTGTCTCATACTGTAAATTAGGTTTAACAGAAATTTCTGCCACAATTTGATTATTAAATTTCTCCCTTCACTTATAATTATTCCCATCATCAAGCTGAATCTCATATATTTTAGTACATTCATTTACCAACCAACTTAAAGGCTTGGCGTCATCAAAATCACGCGCCATATTTCTCTGAATGTACAAAGGTAGTGCATGGAAGTAAATTCTCTTAAATTCAGGAGATTCTGGGTCTGTCTTTTTCGCAGTCTGTCTATAAGCGTGTTTTAAGGTGATTAAAAATTCTTTTGGACTTTCGTCAGGTTTACATCTGAGATTATGAACTGCTTTCATAACAGCCTGTGGGTTTCTATACTCAGAAAAGTATTTTCTCACCTCAGATTTATATATCTCCCAATTATTTATATCGCTGTCATGGAGAGAGGTGAAAAATGAGGTATAAGAGCTATCAAATGACCAAGGGAGGTATGATATTTTATAATTAGCCCCCCTTATCCCTAGTTCAACCATCACCCTTTCTAGTGAATCAAGGTGGTCTTCTATGGACAATTTTGAATTTTTGGTGTAGGGTTTAATTAATTTTCTTATAGCCTGGGCTTTCTCATGGAAAGAGAGTCTTTTATTTGATCGTATATCTTCATCACTATCAGTCTCATTTTTAGAGCTATGTAAATTTTTTATAGGTGATCGTTTATGTTTATTCCTTGAAGGTACTATTTCTAATTCTTCCTCAGAATCACTAAAATCCTTCATTACAATTTTACTTGAGGCATAATCTTGAGCCCTATTTAAATCCATTTTTAGATTTTCAACATCCTGTTGGTATTGTTTTATCTCATTCTTAGCTACAGTCAGTAATTTTTGGATCTTTTTATTCTCTACATGTATCTCAGCCTCATGAATTTTCTTATCAGTTAATTCTTGAGTTAAGAATTCAATCTTTTGTTGCAATTTCTTCTGTTCTATTTTTAAGTCCTGACAAGTCTGAACATACTTTTGCGCTAGTTTATCAGCATGTTCAGCTTTCTCATTTAAGTATTCACATTTCTCAGACAATTCCTCAAATTGAACTAATTTTTGACTTTCTTCACCGGTATCTCTTGCACGCTGAGCTACCAATTTATTTATTATTGTCTGTAATTCATCGCATTTCTCTGAATATTTACCATTTAAATCTTGCGCTGCGTTAAATGTCTCTGTCGTTTCTACAACTTTTTTTCTTAATTCTTTAATTTTGATTAACTGCTGCTCTGCTAGCTGTGTTTTTTCTTCATGTAAATCTCTTAAATTTTGACAAGTAATAGATACTTCCCGGATTTGATTATTTAAATCTTTTATGGTAATTTCTTTTTGGGAGTTTTGATATTTCCAGCTTCTGGCTAATTCCATCCAAACAGTAGATAACCTAGCTAAATGCTTCTTTCTTTCTGATTTAATTTGAATTGCATTTATAGTGCTCATCACGGTTGTTAACAAATTCTTATCTTTTAACCAATCATCAATTGTATCACCATCAATTTCAGGATGTATTTTAACCAAATATTCTGACAACTGTTCCCTGTATTCACAAACAGGATATACATTTGAAATTAAAGTTTTAATTAACAACTCCATTCCCTGTTTACCATGACCAATTATGTCATCTAAAGATAATGCTCCTACTGTTTCAGAACCAAAAACACCTTCAGCCATTTTAATTTCTTTTTAACAAGTGTTATTCAATAAAAAGTTTTAAATCAATTAAATAATTGACCACGTGTCTACAAAGATATATATCTCGCTGGGGCCTCCAAATATGTCGGGATTAATACGACATATTATTTTCTATATAATATAGAATAATGAATTTTGAGTTCAGAATCAATTTATAGACACATATTCCTTTTTATAAAATAACATTTATTGAAAATACCAAAATCAACTAGTCTAATGAAAAATTGTAATATATCAAATCAAATGCAAATAAAACACAGTAATATATCAAAATCAAATGCAGATAAAACACAGTAATATATCAAAATCAAATGCAGATAAAACACAGTATATTCAGCCAGATAATAAAAGAAAACTAATACATCATATTGTAATACTTATTATTTATGATATTTTCTATACAGTTCTAAAATCTAAAAATAAAAGTATATCTCATTCACATGAGCAATGAAACCTGGAATAACAACCCATAGAACAAAATCTGATAAATCAATTAATAAAATTCATTCTTAATAACATTTTTAGCATGTACTAACAATGTCTAATGATATTATAATATATAGCTACATAGGAATGTATTGAACATAACACAATATAGTAAAGTATTTTATAATATAATTGATAAATTAGTTAAGTAAGTTAATTTTTCTGTATTGGTCAAAAAGAAAGATGAGATATCTAATTTTGTATTAAAATTTATATCCGGATTTATAAATTTCAATGACAAAAGGAAATCTAAATAACTTTTTGATAAGAAATAATCCAAACAGAGAAGTTATGGTAATGGTTTTCAATTATATCATAAAATAAAATATCTCAATTTATACATTACCAATTATGACAAAACTCCACTGGTAATTCCAAAGTTGATTTGGTTTCTCCATAGATAAAAACTTTTATCTTCTTTTCCTTATTTTTCTCTCCTGTTTGTCTCCCTTTCTCTCTCCCTAGATCCTGTTTCTATCCATAATTATACTTTAACAGAATCCCAAATCAGTTAAAGTATCTAGTAACCAATAGAATCTTTTCATGATGTCATCACTTAATTAAATTTTATAAAGAATATATTTTCTTATAGGGACGTTTATTCCTTTAACCATAAGATGGCGCTCTCGGACCTTTGAATTTTCATCCCTTTTAATTAGCTAATGATCCCTTTGACCCAAAACCTATAAACAAGATGAAGTCATAAGAATGTTATAGACAGATTTATTATTCTGTTTACTAGACTTGGTGTCTATGAAACAAACTTTTCACATGTGAAAATTTAAGGAGTGTTTTTATTACCTTGGTAAGTTTAGGAATTTAGTCAGATATTTATCTCTTATAGAACAATGGATTATTCAAATCATGGGATAGCTATTTTGTGGGCAGCTGTGAAAACCTATCTTTCACATATATACATTCACGTAATAGAATTGCATGCATAGGTATATATAAATATACAGCATATAAAATATTAATACATTGGATATAAAATAGTGGTTAATAATTGGAATATCATATTATACTATAATATTCATATAAGATAGAACTTTATTCATACAGAAGTTCTGACAAATGGAAGAAAGAATAAACTGGCAGTCTGAGTCTGGCGTTCTCACCAACGGGATGTCTGATGTTATTTCTTGTATGTTCTAATCCTAACCAAAGGGATGGAAAAGAGTTTATTATTGTTAGTAAGTCAGTAACCTTAGGTCTGAGCTTGCAACCTGTGAGGTCCTGAGTTCTCCTAGGAAGTGTTCTTCTTGGCCCTGCAAGATTGAACACAAAAGTTTTGGGGGTGCATGTGGCCTCTCATCTCTGGGTAGTGACACACAGCCATATGTACATTGGTACATATTAAGCATAACATCAATCATGGGGCTAAAGCATGATATAAGTGTTTATTTATGGCGTTTGATATAATTCTGCTGGAGATTTCATAAATAGAACGGCTATATGAAAGCCACTTTATATAGTTTACTTTCATTATTTGATCACACTGCTTGCAGATGAATAAACTGCCTTTAATGATTGTGAAATTTGCCAGAATAAAATAAAAAAAAGGTGTATCAGTATATAATATAAAATACAAAATTGGGACTGCATTAGCTTTTCTCCGCTGCATTCCTCAGTTACCATCAATTGTTCAAATGTTAATCAAAACTATATGTGTCAACAGAGAAGATTATTGTGATCAATATGATGGTGGGTAGACACATGGTTACTAAATATCACCATCACATAAGGCTATGATCATGTACTCTGGATAGGCATGAGTAAATTAGCATTTTGACTGATTTATTTTCACGGAGGACTGTGACCTAAGAAAAATTAAATGAGATTTTATTATTATTATCTTTTATTTGTATCGCGACAACATATTCAGTAGCGCTTTATAGGGGATAAGAACAGGTGAAATACAAGTTTAACAAATTAAAAAGTTGAAGGGTCCTGTTTAGAGCTTAGAATCTGAGCAGAAAGTGCAGCCCATATCACAGGGCCCCTAACCCTGTGCCATTATGCCTACTTCTAAGTTTCAGGGTAGATACAGGGGGATGTATTGCTGATGGAGGTGGAGTTATAGAAGACGGAGACTGAGTGTAGATGGTGGCTTGTCAGGTTTTTAGTGACACTGGGTCTGGTCTGGAGGAGGCTTGTCAAAGAACTTTGTTTTAGTTCATACTGGCTAGATCAAGACATTTTTGTTATTCACTGCCTGCGACATCCTGGCCAACATGGTCTCCACTTGCACATTGTGCCTCTCCATCTCCCTTTATATTATTCTCTGTGGCATGCAACAGCAGTTTGATTGGAGTACATGCCCTAGAGGAGGCTGACTATCATGTCCCCCTGTCTGTGCTGGTAAGAGGCTAGTTCTTAAATGGTGGCATCAAAATATGGCTCTGGTGGTGAGGGAGTAGAGACTTCTGGTGGGGGCTGCAGAGGATGAGGTAGAGGTGATGGTATTAGTGGCATGGTGGGGAGGGTGCTGAGGTGGTGGTAATAAGGCTGGTGGCGGGTAGAGTTGAGCTGGCATCCACATTGATGGAACAGAAGTGGTGGAGGAGGAGCAGGTTGGTGTGCTTGGGGGGTCAGACAAGTATGATGTCCTCTGGGGAGGAGGGGTCCAGTGGGGTCAAACTTAATCTGGGTGATAGAAGGCCCTGTAGATTCCCCAAGTGACGACCTGTAGGTATCGTTCTCCTCCTCATATCCTAGGTCCTCTTGGGCCGGCTGATACTGCTGTTGCTCCTCCTCGTACCATAGATCCTGATGCCTGGCTTCATATTCAACCTGTGCCTCAGCCTCTGCCTCCACCTCAGTCTTAGTGGAGACTAAATTAAATGAGATATCAATTGTGTATCAGATATGAACATTGGATGATCATATGATCTTTGTGTTTTACTATATACCTTTCTTCATGATGTGTTGATCCTGGATGGCTTAATTAATTGCCATTGTGACATAGTTACATAGTAATTGAGGTTGAAAAAAGACTTTCAGTCCATCAAATTTTCATCAACCTTTTAAGATCTCCTCTGATCTGCAATATGCAGATTAGTTGTTAATTGATCCAGGCAAACAGAAAAAAAAACAAGCGAAACTTAGCCAATTGACTCAAAAGGGAATAAAAAAAATGAATTCCTTCCTGACCCCAGATACTGGCGATAGGACAAATCCCCGGATCAATACTCTCTCTCTAATTAACCAGGATAACCCTGCATACCCTTTTTATTTACAAATATATCCAGTCCTCTTTTAAAGTTATCTATCAAATCCGCTGTCACCAACCTCCTTTGGTAGAGATTTCCATAGATTGACAACCCTTACAGTGAAGATCCATTTTCTTTCTTATTCTTTCTTAATATTTTTACTTCTAACCTCAATGGATGTCCACTTGTCAGTTGAAAACCTCTTGGCACAAAAAGCTAATTTTGCAAACCTTTATACTGGCCCTGGATGTATTTATAAAATCATATCTCCTCTTAGACACTTTTTTTCTAGAGAAAATAAGTTTAATTTGGTTAGTCTTTCTTCATAACTTAGCCCCTCCATGCCCCTTATTAGTTTTGTAGCCTTTCTCTGTACCTTTTCCAGCTCTAAAATGTCCTTTTTATGAAGTAGTGCCCAAAATTGTAATCCATATTCTAAATGAGAGCGTACTAGTGATTTGTATAGTTGCAGAATTATATTTGCTTCCCTGGCTTCTATACCTTTCTTAATACATGCTAATATTGTATATGCCTTTGGAGCTGGTGCTTGGCATTGAGCACTGTTACTTAGGCTGTCAACAAGTACTCCCAAATCCCTTTCAATATCTGATACACCTATATCTGCTCCATTAAGATTCTAAATTGCATGGCTATTTTGCCTTCCCAGATGCATCACTTTTACATTTATTTGTATTAAATCTCAACTGCCATTTTGATGCCCATTCCTCTAATTTATGTAAATCCTTTTGGAGGGAAAGTACATCATTATCTGATTTAATTACCTTGCACAACTTTGTGTCATCAGCAAAAATGGAGACGCTACTTTCCAGTCCCACCTCCAAGTCATTAATAAATATGTTAAAAAGAAGAGGACATCATACTGAACCCTGAGGAACCCCACTTACCACGTAAGTCCAATCTGAGTATGTTCCATTTACCACAACACTTTGCTTCCTGTCTTTTAACCAGCTCTGGTATCAACCCTGTGTTGAGGGAATCTTGAAAAAAAATATATAATGGTTTGGCTATTACAGAACCCAGTTCCCTCAGTACCCTTGGGTGTTTTCCATCAGGACCTGGGGCTTTATTAACATTTATTTTTTCCAACCTATTCTCGATTTCTTCTTGCGTTAACCAATTATTTGGTGCAGGTAGTGTAGCTCCATTATGTTGCAGTGCCCCAACCACTGGTACCTCACTTGTGTATACTGAAGAAAATAACCTAATTAGCTCATCTGCCTTTTCCTAGTCACTAATTATCAGACAGCCTGTTTCACATTATAATGTTCCTATATATTCCTGGCTATCTTCCCATTAATATATTTGAAAAAATATTGTAGGGTTACTCTTACTCTCTTTTGCAACTAAGTTTTTATTTTCTATTTTAGCCAGCCTAATAGCCCTTTTGCAAGCCTTGTTAATTTCCTTGTACTTACGTAAGGCAGCCTCTGTATAATATAAATGCCTGTTTTTTTGCTCTGTATCTTGATCTTTAGATCATTGGTAAGCCACATTGGATGTGATTTACTCCTTTTACTTTTATTCTCACAAGGTATATGGTGATAAGCATGTATATTTAGTAAGGATTTAAATGTTGTCCATTTATGTTCAGTATTTTTACCTGTCAGTTCTTGTCCCAGTCTATATTTCGTATTGCTGCCCTTAGACCGTTAAAGTCTGCCCTTTTAAAATTAAGAGTTTTTGTTGGCACCTTACACTTTTGTTTTTTTAATTCAATCTCAAATGCGACTGTTTTGTGATCACTATCTCCCAAAGGTTGCCCTATTTCAATATTTGATACGATATCAATATTATTTGTGATAACTAAATCCAAGATGGCCTAATTTCTGGTAGGTTCTTGTATAACCCGGGCCAGATAATGATCCCTGAGTGTGCCCAAGAACCTGCTCCCTTTACACGTATAGCTGGTTTCACTCATCCAGTTAATTTCAGGGTAGTTAAAATCTTCCACTATTAGAACTTGCCCATGCTTAGCTGCATTTCCGATCTGTAAGAATAATTGCATTTCCTTGCTTTCAATCATATTTGGGGGTTTATAGTATACTCCAACTAATATTCTTTTGGAATTTGCTGCTCCGCTATTTAACTCTACCCACAAACATTCAACATTACTGCTAGTTTCAACATACATATCTTCTCTTACTATAGGCTTACATTCAGGCTTAACATACAGACAAATCCCTCCTCCTCTTCTACTATTTCCCCTGTCTTTCCTAAATAGGTTATCACCATCCAGATTAACAGTCCAGTCATGAGATTCATCCCACCATGTTTCAATAATGCCTATTAAATCCCATTTCTCCTTAACTGCTAATAATTCTAACTCTCCCATTTTTTCTGACAAGCTTCTGACATTAGCAGGCATACACCTTATGTTTCGACTTTGTAGTTTTGAAGTGCCTGCCTCTGTACTTGAGTTACTTAGTGATACCTCCATATTTACTATATTAACCCTTCCCCCATCTCATCCCCCATGAGAAGTTAAATCATCCCTTATCCCCTCTACACTTTCTACCCCATTACAATCATCTAGTCCCTCCCCCACCTACTAGTTTAAAAACTCTTCCAGGCTTTCTACCATACTATCCCCTAGCACAAAAGCTTCCTCATGATTAAGGAGCAATCCATCCCTGCTGTAGAGATTGTACCCAAGTGAGAAGTCAGGCCAGTGCTCTAAAAATCCAAACCCCTCCTTAGTGCACTACATTTTTAGCCACACATTAACCCCCCTGGACTAGCACGTGGCACAGGAGTATCTCAGAAAATACTACCTTGGAGGTCCTTGCTTTAAGCTTATTCACTAGTTCTATAAAATCATTCTTTTGGACACTACGAGCTTTCATTAACTTTGTCATTGGTACCAATATGTACCAAGATCGCCGGTTCATTTCCATCCCCTCACAATTAATGAGTGATTTATTGATTAATCATACATGCCACACATACATGTGTATTATGAGAGCTGTTTGCACCTTACACTTTTGTTTTTTTAATTCAATCTCAAATGCGACTGTTTTGTGATCACTATCTCCCAAAGGTTGCCCTATTTCAATATTTGATACGATATCAATATTATTTGTGATAACTAAATCCAAGATGGCCTAATTTCTGGTAGGTTCTTGTATAACCCGGGCCAGATAATGATCCCTGAGTGTGCCCAAGAACCTGCTCCCTTTACACGTATAGCTGGTTTCACTCATCCAGTTAATTTCAGGGTAGTTAAAATCTTCCACTATTAGAACTTGCCCATGCTTAGCTGCATTTCCGATCTGTAAGAATAATTGCATTTCCTTGCTTTCAATCATATTTGGGGGTTTATAGTATACTCCAACTAATATTCTTTTGGAATTTGCTGCTCCGCTATTTAACTCTACCCACAAACATTCAACATTACTGCTAGTTTCAACATACATATCTTCTCTTACTATAGGCTTACATTCAGGCTTAACATACAGACAAATCCCTCCTCCTCTTCTACTATTTCCCCTGTCTTTCCTAAATAGGTTATCACCATCCAGATTAACAGTCCAGTCATGAGATTCATCCCACCATGTTTCAATAATGCCTATTAAATCCCATTTCTCCTTAACTGCTAATAATTCTAACTCTCCCATTTTTTCTGACAAGCTTCTGACATTAGCAGGCATACACCTTATGTTTCGACTTTGTAGTTTTGAAGTGCCTGCCTCTGTACTTGAGTTACTTAGTGATACCTCCATATTTACTATATTAACCCTTCCCCCATCTCATCCCCCATGAGAAGTTAAATCATCCCTTATCCCCTCTACACTTTCTACCCCATTACAATCATCTAGTCCCTCCCCCACCAACTAGTTTAAAAACTCTTCCAGGCTTTCTACCATACTATCCCCTAGCACAAAAGCTTCCTCATGATTAAGGAGCAATCCATCCCTGCTGTAGAGATTGTACCCAAGTGAGAAGTCAGGCCAGTGCTCTAAAAATCCAAACCCCTCCTTAGTGCACTACATTTTTAGCCACACATTAACCCCCCTGGACTAGCACGTGGCACAGGAGTATCTCAGAAAATACTACCTTGGAGGTCCTTGCTTTAAGCTTATTCACTAGTTCTATAAAATCATTCTTTTGGACACTACGAGCTTTCATTAACTTTGTCATTGGTACCAATATGTACCAAGATCGCCGGTTCATTTCCATCCCCTCACAATTAATGAGTGATTTATTGATTAATCATACATGCCACACATACATGTGTATTATGAGAGCTGTTTGTACTTGCTCATATTAAACCAATAGGACCTGCTGGGGTTTGCCCTCTGCAGCTCATTATGACACTGACTCTGCTATACTTGCTGTGCTATATCTCCTACGATCAATCAGGGACCATCTCTCACCAAGTATTAGCTTCATGCTTCTGGGAAGTAGTCCCTGATTGGCTAGGACACTACACTGCACACCCAGCCTCTACAGAATCTGTATCTGCATACTTAGCAGTGGTCACACTCATACAGGGACTATTTAGTTGATTCTTATTCACTTTCAATTTAGGTTTTAATTGATCCTCGTTGTAAACTGGTATCTCTAAGCAATTAGACACAGGTATATGATATACCTAGTCAAATCCAGAAAACTTACATATCTCTTTAATTGATGGGCAGCATTTACATTAGATGTGTGTTATCTTTGCGTGTGGTGTACATCTTTCAATTTGTGACAGGATGATAGTGTTTATGATTTTCACTTGGTATGGTGCCTACCTGCTGAGTGACCACCAGTCCCGAGAATATGACCACAGTTGTTGGGGTGATTCAATCCCTCTGCATCCTTTCCCACTCCTTGATTTGGATGACCTCTGGAGGGACATGGCTATTTTTCTCATAGCCAGCAGCAAAACGTGGTGATGCTATAGCCTTCTGTGTTAATGTCTTTAAGTTGACATTTTTAAGTGATGTTTATGTTAATACAACTGGAGGATGTGATCTCCTTTAAACCAAAACTATGTGTATGGGTGTGTTATGGGCTCACCAGGGGACTGATCCTTATCAACAGTGGCCAGGTGATGGCCCACGCCAAAATAAAATAAAGCAAACATCACAGAAAATCATTGCATTGCAGGAATTCTCATCAAGCCAAACTGTAAATGCTCAAGCTAAAATATAAATATATTTTATAAATTATAGCAGCCCATTAATCTCTCTCAGTTCTGTAATGTGAATGTAAAGTGTCAGCATAATTATACACATAGCTATATTTCTCAAAACAAAAACTAAATTGGACAAAACTAATTATTAATTAATGAAGCTTTTCGTGTATCATGCAAATCCTCAGATTACAGTTTAAGGAGATCCCAGGAGAATGATGTTTTCAATTTTCCCAGGTATCTTTAATGGAAGATTTAAATCACTGAGGAGCACTGTTAAAAAGTGGAATAAGCTATACTGAAGATGTATTGAACTTATTCCCATGACACATTACACATCATAATTATAGTATCAGGAGCATATTTATTAGAATTGGAGGACCAGAAGAAATGCAGAGTTGGTTGTTACCACAAATATATTAACGATCAATGGAAAAACATTAAAAGTTAACTGAAGTCCTGATTCCAATGGAGAGTAGAGTTTCAGATGACTATGACATGATACATAAAATAATACATAAAAAAATTACCAATAGCATTGACTAGAGACACAGCAAATATTTGGATACACAGAATTCATTCAAATATCAAAATAATTTCAGGAAGCCAAGTAACATTCACATAGGAGCAATAATAACCTATAAAATTATAAAGGACAAATCTGTAATTAGGATTTGTCATAATTAAAATTTAGGGTTTCCAGAATTTGAGCAAGACACGATGAAGAGCTCAAGAATGGCTTGAAACTTTGCCTATTTGTAGAGGGTCAGCAAGTCATGATGCAGAAACCCAGTAGCAGGGAAACAAAGGCAAAGCAACAGAAAAAGGCAAGGCAAACTAGTTGTCAGGTCTGTCCGACAGTCAGTATTTACAGACTATCCGTAACAGAAAAAGTTACTCCAAATTGAGCTCTGATGTAAAACAACTGAGCACCATTGCTCACTTGCTGAACTCTAAGTAGCATATTTAGATGACAGACATATGCCCCTACCAGTACAGTGAGTATGTGCATCAATAGATGCATAAAACAGACGTATTCCATTAACTCTGCTGTATACAGTAAAGTAGTATGTATATAAGATACTGGTGGGTTAAACTAGAAATGCCATATAACCATGTACCTAGCTTACACTGCAATAAAATGTGAAGGCTGGCAATGTTGTTTGCCACACAATGCAAGGCTCTCCCTCCTCTAACTTGCGAGCCTCTCCTACTGTTGGCCATCCCACCACTTTCATGCCTCTCAATGAGCGTCGAAAGTGCTCTCCCCCTTCTACTTTAAGGGCCCAAGGCGCTCATCGTGAGCCCTGCAATGATAGCTCATTGCAAATGTCGTCCAACCCGCCACTTTTGTGCCACGCTCTGAGCGCCTTCAGCACTCATCGCAAGGTCCACAATGAGCCTCTCCCCACTCTCTGACCCCTGTGTATGTTTCCCCCTCTCCCTTCCATGGGTCTGTTTCCCCCCCCCCCTCTCCCTGCCCTGTGTTTTTCCCCTTATTTCCCTCCCCTGTGTCACTTCCCCCCCTCTCTCACCCCTGTGTCTCTTTCCATACTGTCCCCCCTCTCCCTCTTCTGTGTCTTTCTCCTCTCTCTCCCTGCTCAAATGTTGCGTGCCTCGCGATGAGCGCCGTTGGTTCTTTTTTCAAAGTCTTGCGGTCCTCGCGATGCGCCCCTAAGTGTTACTGCTTTTGGACTCATTTTGAGTCTTTTTCCAAACAATTACAGGTTTATGGCCACCATTTTTTTCTTTATTTAGCCGATTTTTGATCTCCCTTAAATGCCAATTAAACTTCAAATTAGCTTGCAACCTCACTCACAGGCTCTGTGCCTCTCCCCCTGTGCTGTGTCTGAGGTTGTAAGTTATTTTTTCAAGTAATTGGCGTCTTTTGGCGGTCTTCCTATGGCTTCCGAGATCCGGTCTTGAAAAAAATGGCAGCCGTTAAAACGTCTTCGGCGCTCATCGTGGGCCTGGCAAGGAGCGCCTTTGGTGCTCATTGGCAGCCGTTTTCAAAGTCTTGCCGGCCTCGCGATGAGCGCCTTTGGAGCTCATTGCAGCAAAGTCGTGCAAGCGTGTATTTTTTAACATTGCGTGATGACAACTCTTAATTACGACAACTATTATATGTGATAACGAACCTTATAGAAGCTCATGTATGGATAGAAATAATGCGGCTTCACCGTTAGACTCTGCAGTAAGAAAAAAAAAGTTACAAGCCACGGAATGGCTGAGGTTCTGGATGTTCTGATGGTCTCCTAGATGGGAAGTTAGTAGCAGAAATATCAAGACGAAATTTGGAGGTGTTTGGATCATATAAATCTGACAACTGCAGCAATACAGTACCATAGATATAAATCTGCTACTCCTAAAAAGCTTATGATCTCACAATTTAAAAGTAACATATTTTAATACCTTAAAATATATGCAAACTGTAATGCCTTTAAACCATCAAGCCATGTTGCAGATAAAAAAAAATAATATTTGAGACTTTGTATATAAAAATATTTTATATCAACAACTATAATCCTCAGGCACATCTGGCAGATACAATCTTAATAAATGCTTAGAAAATTTGTTTGCAACAAAGGAGCATGAGTGTCATGCAAGTGATCTCTGTATGCAACTGATTTTATTATATATTGAATAAAAGAAAATAACCTTAGCATGAACCATGAAAGTGTTTGTGAAAATACATCACCAGCAACAAATGCTTAGTTTGTTTCATTATTATAATGCTATTGAATGCTCTTTTTAAACAAACTAGCCTATTTTATATACAATATATAGTTAACCTATTTCTTTTTAAACATTTTTTAAGATGTTATATTTTCTCTTATGGATATTTCTGCTAAAGTGTCAATTTAACTCCATAGACAATAGACATTGCACCCTTCTGTGAAGCACATTTTAACCCCTTAGTGTTTAGCACATTTCCTATGTATGCACCATTGATTACGTGACTGAGCTGCCTCCTGTCAGGCAGTAATTAAATCAATTCCTGAAAGGCATTTATATTTTAATCCTCTGGCCGTACACATTATATTAGATATGTATGGTCCTGTTCTGTCATGAATGAGACACACTATGGCAGAGGGCTTAGCTTGAATTTCTTAAACATGATCTGATTGCCCACCTGTGCAATTAGATAATTTGAATTTATCCTGTGGAACACCTTTACAATCCCAATCCTAGCACCGCCATTGGTTTCCATTGAGGAGCATTGTCCATGTACATTGTTATCATTGAGCTAAATGTGCATATTGCTGCTTTTTCACATTAAAGAGCCCTGGCACCAATTGTATGTACATAATTTACCCCAATGAACACCAGTTGGTTAATGCGTGACCCACTGGGGGGGCTAAGTGGATAATAAAGGAAGATTCACCAAAATGATGGTCAGTATAATGTGCATCACCTCTTACTTCCTCTTCCTGGCTGCGAGTTGAGAGGAATTATGAATGGATACACTATGTAACATTGCTTATCTACCCTCAATCCCTCCTGGTTGTTAGATTATTCGCCATCCAGGAGGAGAAGTGTAAGGAAGTGGGGATAAGTGATAAAGCATTCAGGAGGGGTTCCAGAAATTGCATAAAATGATCTACTTAGCCATTGGAGATTTGTGTGTATTTTATCATACATGACATGATCAAGCCTTTCATGTGTGATAGTTTGAGTTGCTGTTTTGCACTATGGATCATTCTTTTCAAGTTGTAGTTCTCTCCAGAATTAATGAATATGTTACTATTACATACTATTACATATGCTATTGGTGTGCAGTGTGTTTTTTTGGTCCCTCTGATATCAGCACTCTCAAGATGCTATTATTTGCCATTTATTTCTGCACAATAAAATCTGAATATAAAAATAATTGTATTTGGATTTATTAGATGCAATATGGTTGTAAACAATCCCCAAACTGTATTCTGTTAAAGGAAATATACTCACATGCTCAAAAATAATTTATTTTTTTCCTAATTCTTCAAGTGAATGTTTAAAGCTTGACTTCAAGGAATACATGTAAATCCGCTGTTGGGGAAATAATCAATAGTCTCATTCTGGGTGAATGATACAAAATCTCCTTAATTATCTCCCACAGGATATTTTAGGTGCATTAACTCAATTAATAAGACAAAATAGGACATCTAAACAGCAGGTTGTTTAGGAAATGGAGAAGATGGTGCCACATAAAAAGCAATTGATTTTTATAACCAGCCTAAAGCATCTTAAACATTGGAGCCATCTGTCCTTTTCTCAGCAGGACAGTGGTGCTGAGTAGAAATGATGTTTAGAAATGGAAGGAGAGTGAGCAGATACCTAATGCTAGCTGACTACTAGAGCACCCTGCTGTACAACAGCTAGATATTGTCAGAGAGCTCAAAACATCCATCATGAGGAACACCAGCTAATTAGTCCTGCTAATGAAGTATGTGCCATGCAATCTTAAGCTGAGACCATCTTCATGTAAAAAACCCCCACTAAGGGCAAGATCCTCTAAGATTATTGCAGGATACAAAATGGTCTCTGAAGTTGTGCCAACCATGTTTGATGGAATAGAGAATGCAAAACAGACACTGCAGCTCCTTTACTACCATAACAAGAAATATGTGTGGCAATTTTGTCTATAAGTATACTAGAAATGTTGACATATTGTATATATATATATATATATATATATATATATATATATATATATATATATATAAATATTGAATTATACATTAGTGATTATATTTGAATGTCTAAAAAATAAGTCAATAAACGTATTTCCTGCTCAAATTTCTCAGAAATACAGTATATACACTGCACTCTGGGAAAACTGTACTTTGTACAGTGGAGGGCTTCTATCACTCTTAGCCCACCATATGTGAAATGATATATATATATATATATATATATATATATATATATATATATATATATATATTGTATATCAACATACATACATTTATACTCTCATAAGTAAGTGTATGGTAATCTTTGGAAAGATGGTGACATATTGAGGAAAAAGGAGAATTAAGTGGGACGTGGGGGCGCAAGGGCGGCATACAATATAAATATGCTCCTTGCTATCTACACTACATGTTCCCAACATGGGAAGTACAAACCATTATCTGACTTTTTTACATCATTTAACTTCTGCATAGAAACAGATTGAGTATTGTTTTTCTTGAATCTACATATTTATCCATAACATTGCAATAAGTATACCTATTCACCTAATCCCTCAGTTATACAAAAATGTATATGCTGCTCACAGTTTTGGTCAATTTTATGTATTTAAGGCTTTTTTATACATTAAAAGTTAACATTAAACAAGACTAACTGATTCAAATTGATGTATCTGAGTGAAGATTAACATGTTATTAACATGTTATTAACATGTAACCAGTCAGGGCCAGACACTTGTATGTGATTTTTTCTTGTGATATGAAAATGAGTGTGAGTAACCCATTGAAAATGCAAAACTACTCTGATATGTAAACAGCAGTTCATATAAATTCATGTAAGTTAAAGGATCACCGCAGTGTCATATTAATAGTAAGGTCTCATGGAGAACTTATCTTCACAAGGGACAACATGTTTTTTCAAAGTTTTAAATACGGTTAATAATAGCTTTTATAATACATACAGCCTCTAATTTATAACTGTTCTATTTCCTTTTCTATTTGTTCAAGTTGCTTAAAAGACTACAGACCTGTAGCTCAGACTCCAAGCAAATTACATATGTGTCAAAATGGAAGTACCCTATTCAATTGAGCAATTGTTGCTTACTGTAGACTGTAATATAGCCTGTAAACTAATTTGCCATTCAAGTGGCGTCTTTTCGCTACCTGCAAACGATTTGCGGGGGTCACGAATTGAAAATCCCTGCGGTTGTCAAAATTTTATCCACGAACCAGCTAAGCATTTGATCTTTCAAGGTCGCAAATGTTACAAACGCTAAAATCGCAAATTCAATTGCTACAATTCCTCAAGCCTGAAATTGTTCTCACATCCATAAATGGCAAATGTAGAAGAAAATCCTAAGAGTACTAGATAGGACCTGCAAGAGAGTTAAACACCTGTTTGTAGCACTGTAAATGCAAATAAAAAAATTACTTCTGCAGCACTTTAAAATACAGGGAAAATCGATGAAAGACATTAGAATTAATTGCACAACAGTCTCAAGCTTGCAGATCTGCAATATATATATATATTTTTTTTTGCGGTTTATTTCCGTGTTATATCAATCTCTGTAATCAAGGAATTAATACATATCAGGCCATCCACATGGACTAGAACAGTATCGTCATTCATTTTTATTATTTTATACATTGCCAGATTGCTACTCTGATCGCATATCGGACTTCTAAACTTTAATTGATTGACGTTTAACCTCTATGTTTTATTGACGTCTCATTTACTATTGGCTGTTTCTAAATCGGTAGTTACGGCCTTGATTAACTGATCATGACCATGCTCTGAAATTCTACTTACGGGTGCATGGTTTACGGTTTAGGCTTTCAGCCAGGTAGCTGGGGCCTTGTTCAATTGAATTGCTCTGTAACTGTTGCAAATTTCAATATGAAGGCAACTGCAGGCTTGCAATTGAATGAGGCTAAGAGTCTACTAAATTTAAGATATACTGTAACATATTTATAGGTTCCTGGCTTATATAGATGCTAACATTGGGTTAGATTACATGGATCCCTTAGGAACCCCCACATGCTGACTCATAGCTACAGGAGCTCTTACAAGATTAATAAGTAGTGGCTTCCACAGGCTATTGTCAGCTAAGGGAAGCAGCTTGAGAGTGCTTGCAATGGTCCTTTTGTATTACTTAAGCAGCTTAGAGGTTCAGGCCTGTAGCAACTCCAGTAAGGTAAAAAAACATCATTACATAGCAACATTAAATCATAGTGTTTCGTGCTCATGCATTGACTATACCATGATACGTAAACTAACCCCCAGGTTTCAGAAGCGGAAGGATGTTTTGTTTTTTTAAAGAGAGAGACAGAAGTTTGCTTTAGGGAGAGTAAAACATGTGTGCTTTGTTTCTATTTTGAAAACAAAGTCAGAAGTGCTCAAATGTCCTAAGCAGCCTCTTTTAGCTCACTTGTGCCCTTCACAAGGAGAAAAATCCTGTAGCATATCAGTCGGATCTCACTCAAAAGAATGATCTAACCCTGAAATACCAGGCAATTTACCCTGACCAGGAGAAACAGCAAACGCCAGATGTACGTTTCAGCCGATCTTGGGCCTCATCAGTGAGGTATAGCTGAATTCCTTAAGCCACAGTGAGCAAGGAGTCCAAAGCATTTAAAGCCACCTGTAATTGTGTTCCTCTATTAAAAATGCTTGAAGCAATGGAACAAACCCTGTAGAGACTGATAGCTTGTCACAATAAATATCAGGTGATATGCTATTGTCAGCAGTTTATATTAGACTACAATAATGAAATAGAGACATGATGCATTTGTAATGTTATGCTATGGATCACTCAGTCATAGTAAATTCCCCCCAGTATTTGCCACTTACTGCAAAGAACTACAAAAGTGGGTGGACAGTAAACAAAAACGTTGTGGCTCTGTGTGGATTTCCATATAAACTAATAAAGCAATCTTGGCCAATACAATGAATGCCTCTGATATGAAGGGTGTCATGACCTGTGCATTGTCAATACCCTTATATAGTAAAATAATCTAATAAAGACTTGACACAAGGTATGGGGTAAAAAGGCAACAGCTCTGTTTATTATAAACAATAACACACATAAAATAATGAGCTGTGCCTGCCCACTCACACTTAAAGGCTTGTGACAGCTGGTAGACATATGCTGTATTTAGCTAAAATATATTATTTGTTTAACCAAAACCATGTTCATATATTCTTCTTATTACATGTAACAAAATGACTGATTTCAACTGAAAAATAATATATAACTAAAACATTATAGCACATTGACAGTTGATTCTGTGGTTATTGATGCTGTAAGGCAAAACATATATTAGCTGCAAAGATACCGACTGACCTTAATCGTAAAATTATCTGTGTGTTTTGAATTCATGAAAAAGTAATATTAATATTTAATTGATTACTTCCCCCTTGACTTTTCCATAGAAGAGAGTTAGAAAATATTTCAGAAAACAATACACTGTTGTAGGGGCTATGTTCCTGAAATCTCAAAACATGCTGGAGCAACAGATGCTATATCAAAATAAGTAATAAAAAGCAAGGCTGTTTTAATTTCCCAGCGGATGTATTCAAGTATTGGTTGTGTACAAAATCCAGGCTCAGTACAGTAAAATTTGTGTATTAAGCCTCAAAGCTGCACTATTGAAACATTTAGTTCAGTTAGACCACTGAGGACAATGAACGTGATAACTTGTAGGATTAACAGAATAACAATGTGAGTTGGACACAACGCTTTTACAGATGAATAATTTATAATTAATCTGTACCTTTCTGTACCTTTTTAGTATATACAACATAAACTTCCCCAATGCTTTCATTGCTTGTTGATCACTTGTTTCTAAATGACATATAGGGCCATCCACTAAATGCATACTACTGTATTTCTGCAGGCCTTGAAAATGCTTCAGCCCTAAAGATGCACAGACAAGTTTTTGCCCATCATAACATATCTGTCTGATCTGCCATCATGTACAGTTGTGCTCAAAAGTTTGCATACCCTTGGCGAATTGGTAGTATATGTACCATTTATAAAGAAAACATGAGTGAGCAGGCAAGCACATTTCTTTTATTTCTTATTGGATTCATATTCAACTGTAGGCTATAACAGAATGGCACAATCATAAAACAAAACATGGGAACAAAGAAGAAAATTAAATGACCCTGTTCAAAAGTTTGCATACCCTTAGTTCTTACTGTGTATTGCCCCCTTTAGCATCAATGACAGCGTGCAGTCTTTTGTAATAGTTGTCTATGGGGCCCCTAATTATTGCAGGTGATATACCTGCCCATTCGTCTTGGCAAAATGCCTCCAGGTCATGCAAAGTCTTTGGTCGTCTTGCATGAACCACACGTTTGAGATCTCTACAGAGTGGCTCGATGATATTAAGGTCAGGAGATTGTGATGGCCACTCCACAACCTTCACCCTTTTCTGCTGTAACCACCAGAGGGTTAACTTTGCCTTCTGCTTAGGGTTATTGTCATGCTGGAACGTCCAAGAGGGTCCCATGCGCAGCCTTCATGCAGAAGAATGCAAATTGTCTACCAGTATTTTCTGATAACATGCTGCATTCATCATCAATTTTCACAAGATCCCCCATGCCTTTAGAGCTCACACCCCCCCCAAAACATCAGCGAGACACCACCATGCTTCACAGTGTGGATGGTATTCTTTTCACTATAGGCCTTGTTGATCCCTCTCCAAACATAGTGCTTATGGTTGTGACCATAAAGCTCTATTTTGGTCTTATCACTCTAAATTACAATGTGCCAGAAGATGTGAAGCATGTCAAGGTCTTGTCGGGCATATTGTAACCAGGCTTTTTTGTATCATTGACGCAGTAAAGGCTTCTTTCTGGCAACTCGGCCATGCAACTCAGTTTTGTTTAAGTATTGTTGTATTGTGCTCCTTGAAACAACCACACCGTCTCTTTCCAAAGCTGCCTGTATTTCTCCTGAGGTTACCTGTAAGTTTTTCTGTGTATTCCGAACAATTCTTCTGGCAGTTGTGGCTGAACGTTTTCCTGGTCTACTTTACCTTGGCTTGGTGTCAAGAGATCCCCAAATGTTCCACTTCTTAATAAGTAATTGAACAGTACTGACTGGCATTTTCAAGGCTTTGGATATCTTTTTAGATCCTTTTCCATCTTTATGAAGACCCATTACCTTATTACGCAGATCTTTTGACAGTTCTTTTCTGCTCCCCATGGCTCAGTATCTAGCCTGCACAGTGCATCTTGTGAGAGCTAACAAAGACTATTTATACACAGGCGCTAATTGCAATTTAAAAAGCCACAGGTGTGGGAAATTAACCTTTGACTGCCATTTTAACCTGTGTGTGTCACCTTGTGTGTCTGTAACAAGGCCAAACATTCATGGGTATGTAAAATTTTGATCAGGGCCATTTTGGTAATTTCTGTTATCATTATGATTTAAAAAGTAGGCAAACAACCATAATAATAATAAATGGCTTCATATGATCACTATACTTCAATAAAATATTTTTTTTTGCATGATCAGTCATAATTTCTAAATAAATGCCCAAATTTCATAATTTCTGCTAGGGTATGCAAACTTTTGAACACACCTGTAAGTACTGTGAAAAGTTTAACATGATAGGAAAATATTAGCAAAATAAGAAATGTGATTATAAATGTAGAATTGGAAGGATAAATTACATTGTATAATACTAAAAGCCTAATTTACTCCAAAAGTCTTAATTCATTCACTTATGATATCTCACATAGACTATTGCAATTCACTTCCCCTACTAGATTCTCCCCAGTCCAATCCATCTTAAACGCCTATGCTAGGCATTTCTTAGCTGTGGTCCCACTCTGCATATCCCTTTACTAACCTTCCATATTCATTTGTAAAGAGCAAACACTTGAACTGGGGTAAATTAAGTAATTGCAAGGACAATACACCATTTCACAAATAAGCTGTGTTGGCAAGTCAGTGCTAGCTGTCAAATTAAATGTTTCTTCCAAGCCATACCAATTAGACCTACCGGTGCTTCATGCACAATCGTGCATACTAATGACCACCTGTAAACGCAGAAAAATGACCAAAACTGCATCCAATCTGATGCTATAATCACTATAATTCCTTAATTGAGTCGAATATAAGGCTTGCGTTCTCATATATCCAACACAATGCAGGGTTAATAATGACAACCACAAAACATGAAACATAATTGGGGGATCACATGGAGCCCCCTGAGTACCCCAAAGTACATTTAATTGTGGGAACCCCAGGTATTCCCTCCTTCAGCATACATAAGGTAACCCGGGTGATTCCCTCCTCCCATGTGCAGGAGGGTACCCTCAATAATCCCTCCTTCACTAACCCCGACCTCCACTTAACTATATAACCATGGGGGTCTATTGAGACTCCAATAGCACCTAACAATGAACCTGGTGCAAAATCAGTACCTAAAATTTATGTTTTTTATAGTGTTGTGTTTTTGCTTTATTTATTTTTTATGCAGGGTTATTTTTTTTTACATAGGGTGCAATAGGTGTCTTTGAGGACCCCCATAGCACATAGGGGGTTAATTTTAGGAGACCATTTTAGAAGACCATGGGGGTCTATAGATCATTTTTAGATGCAACGGAGGTCTTTTAAGGGTCGTTATTGGAGCCACATATGTCCTTTAAGGACTCCCCTGGCATATTAAACTTATTAGGAGCCACATGGGTTCTTACAAGACCTCCGTGGCATAGAGGTTAACAGAAGGTGCCATGGAGGTCCTTCCAGAACCTCCATGGCATATATGTTAATATTAGTTACAGGACCCCATTGGCATAGGGTTTTTTGTGTGTCAAAAGGCTTGTGTAAAAATTAAGGGAGGATCTTAGATAAAATAACTTTTTGTAGCAGGGTTTTAATATTGATGACAACTTTGCTTCTTAAAAAGGGAAACTGGCTTGGGTGGAATACAAGACGGTGAGATGTTTATGATTGCAGTGCGGCCTCTTGTATTCTCATATTATGAATAATATGGGAAATGTTAAAAAAATGAAGCTACATGAAATAACAAATGAAATGTAGTGGTTATACTTTACAAGTCAATTATTACTGATGTGTACGAATTTGGAAAGGTCCCCAGATAACCCACTAGTGTTAGGCATCGAGTCCAAATTTAGAATCACTTTCACAGAACAATATTTCAATCTGTTGTGCTTAAAACAAAGATACAATTGATTTTTAAAACGCAATCATGCTGGGAAATATGGTTTTTGCTTCAAATATTCAATGCATTTTTTAAATAATGGAATAAGATATAAATACCACAAACTTTATCTTTTGTCTATGAAAAGATAATATTAGGCTGTGTATCAGGAGCCTAAAGATAAAACATAATTGTTTCCTGGTTAAAAACTGACATTCTTCAGAAATATTGTTGGACTTGCAGGATATCAAGTTGTTTGGGTGAGAAGGATGGTATCTGACAAACCTGTCTTTAAAAACAGGAATAACATTTTAGATAGGCTTAGTGAGAATGTACAGTATAAGAAATATGATTTATCTGTCAAAAATGTTCATAGGTTATATTAAAGATAAAATAGCAGCAAAGCTGTTCCTAGAAATAAAATGAAGGACACCTTTATAATTATATTAAAGACCTAAAGTAAATAAAAATAATCATTGTCAACAATAATGAGTATCCATCTCAATTTTCATGACATATTTGAAGTACTCAAATTTGTATAAAAAGATTGGAAATGTACTTTTTTTATGGTGATGCTGGTATTAGATCAAGAGTAAGTAAACTGACTTTCCAGACAAACATTACTAATTACATATTTCTTGCATGTGCCCTCCTCTTTTTATTAAATTCAAAAAAGGAAAACAAACAAAAAAGGACAGGGCTAAACGAAAGGGATGAGTAAAAGATAGCTATGAGCTCTGCAGTAACCATCACAGTCACTAATTCCCCTACATAGCTTCACAGTGTCACTATTTTCATCACTTGCAGAGGTTTTTCAGAACTTATAGCGGGGACAAAATAAATGTATGCACAAATGCTCTGTTGTAGCCCACGATAGGTACAGACAGCTCTGAAAGCTTTACCCTGATGCTACTTATCTATTATATGTATTACTCAACCCAGTTTGATCAATTTGGTTGCTTCCCCACATGAAGAATCTTATTGTCTACATTAAAAATAATCCACAGTATCTACAGCTTCTTAAGTGAAAATTGTAAGGGCTTTACCCGCAATAACTAAAATACCTATAACTAAGTAAATTCTTGACAATCCTTAAAAATCTAAACATATTTCCAATATTGTTTCTAACAATGTATCTGTTTAAATGGAGGCGGTATTGCAAGCAGAATTAAACTTTTTGTGTCTCTGCGTGCTATAGAGTAGCTTTACATGCCATATTATTGTGCATTACTGAATTGTATGACAATGGCTAAGGTTAAGTAAGTTTTGTTGGTTGGCCCCGGAGTGTTTTTATTTTTATGTGTAGCTGGCTATTTTCTATGTGTAAATAAACATAAACAGCCATAGAGAACCATGAAGCAGCCATATGTTATCCTACTGGGTAAATTAAATAAGCCATAACAAATATTTTCCACAATCTCTCTAAACTCTCAGGTGGGCAATTTTAACACTCTGTAGACACAATCTTGAAGAATCATATGGTATACTTTTAAAAGGGTTCAAAAGTAAACTATAGCAGTAAAACTATTGCAATGGTTCTGTCTCATTTAAATCTAAATACAAAACATATAATGTTTAACAAGGTCAGAGGTGACATTGCCTTAAAGAAACATGGAACTCATCAATAATGCTCTACAACATCAAACAGAGTCAAACTGAAAACTAAGTACAAAAAAACCTTTTAGCATTCTTAAATTGGATGCATACGTTATTTGACTGTTTTGAGTTTTTATATCACCCAGTTAACAGTTGTGTCAAACTTCTTTCTATTTCCTTTACTCAGCTGTTTCTGTAAGGACCAAAAATCACAAGCAACACATTCTTCTTGATGTAACCAAAAATGTCAGCTTATTCCTATGGGTTCTTTATGTATTGTGACAAAGTAAGACAATGAATCTATGTGAGCTTGAGACTGAGCAGAGCTATATGTCCAGCCTAGAACAAAAATTGTTAATTGAGCTGCAGATCAATTAGTGATTGCACCTGAAACTGGACAGAGGAGAATGTAAGCTACAAAATATGGTGTATTTTTGTTGTTGTTGTGAACTTGGAGTTTCTGAAAAAAAAAGACTGAAAGTGTTTTGAACCTGCTGGAAGCAAGGACTGCAGGGAGAACGATCATGCTGCAGAAACATCTGCACCTACATTTGAGGAGACCTGAGGCAAACAAACCAGATACTGTATCTGAAGAAAAGGGTAGCTGTGAGATGCACAAAACACAGACGAAACCTCCAACAGTAAAGGAGACAGTATTATTTTACCCCAAGGAGAAGATTGTGAATAGAAAACAACACACTCCAAAAAGGGTATTAATGATTCTCGGGGGTTGAGCATTTGAAGAGGAAGGTGGGCCAGTGCCCCACCCACCTGTTTGTAAGGAATAATGTTAAAAAAGGCAAAGGGATTCAAATACATTTTTTAAACATATTTTTTACTTTATTTTGATTGCTCTACATGATGGTTCTAAGCAGTTTTAAATACTTAAGTGGCCTTTTAAATAAGGATTACCTTTACTAGTATATGGCAATTTAACTTTCTAAATATATGGATTATGTGCAATAAGCATAGAAATTCCATGCATTATAAAATATTATTTTATGATACATACTGTGTAAAAGCAGTTTTAAAAAACTTGCCTTGATTAAGTACACTATATGTAGCATAAAACTATGCTTTATTGCCTTGTTAAGTATTTGGGCTTGCTTGTCTATTTCCCAATTCATTACTCCTTGGTGTGTTCATTCAAAATGAAATATTAGCCAAAGTAAAAGAAATCTGTCAACACAATGAATACTAATATGCACAAAGTGCTGTCATTATTTGATATCTAAACCAGATTAGGTTCTGAACATCCACTTTCTTTAGCCCGACAGTGGCTCATATGGATAATTTAGTTTCTTGGCAAAAGACATAAGCTTTTGCAAAGTTCTGATATCCTTTATTATAGAACAGCATGACTGTGGGCTACATCTAAATACCACCTTTTTCTCAATAACATATGTTTCTACAGGTCTGATAAATAGATATTGTCTGTTCTACATAGTGAGCACTCTTTTCACAATAGTTATAATTCTTATAGCTCATATTTCTACTGCTCTCTTTAAAAAGCTTTCCAAAGGTTCTATTCAGATTCCCTGGTAAAAAGACCCATGTTGTTTTCTTATTAAAAGAAAACCTTGTGTAGTTTCTTTTAATGGAAATCCAAATGCAGTGTATTTTATGTTCTGCCCTATTACACAGATTCATTTTGATCAATGAATACACTCTAAACATTACAGTCTTTTACCAGCTGGAAAGGGCACATAAAAACCTTTTGACAACTTGACAATGCAGACCTTTTAACTAAAATAATTGCATGGAATACCTCCTTTTAAGAGTGGCTTCTTCTTTTAATATTTTATTCTGTCAGCAGCATATGGCTGAATTAAGAAGTTCTATATTTGTCATTTTTACTGCCGCTGGAGGGATTACATTTTCCCTCTCTTCTCAATCTTCCTTCTTAAAAATGGAAGAAATGCTGCTGAGCTTTTTATTATCCATAATTATACTGCATTGTATTAATTAGTGACTTGCTTGGATCTCTGAATACAATTTAATTTTAAAATGATTGGGAGCCGAGGGAATATAGCACTTTTCAATTCCATGACTAATCATGGAAAAGTAAAGCGCTCATGCACTTCTTGACTTTTTATATACTATCACTATATTTTATATGCGCAGGTAAATCATTGTAAAACATACTATATTTCTACCAAAACAATATTTATTTCTAAATTGTTAACTTGGTATAATTCCATAATGTACATGTCATAGTTTTTTAATGGAAATTTGGCTAATCTCTCAATTTAATTTAACTGTGTCCTTCCATTATTTGTGACTCCCTTAAACAACATCTTTTTTAATTCCATGATTTATAAAAATAAATGATCTAGCTGCAAGATTCCACCTCCCACAAAGAATTTACATCAAACACTAACCCTTTTTCCATAATTACTTTTAAACATGAAATACATATTCCCCTAGATTACATAAGCTTCACGGGAACTGCGAAATGCTTTGCTGAAAGAAAGCGGTAGCAAATACCAAGGGCAACCTCCCTTGAAGAACATGTTGATGTTTAGTTTCAATCGTGTCCAACTGTTAGTGGCCCTATGGACTGCACCACGTCAGGCACATCTGGCAGCTACTGCCTCCCTGAGCTCCATCAAGCGAATGCTCATTGCTTCAATTACCTCATCTATCCATTTCTGCCACTGTCATCTTTATCTTTGTGTGCCTTCAATTTTGCCCAGCGTCAGGGTCTTCTCTAGGGAATCTTGTCTAGTTATGATATGGCCAAACTTTTTGAGCTTTAGATCCATGATCAAACCTTCCAGTGAACAGTTTGCTTTATTTCCTGAAGTAATAATTGATTGGATCTTCTCCAACACCACAATTCAAAGGCATCAATTCTAGGGTACTCAGCCTGCTTTAAGGTCCAGCTCACATCTGGATGTTACTAATGGGAATACCATAGTTCTAACAATTCAGACTTTAGTTGATAATTAAAAGTCTTTGCTTTTTACTAGCTTGTCCACACTTGCCATAGCTTTCCTAACCAGAAGCAAACGTATTTTAATTTAATGGCTGCATTCACCATCTGAAGATATCTTGAATTCCAGGAAAATAAAATCTATCACTGCCTCCACTTCTTCCACATCGATTTGCCAGTAACTGAGATTGCTGTTTGCCGGATCTTTGTCCTTTTAACATTGAGCAGAAGGCCACCTTTTCATTCCGACCTTGGATTAAGAATTTTTCACCTAGTTATAAATCCGTCCATGGGTACAGCACAGAACTAGCCTCAAAAGGAAGAATGGGAGCTGGTAATGCTAGAGGAATAGAGATGTAGCTTATGGTCTGAAAGAAAGCGCAGTTTGTGGCTTTATTACATAACATAGTGTAAGATGGATTGGAGTAAGGACAATCAGGTAATGGAAAGGTGAATTAGAAGAAAGTTGTTGATACATGAAGGGAGTTGGAGTACATGATGCAAAAATTAGACTGTTGTCTGCACTGTGGGTATACAAACATCATATAAGACGTTTCATAGATGAAAAAGGAAATACATTGAGTGCCCATGTGCAAATGTAGACACTTTTTAAAATGTAAATATGGGAGACTATGATACAACAGAGATTTATATGGAGTTCCGGTTTTACAATACAAATATAAATATAAATGATATATATATATATCACAAATATCAAGCCACATACACGCAGTCAATTCTAACCCACAAAAATTGCTTAATTCAAATAAATCATGAGCAACCATGGCTATATTGATGCTATATATTAACAGACAAGTCCTATAGATACATAGGACATGGTTAAAAACAATATTTTATATCCTATGCTTTAGGCTATAAATATGTTTAAGCATAAACACAAATATGAAAAAAATAAAGTAATAATCAATTTGCTTTATGTTTTAATATTAAAGATACATAGAAAGTGTCCTTTATTTTAATTGACTCTTGATGAGGTTTGGCAAAAGAGATCACACATGATAATTGTCCAAATGCCACAAACTTGTCACATTTTCAAACAAGCTGCTGGTCATACGCTATCATGAGATAATAATCACATGGCCACAGATAAGTAAAATTTCCCAAAAGCTGTGGGAAAATAATTCCATGTGACTCCAAGAAAATTGGAAACCACATAAGATTCATGTCAGACAATGTGCTTGATGTGGAGTCTTGCAAAATATTTAAATATATGCAGCTTTTAAAAAACAAAATAAACTACATTTAACAGCTCTTTTTCAACCATACCCTAATCTATGTTAACTGGGTTTCAGAGCCTTATTTGGTGGACACATTGGAGTTAAATGCCTTACTGTTATCTAACAGAGGTAAACTTGATTGTTTAATGTTAATTTGCTTACTCGGTTCATGGATTCAAGTGTGGGTGAAGCTACTGACAATACATTAAAGTCACATCTACAGTCTAGTAAATATACATTCTATACTCCAGAAGATACCTGTTACAGCAATGAATGGTACAGGAAAGTAGGTAATAACATAAGACGTTTTGGCTAAAGGGTGATGTGTTTGGAGATTTCTTCAGATGTCAGAGAGGCACATTGGAAATCACACTAAAATTAATGGTTACTAATAATTTAAACTAAGACATTGATAGAGTATAATTTTGGTTGATTTATACTGAATTATACTGACTCATTTTATCACCTTTGTTGTATGGACCGCAGCACACTAGGCCATCTGTGTTTCTGGTTTTCTTGGCAAAGATACTGGAGTGGGTTGCCAGTTCCTTCTCCAGTGGACAGCGATTGTTCTGACCTCTTGTGTGGCCCTACATAGTTTAGCTCACAGCTTCATTGAGGTACACAAGCCCCTTTACCCTGACAAGGTAGCAATCCAGAAGTCGTTTATCACCTTATTCATTACTTAATTCAGTTTACATAACTTTTCAATCATAATGTAATAAAACCATATGTTCAAAGTGTAACCCTGTAACCTCTGTCTGTTGTGCAAGGTTTATTAGAGTGGACATCATCTCTTTGAGACATTCATCCACACTCTTCTCCCAAAATAGAACACGACTCGCTAAAATCATAAATATTTAAAAATCTGGCAGAGAGAATTGATATGATAAAACCTGTGATATAGTTACATAGTAATTGAGGTTGAAAAAAGACTTTTAGCCCATCAAGTTCAACCTTTTAAGATATCCTCTGATCTGCTATATGCTGATTAATTGTTAATTGATCCAGAGGAAGGCAAATAGATACTGGTGATTGGATTCCTCCCTGGATCAATACTTTCTCTCTAATTATCCAGGATAACCCTGAATTCCCTTTATAGTTAGAAATAAATCCAGTCCCCTTTTAAAGTTATCTATCGAATCCGCTGTCACCACCTCCTCTGGTAGAAAATTCCACAGATTAACCACCATTACTGTGAAGAACCCTTTTCTTTCTTTAAGGTGGAATCTTTTTACTTCTAACCTCAAGGGATGTCCTCTTGCCAGTTGAAACCCTCTTGGCACAAAAAGCTCCCTTGACAAATCTTTATACTGACCCTGGATGTATTTATATAGGGTAATCATATACCCTCTTAGACACTTTTTTCTAGAGAAAATAAGCTTAATTTGGTTAGTCTTTCTCATAACTTAGACCCTCCATTCCCCTTATTAGTTTTGTTGCCCTTCTCTGTACCTTTTCCAGCTCTAAATTTCCTTTTTATGTAGTGGTGCCCAAAACTGTACTCCATATTCCAAATGAGGGCGTACTAGAGATTTGTATAGTGGCAGAGTTATATTTGCTTCCCTGGCTTCTATACCCTTCTTAATAGATACTAATATTGAATTTGCCTTTGCAGCTGCTGCTTGGCTTTGAGAACTGTTCTCACATTTTCAGAATAATAACAGACACAGGCCAGCATCTCAGTTACCAACTGCCTGTAGTTACTTTGAACATGTTCAAACCACCCTGGTGAAATATCAAGATATTTGATATAAAGATAAGAAGCAGACCTAAAGGAGAAAACGAGAAAGGCTGTATTGCAAACTTATTTATGTTTACTGCAGGAATATAATGAACAGGGATGTATTCCGTTGCTGATTTTTGAGTCAGAAAGGACATTATTTGTCCTCAAATTAAATGAATGGAAATGTTGCAGTTGATTCATTTGTTTTATTTGCATTGAATAAATTCACATAATTTACATATATGAAGGCTGATCTTGAAGGACTTAAATCTCTTTTCAATACTGTTCACTGAGAAATTCTGTGAGAAATGTATGTCTCCTGACCTGCTTGAGGCATGGTAATTTTACTCAGAACAGTCTTTTCTTTTCTTACTGTATAATAATGTTAAGCAAAAAACAATTGAGTACATTCTGTAAGGAGGCATACACAGTGAATAGTTTTGCTAAGACTATTGCAATTTTCATTATAGAAAGTAGATTATAGCTTTCAGGGATCTGTTTTACAACTCCTGTGAAGCTTATTGAATCTGGGGGAATGTTCCAGAGGAAAGGGGTAGATGGGCATGTCTTTCTTCTATTTATACTGTATGAATAAATATAAATCTGTATATTACCCCACTGAAACAATACATCATTAATAGTTAATGTACTAGAACTACAGCATTTGTTACTTTAATAATAATGAATATAATAATGAATATATATATATATATATATATATATATATATATATATATATATATATACACACACTTAATAGAATTACAGTATTTACTTTAAAACAATGCTTGAGCTTTCAGAAAACAGACACTTTGCACTATCGCTCCCTGATAGAGAGGGGATCTATACCTACTATATCAATGAAGAGTAATCAGTCACCCCATGATATGTGAGTAATGAGTAATAATAATACAAAGCTGACCTTTGTTTATATTATTACACTACTGCATTTCAATAGCACCTATATTTGGTGCAAAAATGTATATTACTTACAGTAGCTAAAATTTACATGCCACATCTTATAATTTTATTGTGAAACTACATATCTTGTATCTGTGTATATCAATTTTGTGCACTATTTAGATTATAAATTGCCATACAGTTAATTTGTTACATACAGGAAAAAGAATATTATTTTGAGCAATTAATACAGTTAGATATAGGGCTTTTCTTGTTAGATATACTGTAGTATGTTACTCAAACAATGCTTTAATAATATTATTGATCAGTAAAGTAAAAAGTACATGCTGTGACACGACAAAGTATAAGGTCTGATGACAAAATCAATACAATATGACATTTGACAGATTGATGTAAAGTTGAGGTGCCTGTTTGGTGAGTTTATTGTCTAGAATAATTTTAAACTATGGATGTATTGCAGCAAAATATTTTGCATAATTTACATAAACTGGAGAGTAATCTAACAATGTTTCACACTGTGATCCCATAATTAAAACAAACATTTTACTAAGAGTGGTTTAATGATGCCATCAAATATCTGGCTTGGACAACTAGCTCCCTTCCCCTGCACTGATGCATTACCCTTTTGGTGTCTCTGAACCAGCACTGAATCTACAACAGTAGAATAAGTAAAGTGGCTCATAAATTATTTCCATGGTTAACTAAGCAAATTTTCTATAAACATAAATGCCAAGTTCATAGTCCTTTCCAGCTGTATTAAATGCTACATTGCTCTTTCTAAAACATCTATTAAATCCTGTTAGTCTGTAATTATAGGAAACAATACTCCATTATGACACAGTTCAGCATGGCATTGAATGATGTTGGAACCCATGTTGTTTGTTTAGCCCAGAAAATAGCAATTATAACATTATTAAATCAGCCACAACAGGCAATATTTATAGGGCAAAGACAGGCATTTTACCAGATTGTAAATCATTAAATGAAAATATACCCCCTTTTCAGAACAATGTGTTTCGAAAGTAAATTGGTATTTAGTCTTAAAACTACAATACTGTAATTTAAACTGGAAGAATCATTACATTTATTTTCTAAAAATATAATTTATGCTGTGGTTCTATTATACATTCTTTTTTTCTTGACAAAATCTTTCAACTATCACATATACTGTATAGTTTAAGACTTGCTGGGGCTGCTAATTTATCCATAGATTATAGCCATCACAGCTTTTAGCTGAAGGGGTAGGTGGCATTTAGAAAACATTTAAATAATCTAAAATACGTTGGCCATGAATTTTTCCAATTTATATATGTATGCATGCCCTATGCCTAAGTTTTAAGTATGCATTAAAAGGGCTATATAAAGAATATTTTTCTCAACATTAAATGTGTATAGGAAGCAGACAGAACAGGTTAAAAAATAAATATACCTTTATCGAAAGTCAACAAGACTGAGTAAATGAAGGCCAAACATTTCCGTATTTAGTTTGAAGGTATGAGAACAACCTCCCTGTTCTGGTCTACTTATTATGCAATATTAACCCCTTGTTATGGGAGGTGGAAGATGCCACTTTCTAATTACTCTTTCTATCTTTATAGACTAGATTGGAGTTGAAAAAAATATGCTTTCAATGGCCTTTTAACTATCAAGTCTTGTATAATTTACACCACACTTTACAAATCTTTAAGTAATATGCAAGGCAATATTAATGCGTAAAGTGCATGCAAATTACATGAGTACCAACTTTGTATAATATGCACTAAAGTCCCACGTGTAAGCAAGGTTGAGGTATCTTACAAAGCCAGTCTTGCTAATAGTACAAGTCAGAGCTTTATACTGCAACTTCTAGAATTATGCAAGTCAGCAACATGGAAATAGATTCAAGGAATATGTTTATTCTCCATATCCAAATGTCTGTGCTCTCTATTGCTAAGTAATCACATATAATAGTTGTCATACTATGAATCAACGTCACGCTTGGCGAGCTCGCGAAGCGAAAAGCAGCATTTGCGGAGGTTGGAGGCTCTACGTCGCCTCACACGCGGTTACAAACACCCACACAATCGTCACTTTAACAAAATAGATCTAACACGCAATCACTAAATACAGACTTACACAAAAAATACGAATCGCGGGACTTAGAACGCAAAATTTATGGACTTAGCCTAAAAAAATACGAGCTGCACCTGAAAACATTAAAGACGGCTTTTCAAAAATGCCGTACGAGGTACAAGATACACTTTTAGCAAGGACGCTAAATCATCCACAGCCGCGTACCACATACACATTCTCCGCCATTTTACAACACTAACTTACACAATGCGGAAGTACACAGCTACCCTAACAGCTTCCCCTCGCGCACACAGCCTATTTACACTACACACTTCACACATTGCTGAAACTTACACCTCAGCTCCACAACAGTGCAAACTGACATTGTATGCTGCAAGAACATCAAAACAGATTGTCAGCTCTTCAGCACAATTCTTCCTGCATATATTACTTCCAAATAGGTAAAGTATATTAATTTATTATTTAATTAGCATACAAAAGTACATGTACACAAAAAAAACAAAAAAACACTCTCGCATTAAACACAGAAGCCATTCACCGCGCGCCTCACAACGAGCTCCAACGCTGCTCATAGCACAAAAAGCCTTGCAATAAGCGCAAAAAGCAGATCAGCACCGACCAAACAATAACAGCTAAAGCGCCTATCAGAAAAAAAAATGCAACAACCAACAGCCTCGCAATGAACGCCAAAGGATCTCAGACCACCAAAAAAAATTATGTTTGTGGCAAACAGCATTACCTGCCTTACAATTTTATTGCCCCGTCATTTTTGACGGGCAAGTCGCTAGTTACTATATAATTCTTCTATTTGCAGCATTATTGCAATTGCTCTCAACAAATTTGTCGCCCTTACGGTACTTAATTCAGTGGTGGTTTTTATTACAATTTTAGAAATAAATTGACAAAAAAAAGCAAAAATATTTGAATTATAGAGAAAACGCTGATCTTGACAATTGTCTACATATGAAGTTATATACCGTATGTTGTAAGACAAAATGTGTGTGCATTTGCATGAATGTATATTTTAACTATAGTCCACTAGATGGCACTTGTTTTACACTGTAATGATTTATTGAAAGACTGTAAAATTTTATCATCCATACCAAATTGTCAGAAACGCATATGTAGTTGGAGGAATTCAAACTGATGAGAATTAGCATATTTCTACAAGCAGGATTTCTGGCAAATTAGTGAAAATGAGTACAACAATTAAACTCTATTCTGTCTAATATTTCACCAAACCACCAATTTCTTTAAAACTATCCAGTTGAGAAGGAGTCTGAAACTTTTTATAATTAAAGAGACAATCAATGTCAAAACCTCTGAGCAAGCGGTGAATAAGAGCCGGTATATAAGACTATCTGCATAACTTAGTATTATATGAAATAGCTTATTTTCATGTACCCTGGCCCGATGCTGTGGGGAGAGCTACAGCAAAAAACATTAATAAGGTAAGTTGTGTTTTTAAATTATATTTTCTGGCTAAGCATTTGCTTTGCTGCTGTTTAATTAATGGTGAACTAGAAATAGGTTTAAAATAAAAATCACCTACACTTGCCATTTAATGGATGAAACACTGTATTGCTTTTTTTTTACACTCTAAAACATCATTCACCCATCATAAACAATCCCAAGTTAGATTCAGTGAGTCTGAAAGCAATATGCAGCAGTCTCCTATTGCAACACTACTCATGCTAATGACCATCATCAAATATGACTACATACCCTCTATAGAAGTGAGTGTTTCTTGCTCAACTGATGAATATGTCATGCTTTCCCTAATTAGGGCACAGGCTCTAGGCATTGAGTATGGATTTTAGTGAACATTAGGTGAGGTCAGATTAGAGCAGGTAATTTCATACACATTATACACATCAATTTAAAACATAGTTGATGTATTTTATTATAGCACACATTAAACACAATTCTATATGCACTCTATACACTTCTTTCATATTACGACAACATGAACAACATCTCAATCATATGCCCACTTTACTCTGGTTGCATTCCACTGCTGAGTTACCAATTGTAACTTATAGTTGGATTCACATTGTATGGATATGCAATAAACATAGGCAAGCATCATTTGTGTAAAGGGCTTATCAAGTCTAATCAACTTCTAAACTTTATCTCTTGGAAGTGCCACCTTCCGAGTTATCTAGAGGAGGAAGAAGTATTATGCAGTTCCTGGACACTCCCACAGTCACTCTATCCGTTCAGACCCTTGGAGCAATGGACATCTACTCCAAGGAGTGCTCAGTCCATTGCAGCAACTACCATCAATGATCCAGCAAACCCAACCACAAATTGTCAAGCCACCACTACTGCAAACATTCCAGTCACCATAACCACCACAACCAATATTTATAAGGGAAGAGGCTACGGGGTCACTATGTTCTTCATATCAATTTATTGTGGGGTCTATTATGGTTCCACCTCAAAGATGCCTTGCAACCATGACACAACATAATGCTGCTATAATGAGACAGATGGAGTAACTAAATACATTTTTTTGAAGAAATATGACTAGATAAAAAACAAGGGTTAATATGGAAATGTTACAGTACAGAAAGGATGCATATGAACTAATTTTAGCCATGCCAGAACTCCAACTCCACACAACATCCACCGCCAGGTCCAGATCTGCCATCGCTTCCACAACACAAGCTATGTGGATGACCTTGGGCCAGTGGCACAGCTAATGAATAAAGAGCCCCAGTGCAAAAGATTATTTTTAGGCCCCCTCACCAGGTGAGGAAAAACATTTTTTGGGGGGCCTCCATACACCCCTAGGCCCCCCTCCAGTGCCAACTCATTCTTATATATATATAAATATATCATTTTATATATATATATATATATATATATATATATATACACATATATATATACATATACATTTATATATACACATGATATATTATGTATATATATATATATAAAATTATATATATATATATATACACACATATATAAATACATATTATATAAATACATATACATACAGTATATATATATATATATATATATATATATATATATATATATATATATACATACCGTATAACACACACTTTTTCTCCCTGAAAATAGGGGGCAGAAGCAGGTAAGTGAGGGGGAGGTATTAAGGGGGGTTTAGGTTGAGGAGGAGGGGGGTTTAGGTTGAGGAGGGGGGGTTTAGAATGAGGAGGGGGGTTTTAGAATGAGGGGGGGTTAGAATACGGAGGGGGGTTTAGAATGAGGAGGGAGGTTGAGGAGGGGGGTTGAGGAGGGGGTTGAGGAGGGAGGATGAGGATGGGGGTGTTGAGGAGGGGGGTTGAGGAGGGAGGTTGAGGATAGGGAGGTTGAGGAGGGAGGTTGAGGAGGGGGTTGAGGATGGGGGGGTTGAGGAGGGAGGATGAGGAGGGAGGTTGAGGAGGGGGTTGAGGATGAGGAGGGAGGTTGAGGATGAGGAGGGAGGTTGAGGATGAGGAGGGGGGTTGAGGATGAGGAGTTGAGTTTGAGGAGGGGGGTTGAGGTTGAGGAGGGGGGATGAGGATAGGGGGGTTGAGGAAGGAGGATGAGGATTGGGGGGTTGAGGAGGGGGTTTGAGGAGGTTGAGGAGGGGGTTGAGGATGAGGAGAGGGGTTGAGGATGAGGAGGAGGGTTGAGGATGAGGAAGGGGGTTTGAGGATGAGGAGGGAGGTTGAGGAGGGGGGTTGAGGAAGGAGGATGAGGATGGGGGGTGGAGGAGGGGGTTGAGGATGGGGGGTTTGAGGAGGGAGGATGAGGAGGGAGGTTGAGGAGGGGGTTGAGGATGAGGAGGGAGGTTGAGGATTTTGCTTCAAAGTTCTTTATTTTAATTTTTTTCCCCCCTGAAATTCCCTTCTTAAAATGAGGTGCGTGTTATACGCCGGTGCGTGTTATATGCCGATAAATACGGTATATATATACAAATACATATATATATATATATTATAATGTATTTTACAATAGATGATATATACATATAATATATTATATATATAAAGAATGTAATATATATATATATGTAACATATTCATAGTTTTCATGACTAGCTTTCGAGACCGTACCTCTCCTTTTCCGAAGCAGATCTGATAGAAACATTGAAACACAAATTACAGTTAAAAAATAAAAAAATGTTCTGTACAGTGGGCTGTGCACAGGTCTGTATTAGTGTAGGTCAAAAGTAAATATACAGGGTTGTAAATATTTGTACATCTTGAGATTTTGAGGTACCATAAAACTGTAAGGAGACACAGGGACAGCTCAGAAATAAACCAGAGGGAAAAAAAGCCCAAAAAACAGAGAAAACTAAAAAACTAAAATTCAAACAAAAACATATACGTGATGTAAAATTAAAAGAGGAAAAGAAAGAATTTGTTTTTCATTTTTGTTTTCTCTGTTTTATTTTCCCTCTGGTTTATTTCTGAGTACCTCAAACTCTCAAGATTTACACATATTTACTACCCTGTATATTTACTTTGACCTAAGGCCGAAGGCTCATTGCAGGCCGCAAATGCAAACCTTGCGAAGCGAGTGTCCGCATTTGCGGAGGTGGAGGCTCTACAGTGCCTCACTCTCAATAACAAAAAACCCAGAAAAGGACTTTCAAAAACCCTGCGGGATTAGAAAATCGGGACTTATAAAAAAAAAATACGAGGTTGCAAAAAAACGAAAAGAAAATCGTGACTTAGAAAAAAAAAATACAAGGTCCCCAAAATCCGAAGTTAACGGACGAAACGCGTACATTGAAAAACAACAAAAACACAGCAAAATAACAAAAACTCACACAGAGCAAGGAGGGATAGCCAGGACGTCTGGGAGTGAGTTTGCACGCAAATTTACGTCCAATTTAATCACTTTCTGCACTTGAGAGTTGTGGAGGTCCCTAACATACAGTCATTTCATACCTCACAATATTTGATTACTGGGCCACATTTTCCACATAAGTTCAATGGCTATTGGCTATATTACTGCATATGCATATATCATGCTTCCACTATAAAGAGTAGCAATGTGTGAATCATGGTCCTCTATAATGTAGGGGTGTCACATGCTATCTGTATATTGTTTGGATTGCACTGATGAACAAGCCATATTTATTTCAAATTGTATGTCTTTACCAGGCATGCCCTAGAACTTATGGCTCCTAAGGCAGGAAGCATCCTCCACGCCCCCTCAAATGCACATAAAATATATATTTATAATGAATGAGTGTGTTATCCATCCATCTTCTAAAAGCATACATGTGGTACTATTTTACAACTGGTATTATAGCATGATTATGGAGGTAAACATGCATAACATATCCTATAATATGTTATATACAATATACATAGTTTAAAGTGCCAGGGTTCATATAAGGTTATAACTCCTCTGCTCACCCATGGTGATCTTTCTGCATGAACAGATAAGTTTGGTTGCACCAGCTATGAGTAATTATTGTAACAGAAGTTGATTGTTGAGGTATATCTATGAAAACTAGGCAATTGGACTGTAGAGCTACATTTTGAAAACAGCGCTGGTCATGGGATGTGCCTTTTGTGGGAGTACTGTAGGGCACCACCAGAACTGTTCAAGCACAAGAAGTTTGTCTTTAAGATGTCAAAACATAGCTCAGTCACTGACCTACTGTTTCTCTATGCCTTATTCAACCAGTCCATTGCTGTGTCGATAGTTTATGGGGGTCAATACCCAACTCATCCATACAGTTAAATATGCTGCACATATTCATTATACTACATCAGCTAGGTCTATGAACAGCAAAGTGGTGATAGACATTATTAATTATATTCAAACGGCTGAATGCTGAAGCACTGAAACATTTCTATGTAATCTATTGGTCAAAGATCTAAACCTTGTATTGCATGTTTGTTGATGGAAATGTGCTACTTACCCAGGAACAAAGTATCTTGGAATTCCCAAGTGAAATCTTCTATGTAGGTCTGAGTGATGCAGAAAATATAAATCATGAATACTTCTAGGGAATCTGGCATTCACAATCTATATGTATTGTGACCAGGATGGCCGTGTAGGGCTGTGCTTTCTTGAGTTAGTAACAGAAACCTTCTGGTGAGGCAGCAAACATGTTTATTATGAGATAACAAAAACACTGGACCAGGTGAATTTAAGTGTTTTAACTCCCTGAGAGCTGGATACAAGGAGCAGTACAGCCTATGGCTTACATAACGGCCCTCAATAATCTGTCCCCGGCTCCTTACATTCTCACAGTATTATTATTATTATTATCGTTTATTTATAACGCGCCAACATATTCCGTAGCGCTGTACATAAGATAAGTTCAATACAAAGATACATACAAATTAACACATAGTAAAACAAGGGGGGCCCTGTCTTTGAGTTTCGAATCCAGTGTCCATGGTGCTTAGTATGTATATAGAACTTGCTCACAGAGGTAATGACAATGCTTGTGATTTCTGTATAGTGCCTCCTTCTTTTTGGTAAGCCCTTTTGCTATGTGTGAGCAACACACCAACAACACTAGGCATCACTCCCATTTCCTAAAAATCACTCTTAACCTTAATTATCCATTCTACAATTGCAGGAAGTTTTATGAACCTCTGGCAGATGCCAAATGGTAGTAAAGTGACTCTTTCTTTAGGGGTTGCCTTTCTCTCTGGCCTGCTATCCCCACATTTGCATCTATGTCATCCTATTCCTCCCTGTCAGGAGCAGCCCTACATGTAACGGTCCCTCTGCCCATGTCCTGTCCACCTGTAATCACCCTGTGTATTTCCTGCCCTACATAATCACTTGTATCCTGTTGGTTCTTTGACACCATAGATGTTGTGCCTCGATTTATGTACATTCACATGAACTCTCTCGTCTGTTTCACACCACACTTTATAGACATCATATTTCCCACATACATATCTATCACAAGTGGATGGGCATTCTGTACCTATAGTTACTGTCACGGTTTCCGGGTTAAAATGTATGTGCTGTTATTGATGTACTGTTGCAATGTTAATTGCGCAAAGAAAAAGTCATATTTCTAGCTAGATGCCATCTTGACTGTTCCTTGATCCCAAACTGTATAAACTTCTCAGATGATACAAAAACCCCATGCCACCCCCCCAACTTCAGCCACCCCCCCAGAGCAGGTCATGAAACATAATCATATGGTAGAAATTCAATTAGCTGGGCCTGCCAGTTAGGCGCTGGTTGCGAGAATCGGAAGCCATGCTATTGTGCTATTGACAGTAGCATTTGTGTGCTTGAACATGATCGCGGATGCAAACCTGTAACTCGTGCTTCAAACCCAACAAATTGGAACACTTTGAATACAAATATAAAATCCATACAGCACTGTAAATGATGGGGAACACAATGGGTGACATTATAATTAAAAGCACAACATTCTCAAGCTCGCACATCGCCAAAATAAAATACTTTATTTCATGTTTAATTTCCGTCCAAATTCCTACGGGCTTGAATGACCTTAAAGCCCGTAACTCGTTATTCAAGCCCGTAGGACTTCAATGAAATATGGAGAGTGGATTCCAAAGTTCTGCGGGCTTGGAGATTGAAGCCCGTAGGACTTTGGCCGAAAACTGAACATAAAATAAAGTATTTATCTATGCCGATTTGCGAGTTTGAGAATGTTGTGCTATTAATTCTAAGACCTAACATCACTTTCACTTTTATTAAAAGTACAGTATTGCTTTTTTATCTGCTTTTAAAGTGCTACAATTTCTCATTGAGACCTCCTTGGTACCATTAACCTGTGGTTCTAATTTAGCCATTTGCGGGCTTGACAGACTGGTTAGCAAGGGAGAATCAAAGCAATTTAATATCGATTTGCCTCCTCTCTCTCCCTCCCCTGTCTCTCTTTTCCCCTGTCTCTGTTTGCCCCCTCCCCTGTTTCTCTTTTCACACTCTCTATCTATTTGCCCCCTCCCTCCCCTGTCTCTCTCTCCTGTTGATCTTTGCCCTCTCTCTTCCTCCCTGTGTCTATTTGCCCTATCTCCATCCCGTCTCTCTTTGCCCCCTCTCTCCCTCCCATGTCTCGCTCCCCCACCCCCTTCTGTGTTCCCCTTACCTCCCCCTGCCCCACTGATGCTCCCTCTGTCCCCCCTTTGCCCTGTACCTGCTCATTCATTGGTGGTTCGGTGGACTAATGGAGTCCCACCCCTGCTGGCGCATCCTCTCTGCAGCATAGGGACACAGCAATGACGTCATGCAGAGAGGACGTGCCCACAGGGGTGGGTTCTCCATTGGTCCGCTGAACCACCAATGACTGAGCAGGTAGGTGGGCAAAGTAGGGACAGAGGGAGCATCAGTGGGGCAGGGGGGAGGTAAGGGGAACACCCGTTCCCCGCTGTAGTGTTTTGTGCGGGACTCACAATGAGTGCCTTTGGAGCTCATTGCTCATGCGCAAGGTTGTAATTTTTAACATTGCGCAACAACTTGCAGTACGATGACTATTATATGTGATATTTTGTTGTTTGGCCTTTCCAGGCATTGTAGCATACTATGTGGGTGTTCATTTAAGTCACATCTATAATTTTATATACTGTGTGCATTCCTAACTTTGTGTTCTTTACACCCTCCTTTCATACAGTATAAACAACTGGTTACCCTACTCCACGGAACTGTCCCTATGCACTAACAATGGGCCACACAAGAATTCAGAATTCTTCTCACACTCCTAAGTTTATTAATTCAATCCTTAACCCACATGAGGTTCCAGTTTGCTCTTCACTGCCTATTGCAAAACAAATTATTTATAATTACGTACTGAGATTGTACATGACTAATTGTAAAGATTTATGGGAACACTTGTTGTATTGCTCATGGGATTTATTTCCACATTGTAATTTTTTGTTCAGCCTGCAAGAAATCCAGATGTGAGGGAGTATTTACAATATATAACAGAGTTTATTTACAAAGAGAAATCTATTGAATGGTATAGAGAGTTTGCCTTATTGAAATTACTTTTGAATCCTTTATGTTTCTGAATGGCTCATTCAAGTTCTGTTATTCAATGGTACTCACACGTTCACTTAGTAACAAGCAGCTCACAGTACACAGAGTGACAGACAAAGGTGTTATCTTTGCCATCTTTCAATAATACTTTCGTGATATAGGACACTCCATTAGGAAATTGAAAATGTTCCAAACAAAAATGCTCACAAAACTGAAGTGTTTTTTTTCCACAATGGAAAGCGTAATGCAGAAAATCTTCATTAAATATCTTATATATATATTGATTCCCTCTCTCCTTCTTGCTGACTAATTACACATGTGAACACATACAGTAAAAGTAAATTAAATTCATCAATAAGCAGATAATAAAGGGAATAAACATTAAAACATGAAGGAACAAATAATTGAGACAGTACTTTATCAATTGAACAATATTTAAAAATTTGTAATCTATAGTTTTGTTTCTCAGTCAGCTTTATGGTTTTTCCTCTTAGCAGTTGCTTTATCTGTTTATTCAGTTACTCACTGGGGAGAACAATTTAATCTACAAGTTTGTTTTTTTGGGGGCATGCACACGGAACAATTAGCAATCATTATTATTTATTTCCAATGCACCTCTTTAATAAAATGTAATTGATATAGTATGTATCTATAGTTTCAATTGTTCAATAATTGGAATATTTGCCGTGTCCCTTTAATTGACATAAAGATAAAAAATAATTAAATTGTAAAATAGGAGTTGGGCAGAATCATTAAGGACCTCTGTTGCACGGTGTCAACATTTTAGTTGCAACGGGGTTATCAATGGATCTACATGGTTATGTAGATTGGGGGGCATTGGGTAGGGGGTGGGGTTTAAGCAGGGAAGGGGATGATCTGGAAGTGGGTGGGGAAGGGGATGTCCGGGGATTACAACCACCACGTGTATGAATGTAGGGAACGCCCAGGGATTATCATTAGTTTATGTTTGTTTGGGCTCAGTAATTTACGAAGAACAGTCTTTCCAGTAAAACCTAAGCCTTGTAATTTACTGAATAGGAGCCCTAATGCTAATCCCTGAACAATCAGTTATGAGTGCCGTAGAAGCACAGTAAATCCTACCTAGCTATGTTAATCCCCCATCTCTAAAACATTGCAAAAGAACTGCTACGAGTTACTGCTATGAGTGAACTTCACTACAAAGCCGAAAAGCAAGGCAAAAATCTACATTGATTTTTGCAATGACAATAAATTACAAGTTACTCCCTTACACTCTGACACCGAAACCCTATGCTAATAAGGTTTTACGTATCAATTGCAAAACAGGGCACTGCCGTAACTGCAAAATGCAGAAGAAAGATTTACGAGTACTAAAGACCACTCGCAAGTAGTTTTCAAACCCTTGCTGAGTCCCCCAGAAGCATTTAAAATGACAGTATAGCATAAAAAGCACTAGAAAATGATGAAATGTTAACATTATTTCACACTTAACAACGCAATATCAACATATGTGTAATTAAAAAATATGATATGTTAGTATTAAGCCCATTTTATGATACAACATCCAGGGTAACACACCCCAGTACTCAATGGGTTAATACACATCACAAAACCACGTTGCTTAGGACAAATGCTCAAATTCATTGTCTATAAATATATAATATTTCAACACAAAATAAATACATTGTTATTTATTGAAACTATAAATACAATCGTCACATCTTTTTAGTATCAAAATATATTAATAAATAAAAACATGATTTCTTTATATATATATATATATATATATATATATATATATATATATATATATATATATCTGTTTCCTTGCCCAGCACTTATGGCACTTGTTACTGCTCTTCTCACTCATTATCATATTCACAACATTTGCATTTCCTATTGGCTCGTAGAGCCCTGTTTCATCTGTAAACCTTAGTTTGGCTACTACCTACACTTAAATCTGTTGTGTCTAAGGCAGGATTTACGGCTATAGGCTGAGAGCCCTAACCTGGGGGAGTGAAAGATTGACATTAGTGTAGAATTTAGGGGAAAAAAGCCCCTGCAGACGATTTACAGCAATCTTAACTTAGATCACTTGATTTGCATAGGGCTCTAGGGCTGTAACATATGGGGAAAAAAGCTCCTGCAGCCGATGTTATGGAGCAATGCTAATTACATTGCTCAAATAGAATAGGGCTTATAGTTCTGTAACAGTCAAACTGCTATTTCTATTTTTTGCTGCAAGAACTAGACATAGATGAGCGTATAATTACTTGATAATGTTGGGGAAAGATTAAACTAACTAACACAGTTATCCAGAGCCATTCCTCTGTACCCTACCCCCTAAGTTAAATCTGGATCCACGTCTTCTGTATGTATAAAGTATCTTGTTTTGCCAGAAAATGAAATTTGGCCTGTCATGTCTGTTTTTATAGCCTAATGCCAGGCTCTAATCATTGTGCACTAATCACTCCAGACACACCTTTCCTACTGTCAATTCAACCACCCAATCTATGTGCACTGAACTTAATAAGACATTACCAGGCTACTGAAAAAAAAATCATAAACAGGAAACATAAGAAAATAATATTTAAGCAAGTTGTGTGAAATAAAAGAAAACTGACAGTTATTTACAGTAATGAATATAGCACGTATATATAGAAACAAAAAATCTATGGCTTTTGAACACATTCTTCTAGTAAGACTAACATTTAATGTTAGCTTACATTTTTGACGTTCCAGCTTCACGATCCATAATTTTATGTAATTCTATTTTCATACTGAGCTGCAATACTACAGCAGCCATTGCAAACTATTAATTTCGGGCTTCATGTGGGTGCAACTTCCAACATTATTATCCAGTAGTGGCAAGAAATCATATTCTACTGATTTATAGGTAAAATCTTTATATTTCTAATGTATAAGGGAAAAGTATGTGCAATTGTAATCCTTTCCAGCTTCCTGTTTTCAAAGCAAAATACATTTTAATAATTAAAAATGCTGTGAAAGAAACCCCATGGATGCACTGGAATTAAAGGAGTGGGGGTTTGACCTGGCCTGGAATTAGGAGGACATATTTAATTATTGATCCTAAAAGTGATATTAGGGAGGGGTTATTATATAACGGTTATGTAACAGGGGCAAGTTTATATATACTACCTCACCTCCCTACACCTAGTCAGTGGGTCCAGATATCAGATTGCATATTACCCATCATTCAGGCAAATCAGATAGGGATTACATCCTCATTGATCTGTCCCTTGCGTGTTTGGGCTGCTTACTTTCCTGGTTTGGTGACTGCTACACCTGGAGGCTGTTGGGGCGTCCCCGTTTGTGGGTAGGCTGGTGGCACAGCTCGGGTGGTAGGCCCTAGCTGGGGGACAAGGATGGTTGGTTTCTGTTGATGAGTGGGTTAGGGCCTCTGGGCAGGGAGCTTCTGTACCTGCTTCCTCTCAGGTCGGCAGATCAGGAAAGACTTATTCTCGGTAAGGTGGGGCAGGAGAAGAGCACCGGTATGGGACGAGAGAGGATGGCGTGGTCCTGGGCCCAAGAAGCCAAAGGAGAGCGGTAAGAAGCGGTAGGGTGACATCTTTCCTATGCCAAAGTCAGGAACAACAGGTGAGTCCCATGCTACTCTTTATCACAATCCTACACTGCTTAGCTTAGAAGACAAATTAAATTCTGTATTACATGAGTTGAGAGGTTCAGTGATTGGGGAACCATCAGTTGCTAGGGCTTGGGTGCATCCTGCACAGGCTTGGGAACCTGAAGCTCAATGTGGGGGCCCGTACGTTCAAGTAAGGGAGAAGCCAAAAAGGAAACACCATGAGAGGCTTGTTGTGGCTGATACAGCCATGGCAAGACCCTCATTGTGCCAGATAGGGCCTATGGGGATGCATATCCCTTCCGATAATAAAAAGAATATATGGAAGACGAAATTTATAGAGATATTTCCTCTCCTTCCACTGGATAACTATTTTTAGGTGAAGGAGAGAAAGATGTAGTCTAAGAACAAGGAGGAAAGGAAGAAGCATTACAGGTGCCTCCCTAAGACCTTTGCTAACTGGCTTCAAGCCTACATAATTACAGCTAGCATCTATGGGGAAAAGTATCCTGAGTGTTGTTCAGCTCTCTTTTGCTATCGGGATGAGATCGATAGCATTCATAGGATTTATGGGGACATGGCGTGGTGGTCCAATGATGAACAATTCCGCCAACGCCTGGTGGTCAACCTTTCCATGAGATGGGATAAGCGTGACATGGGATTGTGGTTAAAGATCGTGATCCCAGCAAAAAGTACGGTGAAGGGATTTAGTAGTTCCTTTCGGGTCTCAGGAAGTAGGAGCAATAAACAAGGAGACAATCCGGCAGCCAAAATGTATATGTGCTTTCAATTTAATGAAGGAAACTGTAGGTGGGGTGCTTCATGCAGGTTCAAACATGAATGCTCTGACTGCGAGTACAAATACCCCTCATTTAGATGTTTCAGGAGAAACAAGGGAATTGGGTCAGTGGACGCTGCTCCAAAGAGTGGTGACACCAATATTGGTAGAAAAAATGCTACCATATCTAAAGCTGTTACCCAGTAAGCAGGGTTTTGCACTTAAGGTGGATCAGTTATTATGTGGTTTCCGTTCGGGTTTTGTTATCCCATGTTATAATGCATCGCCATCTCTATTTCAGGTAATCTGGTGTCAGCTAAGCTATTTCCTGACGTGGTTCAGGAAAAACTCCAGAAGGAGGCTGCTCTAGGAAGGATGGCAGGTCCTTATCTGCATCCACCACCTCTGGACCTAAAGATATCCCCATTAGGAGTTGTCCCTAAAAAGGAGCCAGGTAAGTACAGGCTCATCCAGGTTGTGGGTCTGAGGGCTGCCATATGGAAGGTTTCAGTAGCTAACAAGGTCTGCCTAAAGGTAATGCAAACCTTGCTGGGGAAGCTAAATTTTGCATGTAGGATCATACCAATGGTTAGAATTTTCTGCATTTTGGCTACGGTTGGAATTAATCGACCCTATCATTTCATAAGGATTACTGCATCTCTTAGGCAAGACTTATGTATTTGGTCCTTCTTCATGGCGAGGTAAGTCCTTCTTCATGGCGAAACAAGTTCTGAGTCAGGAAATTGATCTTTACACAGATTCTGCGGATAGTGTTGGATTCAGAGCTTATTTGAAGGGGCAGTGGTGTGCGGCTAAATGGCCGGAATCATGGCACAGTTCTAAGTTGCTCAAGAATTTGGTCTTCCTTGAATTATTCCCCATCATTGTGGCAATTTACATAAAAATCCTTGTTGTCTAGCTACCATTTTGTTAACTGATTTTCAAAATAAAAAAGTAATAAAAAGCCTTAACTAAATAAATGATTAATTGTATCCTTCCTCAGGCACACTTCCTTGGCCTGCATGGGTTCTAGGCCACTCTTACTTGTACTGGGCATCTAGAACTGCACTAGAAAAATATGGCGATATGCAGCTTAGTTTCAACAAAAATGAGTTGTTGGTGAAATAGTTTGGCATAAGTGGGATGAAGTGGGAGTTTGTCGTTAGGGATATAATTCAGTACCCGGTTAGCGGGTCCCCCTGACATATTAATTATTCATGCTGGGGGGTTATGATCTTGGGAGTATGCCATTAAAGGCATTAATTACACGAATGAAAGGTGATGTGGCCAGGTTGCACCAATTATTCCCTGATCTATATATCATATGAACTGAGTTTCAACCTGCTATATTAAATAAATACAGGAAGAAAGTAAATAAGAGAATGCCTAGTCACCAGGGGTGGCTGGTGCATTGGCAACTGCCCTCCCAGAATGAATGTACTGACTTAATCCCCCATCACTAACTAAATTGTTTAATTTAAATAATATAAAATAAAAAAATAATTATATCATGTTCAATCTTTTTTTCCTGTCAATTTAAATGATCAATCCTTTGGCAAGCAGTTAAACACACTGACTTATCCACTTATCACATCTCCTGCTGATGACATCTCCCCATGCTGGTTATCAAATCCCTACAGATCACAGCATAATGCTGCCCATGCTCAAACTGAATCAATGATCCTGTGTGTCACACAAAGCATCACCCAACCACAAGGACTGGGAGGAGCTGAAGCTGTGGAGACCCTTTGGGGCAAACCACAGCTAATCACTGGCACTGACCCAGCCAATTAGGACTGGTAAATTGCAGTATACAGTGTATAGTGGGAGATGTAGTTCAATGATAGCTGCTAGGCTGAGAGAGCTGTCCAAGACCGGGTGAGTGGTCTCAGTCTGTCTGTTATTCTCTCTCTATCTGTTTCTTGTTTTCTTTGATTCTCTTATTCTCTCTGTGTGACTTGTACTCTCTCTCATATTATCTGTCTCTTCCCCCAGGCACTATGCATCTAGACGTAATGAAGACAAGTAGTTTTGTCATGACAGTTTGCTTTTAATTTGATATTAAAAACATGGTTTCTCTTTAGTGCAAAAGAATTGTGAGTATATAGTTTATATACATTTTTTTTAAAGAAATTGTAATTTATTGAAGCAGTCTGTGTGCTGAAGGACAAACCCTCCCCCCCACACATACTTTTTTGTTCCCTATAATCTCTCTTTCTCTCTCCTCTTTCTGAATAAAGTTTATTGAAAAAAAAACATCAACTCCTGGCTCACTGTGCTAGGTGCAGAGCTTCAGCCATCTCAGTACTCTGTATGTTGCTGACTACCCTGTATATATCAGACAAGCCTATACGGAAGGGTCCTAGAATACAGATTGTATTCTATATTTACATAGAATAAGACATCTCCATCCCTATGAAGGACCTCCTTCTGGGCTCCTAGAGTACAGCTTGGATTCTATATTTACATAGAATAAGGCATCTGCATCCCTATGAAGGTCATCCTTCCAGGCTTCTAGAATACAGCTTGTATTCAATATTTACAAAGCTTAAGGCATATGCATCCATATGAAGGACCTCCTTCCAGGCTTCTAGAAAGCAGCCTGCTGTGCTCCTGCATATGTTTTCCAGGTTACCATGTATTAGATATTTTAATATTCTCCACCCCTTTGTATGTGCATATATGTGTGTGTAAGTATGTCCACAAGCACATATATCATGTATATGATGTATGTGTATATATATATATATATTGTGGTGAAGTGCCACCAGAGGGAAGAAGAGAGCTCTTCAAGACTTTTCCCCAGGAATGAGAGAGTTAACAACCGGCTCAAAAGGCAGGGGTGTGGCTGCAATCAGGACCAGTGGTTGCTGTCTCCAGGGGGAAAGCTGTTTGACAGTGCTGGAGCATGGAAGTGTGCAGGACCGAAGTCAGAGGCTGCACTGAAAGCTAATGGAACAAAGCCAGAAGCTTTTAAGAGAAGGTACGCAGATGAGAGGAACAGAAAGTCCCTCAAGGTGATGACCGCAGGAGGGATCTGCTTTGGAAAGAGAGGCCGGAGATACAGAGCCTAAGAGAGGTGAGAGGAAAAGACACCTCTGCTACCGTTGTATGGACTGTATGTTTGCACGCCTACATAAGACAGTAAGGGAAACTACAGTTCAGTTATGCAGGGCTTCAATGAGAAGCTAGGACTTATTTTCTGTTTGGTTTTATTTTCTGTTGTATGCTGACAAATAAACAGCCCCAATCTACTAAACATTTAAAAGGCTCCAGAGTACTCCATTGTGGTGCTGGAAAACAAGGCACGGATCCTGAGAGTGGCAGTGAATCTGTCACATTTATGGTGGCAGTGGTGGGATAGTAAATTGTCTGTGTATAAGAAGACAGCCCACAGTACAGGATAATAATGGAGGAACTATTGAAAGCCCTGTTAGACGCCACTACATGCCAAAAAGGGGGCGGAGCTTGTCAGCAAGAAAGTCAGCTGAAAGGACTGAAAGAAATTGCAGAAGACAGAGCCCTTGCGGCAAATAATGCTCGACTAAGAGGTGCTGCTGCATGTCTGAGAGAGGCCACAGAGAAATGGCAGAGACAAGCAGAAGAGGACCTAATCCGCATGCGTGAGGCCACAGAGAAGTGGCAGATACAAGTGGAAATAGACAGAGTCCACATGAGAGAATCATTGGAGGCACAGAAAGTGCAGCTGCAGAAACTGAGGTCTGCAAATAATACTGTGATCACAGAAGCAAGTGGAAGCATGAATCCTAATCGCTTCCTAAAGAGGATGACAGCTCAGGATGACGTTGGAACCTATCTCCTGAACTTTGAGAAGATTGCCACTAGGGAAGGTTGGCCTAAACAGCACTGGGCCACAGTCCTGGGTCCCTATCTGTGTGGAGAAGCCCAGAGAGCATATTGTGATCTGCCTGAAGAAAAGGCTACAAAGTATTGTGTTCTGAAGGAAGAAATCCTTTTCAGACTGGGAGTGAAAACCGTATAGAGACTGCACTCCTGGGATTTTTTTGACAGACCGGCTTATTGCTATCCAACGAACATGCTTGTCTGCCCAAGTTTAAAATGCAGTTTCCCTGTTAAGGGAAGGCAAATCAAACCTGATGAAGAAAGAAATCAGGAGTTAGAGACCTGGTGGGTAGCAGAGCGAGTGCAACAAGCCACCAAGAGAGCGTCAAAAAAGACTGCAGAGCAGGCGAGAGAGACTGCAGAGCAGGCGAGAGAGACTGCAGAGCAGGCGAGAGAGACTGCAGAGCAGACGAGAGAGACTGCAGAGCAGACGAGAGAGACGGCAGGAGCCGCTGCAAGCGAGACGGCAGGAGCCGCTGCAAGCGAGACGGCAGGAGCCGCTGCAAGCGAGACGGCAGGAGCCGCTGCAAGCGAGACGGCAGGAGCCGCTGCAAGCGAGACGGCTGAGAGCGCCGCAGAGAGCGCCACTGTGACGGCTGGGAGCGCCGCAGCGAGCGCCACTGTGACGGCTGGGAGCGCCGCAGCGAGCGCCACTGTGACGGCTGGGAGCGCCGCAGCGAGCGCCACTGTGACGGCTGGGAGCGCAGCAGAGAGCGCCACTGTGACGGCTGGGAGCGCAGCAGAGAGCGCCACTGTGACGGCTGAGAGCGCAGCAGAGAGCGCCACTGTGACGGCTGAGAGTGCAGCAGAGAGCACAAGTGAGATTGCTGAGAGAGCAAAAGAGTCCGATGATGCTGATAAAGTCATTGGGGAAGAAGGGAACCCAAACAGATGCGGAAATCTTGTGGACAAGAGCGAGGAGAAGGCCTCCATAAGAGACCTGGACAGACCCAGCCACCTGTCCTTGGTGAATACTCCTGAGCGGGAGAGTACTGGAGAAAGAAAGTGCCTGACAAAGATCTCTGACCTAGAGAAAGGGGAGACCAAGTGGAAGAATATGGCCAGTGTTCTTAGAAAGGAAGAATGTCATAAAAATGATAAAGAAACTGGAAATCTTTCCAAAATAAAAGATAAGGAAGAAAAGAGTCTGGAGATTGAGATGGAGAAAGACAAACCACTGTCTCTGAGAGAACATATGAAGCAGGGCATGGAGGTGTGTCCTTCTAAAACTATTAAGTGTCCCGAGAGCGTTCTGTCTCAGTTTGCCATAAAACAAAGTGCTATGGATAAAGAGAAGCAAGACGGGAAACAAGTAAAGCAAGGAGTACAGTTGAACTCTATCCCAGTGGGTTTCAAAAAGCCGGAAGTAGAAGACAGGCAAGTTGCTACTGAAATCAAGGGGATCAGGATGATGCCAGGTTATATTCCTGAATGGAGAAGGAAGCCTGTGTTTGAGGACAGCAGACTGTCCTATAGGAAGAAGACACCGATGTCTAATTGGGAGCAGTGGAAGAGTCCCCCCAAGTACAAGATGAATGAGAAAATTATGCAGAAGCGGCTGCATAGTGGCGAACAGGTGAAACGAGACCTCCCCACTGACTTTATATCCCAGTGGGAAGCAGCTGCAATAGAAAAGGAGCTCCTGTTCCATACTCCAGAAAAGCAGAGGGTGAGCACACTCCCTGATATTGAGGCACAGTTGAAGCAGAGTGGAGTTGAGACTAAGTCCGATCTTCAGGAACTGTGTGCACAAGATGATACATTGAATGCAGAGCGATACTTGCAGAAAGCTCATATGCGAGGCATAGCCAAGGAGCTTGTACAAGAAAGACAGAATGGTGAAGAAAACACGGCTGAGCAGCCAAAGATAATCGGGGAGGACCTGATAGAAGAGTCAGAGGAGATTCCTGAATTGAACATACAGCAAAAGATCCAGTACAAGCAGAGTGAACTGGATTTGCAACAAACTAATGAGGAGAAACTGCGGCTGAAGGAAGCCAAAGACGATGAAAAGCGGGAAGCCTTGGAGGCAAAGCAAGTGGACAAGCCACTGAAAGAAGATATAATACGGATGAAGGCTGAGGATGCCGGAAATAAAAGTGTTTTCCAGGAATCTAGAATTCAAGAGGCCACTAAGAAGTGTACTGGCCTATCTGCTGAGTGTCAGCCTGGAGTTGGTGAACAGCTGGAGATATTCCAGCAAACCCCAACAACTGAGCGATCCTTCCTGGCAGAGGTAGAGAGTTGCAGACCTTACAGGACTGAAAGCACAGTGGTAACGAGTAGTCCTGCTGTGAACCGCAAGAAAGAGGAGGTGCGGACCCAGGCACAAGAAGCAGCCCTGAGAGAGGACATGCTTGTGGAGCCTCTTAAGGATGCTGTACCAGAAAATAATAAGATGATGGGTCTAAAAGAAAAGGTGCATCTGGTGAAAGACAAGGTCACAGAAACCTGTGATGTACCCCCAGGGAAGCGACTGTATGGAGAAACATACTCTCATACCAAAGTACAAGAAGTACTTTTCAAGGGTCCCTGGGGCAGGACACTCGGAGAGATGGGCGGGCCGGTGTCCTACCCTCAAAGTTTAAGTGACAGCAGGCCGAACGGCAAAGAAAGCAGAAAATATGAAGTGAAAGGAAGAGCGGGAAAAAGAATTGTCTCTTCACCCAGAAAGAAAACACGGTTCCAAGGAAAGACAAAGGAATTTGAAAGCAGTGATGAAGAAGGTAAGCTGCGAAATGGAAATGATGATAATGATGATGATGATCCTAACGAAAGAGTATTGGAGACCCTACAGAAAGGTCTGAAGGGAGCCCGACAAGCTCAAGGGGTCACGGAGGTTGACCAAGAGTTGTACAGATCGACCAAAGAGAACCAGCTGCTATCTGAGCCAGACACAAGTACCCAAATGGGTGAGTTGAAAGCGCAAATGAAGAAAGTGGAAAAGTGTGCAAGGTGGAAAGCAGCCAAAATTCCTACAATGGAGAATACCCTCAGCGATGGAAGACCAGAGGTGTCACAGATGTCGCAGAGTGAAGTTAGGGATGCCAAGATACAAGTTGAGGCTCCGAAGATTCACAGAGCGATAGTGAACCAAGAGGTCACGATCACTAGCAGATCGCAGGAGGTACCAAAGAGAACACTGATGATACAGAGGATGCGTTGGATTGCGGATACGGCCTCACGGCGTTGGACGCTCAACCCCATGGTGTCGAGCTGGGGTGGGGGATATGTGGTGAAGTGCCACCAGAGGGCAGAAGAGAGCTCTTCAAGACTTTTCCCCAGGAATGAGAGAGTTAACAACCTGCTCAAAAGGCAGGGGTGTGGCTGCAATCAGGACCAGTGGTTGCTGTCTCCAGGGGGAAAGCTGTTTGACAGTGCTGGAGCATGGAAGTGTGTCAGAGGCTGCACTGAAAGCTAATGGAACAAAGCCAGAAGCTTTTAAGAGAAGGTACGTAGATGAGAGGAACAGAAAGTCCCTCAAGGTGATGACCGCAGGAGGGATCTGCTTTGGAAAGAGAGGCCGGAGATACAGAGCCTAAGAGAGGTGAGAGGAAAAGACACCTCTGCTACCGTTGTATGGACTGTATGTTTGCACGCCTACATAAGACAGTAAGGGAAACTACAGTTCAGTTATGCAGGGCTTCAATGAGAAGCTAGGACTTATTTTCTGTTTGGTTTTATTTTCTGTTGTATGCTGACAAATAAACAGCCCCAATCTACTAAACATTTAAAAGGCTCCAGAGTACTCCATTGTGGTGCTGGAAAACAAGGCACGGATCCTGAGAGTGGCAGTGAATCTGTCACAATATATATATATATATATATATATATATATATATATATATATATATACACATATATCATATAGAATATACATTATATATGTACTTGTAGTGCTTGCAATCAACAGTTTTAGTACAGTTTAGTATAACAGTTAACATCTGATTTTATTTAATGCAAATTATACACAGGGCTTGTAGCCAGTTTAAGATGATGGAGTATGGTACAAGAGGTTGGGTGGTTTTAACTTCAGGTTTAGTTCTTGTATTGTCAAGTAAAATAATTTGATGTCTGCCTTTTATGTTTTACTTCAATCAGTCTACCTGTAGGGGAATAAAAAGGTATTCAAATATAGTATTGTTTTCCCCATTACTTTTGTTTTTGTTCAGTCATGTCCATCTCTCTGTGACCCTATGGACCACAGCACATCAGGCACATCTGTCAGCCACTGACCTTTGAGCTTCCTCGAGTTCATGTTCATTGCTTCAATAACCTCATCTATCAATCTCCTCTGTCGTCCCCTTATTCGTATTCCTTACATTTTTTGATTTAGAAATCATACTGTCATGCCCAGGGCCTGACTGGACTATTTTACACTATGGCCTGGGTCTGACTGGCCAGAGTTACCTTGTTTTTATTATTATGGCTGTGTATTTCTTAGTGATTATGGCTAAAATATGATTACACTGTTATACTGTATGTATCTTGGTTTATGCTCTGCATAACATATTAGCTATTCTGCAGGCTAGTGCATCAACCAACCCCCAAGTCCATCGTCTAATAGATAATCCTTTTGCAGGGTTTCCCAGGAAGCAGGAGCAGCCTATTATGTACAGCGTTGTTACCTGGTGATAACTCATTCAGCCCACCTAAATATCATCAACAGGATGAGATTAAAGATCTGATTTCATCAGAGGTGCAGGGTTCCCCTAGTAAACAAGGGACAGCCTATTATTTAGGAATGTGGTTTAATGATTGGCCAGCCTGTGTGCCAGAAAATTGTATAAAATTTACCAATTAATAAAGGTATGTCAGTGATCTCTTTGCTTACATAGACAAGGTGTAAGTGTAATTCTGTGCATTTATCTTAATTCTAAGGGATTATATGGTGTTCCTGATATCCTGAGGCCATTTTCTGTACCAGAGGTAGTAAGAACTACATGGTCCTGCTGGGGTAGGCTTGAACTAGGTTCTTGTCAAGCCCCATTGAAGAAGCGGGTCCTGACACATAAATTTAAAGTTCAACTAAAAATCATTTTCATCCCAGTTGAAAAATGTCTGAATTTTTTTATTTTTTATTCATTTCCTACCATCAAGTGGACAGATGATATAACCTGCAGGTACAAAGTGCAACAATATGGGATAATTTGTTTTGTAATAGATGGGCAGATATAAAGGGAATGAAAGCTTATAGGGGAGTGTAAGTGATGTTTGAGGGGTGCTGTCAAATGTGATTCAGATAAAACTGAGGATTCTGATGAAGGGATTAAATATGTCTGAGAGAGGAGACAACTTGATTAACATATTAGTTGAAGACACTCTCAAACAAAGCACATCTTCCTATTTTGAGTAGCCAATATATGTACAACTGCCAGAACAAGATGGGAACATTCAATGAAGTTTCAAGCATAAGAAACTTATTTTTAGCTAAATAATTTCAGAGGAGTATTCTGGTCTTCAGGCATGCTGTGGGTTGTGATTCATAGTGGCAGCTGCCAGATGAATTCAGTTTGGCTGCTAGACTAATTTGTTCCTATTTTCTACGTCAAAAAACTTACAGAATGCAACTGCCATTCCATTTTTCCATTATCTGCCAATACACTTAAGTTCTGGAGTGTTTTATATAACTATTTATTATATTATAAATATATTTATTTGTAAGATAATGTGGAAAGAATACCTTCATTTACTACTGTAAATTCAATTTTGTTTTGATCTTTATTGTATTGCAACCGGGGCTCTGTTTGCATCTCAGGTACTCCTAGGTAAAAATGTGTCAGCCTCCCCCCCCAAAACAAGAACACACACACATATAGTACAGTAATGAAGCAATACATGTAATGGATTCAGTATATATAGGTGCTAGTGCATGTGTGTATGTATTATTATATAAACATTTGCATTTTGGCACCCAACATTTCTGTGTAATGGACACAACTTGTCAACTTGAAGTCTAAAAAGCATCTGAAATTATCCATAGTACATAATTTCTAAAATATTTGGAATTGACTTTGCTGCTCTTGTATGCCAATGGGTGACTCATATGAGGAAGATAAGATATAGCTATTTTTTATGCTCTTTCCGAAAAACCTAAAAATAACTTGATTTTGGGGTGCCAAATCCCCTTTAAGCTTCCAGTCCAACTTTTCATTTCTACAACTGCTATGCTGTTTGCTCTGGTAGGGATTGGGCTAAGGGGCATTAACTATCTCAGTAACGATCTTATAAATAACTTACAACATAGTTTGTGGATTCTGCAACAATATGAAGATAAGACTACACCACCAATGTACAGAAGAAATGAAGCTATTTTTTTATTATTATTATATTTCTTATCCTTTATTTGTAACACGCAAACATATTCCAAGATCTGTACAGGGGTTAAGTATAAGTCAAAAAAATTATAACACATTGCAAAAGAATGGAGCAAGAATGGAGTAGGGGCTTGTGCTTCTTCTCTCCGCCTCCTTTTTGTTATTAAGCTTAAGATCAAACCTATAAAGTGCTTTCCCTAAAACACCTTACAAGACTGAAAACTCTCAAACTTAGAGTTTAAAGGGTTTGGGTGTGGTACTGTGGTGATTGATGCTTTGTGTATATTAAGGCTGAAGGTGATAAGTTTCTTTAAACAGACTAATTTTTAGTGAGGTTTTGAAGACTTTGAGGAAGGAGAATAGTCTAGTGGAGCGAGGCAAGGAGTTCCAAAGACTAGGGATAGCATATGAAAAGTCCTGAAGGCTGGAGTGAGAGGAAGTGATAAGAAAGGTGGATAGAAGAAAGTCATTAGCAGAACTGAGAGTGTGGTTGGGAGGGTATTTAGAGATGAGAACAGGGAAGAGGGTGCGTTATTTACCTAGAGTGCTAAATACTTGATGTTTTCATATTTTAGCTATGTTTGTCATTACTTTGAATGTAAAATGTAAATTATATATAAAAAATATCTAAACAACAAGTATGCAAACATGCAGCCTATTAAATTCCCTCAACGTGTACAATCGTAGTTCATAACGTAGCTTGCAAGACTTCCTGCTATTAAATTGGCCCCGTAAAGCAACCCGCTAATGACTTGCGGGTTATGGGCGAAACTCCGAACTCCGCGGCCGTAAATTCTTTGATCTGTCAAGCCCGTAACTGTTATGTTCCAATCACGCTATTAAATTGCTACGAATCCACTGGCCTTCAATCCCGTAAAACCGGTAACGGTGCCAAAAAGCCAACGGGTAATAGAGAGGACCCGCAAGGGGGTTAACGTTCTATACGTAGCACTGTAAATACAAATATAAACACACTACTGTACTTATAATTAAAGGCAAAGTGATGTTAGCTATTAAAATGAAGAGCACAACATTCTTTAGCTCTTAAATCTGCAATATAAAATACTTTTATTTCTATTCAATTTCCGTGTTATATCGATCCTGGCAATCAATGTGTAAATACATATAATGGAACTCACATGGACATGAATATCATATTTACTGATTTATTAATATTGCATTATTTCTGGAATGCAGGTCCGATCGATACTCGTAATTCAAACCTGTAATCTAACCTCCATTTTTCAGTGACATAATGATGACGATCTCATTTGCCATTGGCTGTGTCTAAACCCGTAACTACAGGTTTGACTAATTGATCATGTTCATGGCCGCACATCCAACATGCATAAGAATGGTTTACAGGTTTGCGTCTCTGGCCCCTAACACATGGCATGGTTGAATCTAATAGCTCTGTAACGGAGCCGAATTTCAAATGTGCAGTCTTTGCGGGTGCGCCGATGCAGCTACAGGCTTCAAATTTAATAGGGCTGTATATATTGTTGTTCAGTTGTTCAATCATGTCCTACTCACTGTGACCCTATAGACTCAAGTGTGCCAGTCACATCTATCTCTATGTCTGTGGTTGTTCTTATCCATAAGGTTATTTTGGCAAAGATACTAGAGTGGGTTGCCAGTTCCTTCTCCAGTGGACCGTGATTTGTCTGAACCTCTTTGCTATGACCTGCCCATCTTGGGTGAACCTACATGGTATAGCTCACAGCTGCATTGAAGTACCAAAGCCCCTTCACAATGACAAGGTAGTGATCCAGAAGGAGATGCAAACTATAAAACTATACAGCAAATTACATCACAACCTAAAGATCACCACTGCCTCACTGTAAGAAGCCATTTTCTTTGCCAGTGGTAAAACCTTGATTGCTCTAATTTCAAACAGTTAGTTTAACATACTTTAGGATTAAAGTTCTTTAATAGCAATTAGTTTATATTTTATGTAAAAAAACAAACAACCCCCCCCCCAAGAAACAAAAACTTAATATGGTGAGTTTCTCAGCCTTCCTTACCCTGAATCCATTCTAGTTCAACAATGACCATTTAATAACTATTACACAAATACATTTTAGTGTTAAAGATTCAGTTATACAAGGTGCACAAAAATGAACAGATTTTGGATGAGGTTGCTTATTTCCTGTTATAATGGACAGCATATGCTATGGCACCTTGTAATACATGGCACTTCTAGTATTGGTTTTCAGTGGGTATATTGCATTATAAAAAGCGTAATTTTATATTTTTATGGGTAATTAACAATCCTATGGATCTTATACAAAAGGAAATAACAAGGATCTTAGATCAAGCCAAACTTTAGTGTAAGCTAAATCAAAGGAATATGATTGAAGATTCCATATTCGCTTATGTCATCTAAAATTCCTACGTGATGGCCTATTATGGCAGGGATTCAAGGTCCAATAATTCAGTTGGTTTTTAGATTATTATTTTATACAATTTTTTAGTTATGTTACAATCTATGTTAATGATACTACTGATGTGGACTCATTGGATGTGGACTCATTATATTCTTCTACTCCACATAATGAAGGCTTGAGATCCTGTAAAAAGTTTTTGGAAACAAGAGGGTATAGCTATAAAAAACATAATACATTTTTGATAGGCCTATTTATATTGATATAAATCAATAATGTTTTTCTATTTGACAGAAAATATTATAAACAAATATGAGATACTGCTAAGGGTGCTACTATGTGTACACTGACGTACACATGTTTATAACTGGGAGCCTGGGAAGCCTCAGTAATGTTTGGAGACAAGGAAGAGATAGTTGATGCACACAAGGCACTCTGTATTAGATATATGGGAATTATCTTTATTATGTAGGAAGGCAAGATACGTTGGCAACTTTTGTAGATGTTCTGAATAACAATGAATATATTTAAAAAAATTCTAGTCAATGTAGTAAAAACAGTCTTACTTTTTATAAAACTTAATAATAGTAAAACAAGGAAACTCATTGACAACAATGGGCTAGTCCAAACCTACGCAACAATCTCCTGATGGCTAGTAGCCATCGTCCTAAAACTTTCATTGATTCTTCAGTGGGCAGTTCCTGTGTATTTTGGGAATGGAGTTGCGAGTTGCAGTAGTCAAGACTAGAAAGGTTGGAGTGATGATGGCATTGTCAACAATGAGGGAGGTGTGAGGGATTGAAGCAGTAGTAGGGGGTGGGAAAATTAGGAGTTCAGTCTTCCACATGTTGATTTTGAGATGTGGGCGGACATCCAGGAGGATATACTGGAGAGGCAGTTGGAAACATGTGTTAGAAAAGAGGCGGATAGATCTGGTGCTGAGAGTTAGATTTGAATGTCATCTACATAGAGATGATACTGAAACCCAAAAGAGTTTATTAGGGTACCAAGTGAGGATGTATAGATGAGAAAGAGGAAGGGGCCTAGGACTGATCCTTGGTGTACACCAGCAGACAGGGGGTGAGGAGAAGAAGAGGTGCCAGAGAAGGAGACTCTAAATGTTCGATCTTGATAGATTTGATGTGAACCATGAAAGAGCAGTGTTGCGGATGCTGAGGGAGCAGAGGATATGGAGTAGAAGAAGGTGATCAACTGTATGAAAGGCAGCGGAGAGATCCAGAAGAAGTATAATAGAAAAGTGACCTTTTGACTTGGCAATGAGCAAGTCATTAGGGACTTTTGTGAAAGCTGTCTCAATGGAGTGTTGGGGCCGGAAGCCGGATTGAAAGATGTCAAACAGGAGTTAAAGGAAATAAAGCAGTTAAGGCGATTATAGATGAGCCGCTCCAGTAGTTTGGAAGCCAGGGGTAGTAGAATGATAGGGCGATAGTTAGATGCAGAATCAGATGAGGGTTTCTTGATAATTGGTGTAATTATGGCATATTTTAGAGAAGTTGGAAACTTGCCAGTATTTAGGGAAAGGTGGAAGAGGTGTGTGAGAGCTGGGATGAGTGTGGTAGAGAGGGATGGCATGAGCTGTCATGGAATAGGATCCAGAGGACAGATAGCAAGGCGAGAGGATGATAGTAGGCTGGAGACTTCATCCTCTGTTGCAGGATCAAAGCAGTGCACCGTGGCTGTGGGATTGAGGAAGTGAGAAGGCTTGGCTTTGTCAGTTATTTGAGAGGAGGGAGTGCGATAGCCCAATCTTTTCAATTTTATGAATAAAATGACTGGCAAAGTCTTCAGCCATGAGACAGGAGGCGACGGAAGGTGGCGGTGGGCGGAGGAGAGTATTGAAAGTGGCAAATAGATGGTTGGAGGACAGTGTTGTTATTAATGATGTGCTGTTTGGCAAGGTTGAGGGCAGAGAAGTAGGAGAGCAACATAAACTTGTAGTGGATTTCCTCCATAGTTGTTCAGCAGTGCGGGAGCACCTCTGAATGTTTTGTGTTTGTGAAGTGTGCCATGGTTGTGGATGAGAGCGAGGGCGTCTGTGTTTTGTTATGAGGGCAAGGGTGTTACGGGTGGGAAAAAAAGAGTTGAGTTGTAGTGTGAGGTAGCCGATATAGAATATATGTATATATATATATATATATATATATATATATATATATATATATATTTATATATTTATTTATACACAAATACCCCGCAATGCAGCAGCAGTTGAAGTGACAGTATAGCACCAAAAATTTCATTTCAACCTTCTTTCACAACTAGCAGTCTAATATCAACATGTATGTAATTAAAAATTATGATAATGTATTAATATGTCTGTTTATTAGACAACATCTTGGGTAACATACAACTCAGAAGTCATGGAGTTAATTCATGTCAGGAAACCATGTTGCCTAGGTACAAATGCTCTAATACAATGGTTTCCAAATCTCTCCTCATGGCACCCCATACAGGCCAGGATTTCAACGTAACCGTGTGTAAGGAAATTAGAGGCTTCATTGCCTGTTGAATACTAATTCATAGAGTACTGTATGTGGAGAGGACCAAAATGAGCTCTCAAAAACAGATTTTGATAACATATGTATAGTGTGAGGAAAGGAATGGTGAAAAATGGTTTCTCATCTCATGTTATAGAGGAACATGGAAGCAATATGGAGGGAGTCATCATTCAGGCAGTGGAAAGAGTATCCATGGATCAGAGAGGAGGAGATAGACTTCTAAAGCTTCATAGAAATGAGACCAAATGGATACACAAATTGGGTACACTCCAACCGGATGGTTTGAACAACGGCATAGATATAGCTGCTTTTATCTCAGGTTGAGAGATGTTATCCCCATCCATATAGCTCTACCCTCACTATTTTAATTGGCTTTCTCTACTCTTAATTCCATTGTTTATATTTTGCAGTGACATTCTATCTACTAATAATAGCACTGAGACCTTTGGCAAGTGCATTAATTCTATCTGGAGCATTAAAATAGATTTACATTTTTCCTATTTCCCTCCGCACATCTCCACTGGTACGCAATCTTATATGGATCATTGGCTTATTTACGTTTGTATTATGCATTTTTTGTATGTTTCAATCCCTACAAACCATTTTTTATATTATATATATATATATATATATATAATTATATATATATATATATATATATATATATATATATATATATTTTATAGATGTTTATTTGCCCTTAAATTGTATCTATCAATGTTAATCCATCATTTATTATCTATTTATATATTACATATAATTTTTTATTACCCCATATTGTGTGGTTTACTTCCTATTAGGAGCCTCTATATGTGTATATATTTATTTCCTTATTCCTTTTTATAGAGGTAGTCTTTATTTATTTTTGAATTATTTATTATTATTATTATTTATTTTTGTCATGCAGTATATGATGTATGTACTATTGTTATATTAATTAAAACATGCTAAAATGTGTACCAGTGCTCTATTTTTGATACTAGAAATATTTTGTTCTTGATTTTGTCATTGAGAAAGATCCAAATTAGGGTCAAAACACGTTTAATATATTTGTTTTCATGTTTTTTAATGCTTTTATTAGTTAGCTTTTACTATGTGTTATCTTCTTTTTTATTTCTGGAGATTTACCTATTACTGCATTGAGTGTACTTCACCCCGTTTTTGTAGCTGTTGTCTGGTGTATACCACCACTTATACACATCTCATAGTGGTGTGGAAATAATATAGAAGATGCTCTTAGTATCACATTGGCACACATCACTCTTGTGTACATGACTGAAGGACTGTGAGGTCTCACAAACCAGACCTATCTCCAAGTGATACTTATTCAAGGTCATCCAGCCTGGTTTTCTAGTTTACTTGGTGAAGGATTATTTATTATCATCTCCTCAACAAAGTGCTTGTGGTATTTAGATTGCAATACTTCCTTCCTACTATGCACTATTTATATACCTTATATTACTGAGGATCTAAAATGTGAGTGTGATACTTACGGCATTATATATATTTGTCTAAATAAACGTATCAGAAGATACTATACTATCAAAATCTCTTTGCGCTTCTTTCCCCCCAAACCCTCTTCTTTTTTTTCTCAAGACACGATGAACAGCGGTCTTTAAAAGAAGCGGCAAGAGACTGTATTATCCTCCTCCTTCTGGAATTTGGTTGGAATACTTCTAAGGACAAATTCACCACACCCGCAGTCTCAAGTACAAGAGGTGGAAGATATGTAAGTGGGTGTATTACCCATTGATCTATTGCACTCCTCTTAGACTCTGCGATCCACTGTCATATTTGGATACTCTACGATTAGCAGAGTGACTGTGTGATAGTACGCTGTGGACTTTCAGGACATAAGAGATCTACTATTTACATATTGGGCTGTAGTATTTGGTTCCCCTGGACTTCCTATTCATTTTCGATTGTTCAGATTTTTATATTTTATTATTATTTATCATTTATTATTTACAATTTTAGCACACTTGAGCTCTACGGGTCATACACTTTATAGTTTGCTAAGAATTGTTTGTTCTATTGTATTCATTTGATCTTCGGTTCATAGAAAACAAGAAAAAAAACTACCTTAGATCCTTTGGCAGTTTCCTCTTTAGTTTACCTTCCTGTATAGCTGCTGTTGTTTTGCATATACTAGTGGGTTTGCATATATCTTTATTATCTTTAAGCTTCTTTCCCCACAAACCCTCTTCTAAGTAGAGTCAATACTCATCATCAAGGTCTGCCGTGGCCCTTTGAAGCATCATACTGAAGTATGAATAGGGTCGGTGTGAGCACACAGCCCTGCTTCATGTTATTTCTTATTGGGAAGGGCTCACGGTCTCGAGGGCTTTGGTAAGGTCGACAAATGTCAGGTAAAGTCCCTTGTTCTGTTCTCAGCATTTCTCTTGAAGCTGACTGAGAACAAAAACCATGTCCGTGATGCACTTATTGGCTCTAAAGCCACTCTGACGTCTTGCCTGTAAGGAGGGTTTGACCATCTGCACTGTGCAATTGGCTTTGGACCAAGTGCAAAGATCCGTACACTGCCTTTAGGGTTTCATAAAGCCTCTGTAGTCACTGACACCTGTGAAGCACTGAGTTATTTTCGTGAAGTTGGTCCACCACTGGTTCTGAATTTCTCAAAGCTTCTGTTGGAAATTGCTGTTCAAAAGACAGAATGCTGCTTTCTTATTAGGGCAGGATGGCTAAGCAAGATGCTCTCGATCAGCGAATCTCTTTTTTGACAGTAATTCATGGATTTCCTGATTGTTTTTGTCAAACCAGTCTTTGTTCTTCTTTGTGGAGAATGCTAGGACCTCTTCAGAGGTCTGCCTGATGCTGGTTTTGAGGTGTTTCCATAAAGCATCTGAAGAGTGATCCGTGAAGCACCTGTTATCCACTGGAGATCCGCTTGGAAGTCAGCCTTCACTTCACTGATCTATAACTTCTTCCTTGGGGCACCGCTCCTCTTTGGCTTAGGATTGAAGTGGTGGTCCATATTGCATTCTGTGCTCGGCATTACTTGGGTGAGTAGGACATCTCTAAAGTCTTGCTGGCGCTTCAGAATGTAGTATATAAGATGCCAGTGTTTGGACCAAGGGTGCATTCAAGTTGTTTTCAGCCTGTCTTTCTTCTGACAAAAGTTGTTGTGATGCTGAGTTTCTGTTCTGCGCAAAACTCTTGCAGAAGGTGCCCATTGTCGTTGTTGCTTCCAACACAGTAATTGCCAAGTACCAAATTCAAAACTTCTAAAACTTTGCCTACTCTGGCATCGAAGAAGGTTAGGATGATGACCTTGTCATCTGCAGGGAAATTTTGTACGTGATTGTGCAGGTCGGTGTAAAAGTTTTCCTTTTCCGCAGGATCTGCTTGAAGAGTTGGGGTATAGACACTGAAAATTGTAGTATGCTGCTTGTTCTGAATTGGAAGACGCATGAAAATGTTGCGATCAGAGTGACCCTTTGGCAGGTTATCAAGATTGGAGGCGATAAGGTTTCTGACTATGAAGCCGACACCAGAGAGGCGTTTCTCAGTTTCAGGCTTGCAGGACCAGTAGAGGGTGTAGCCTGTGCCACTTTCCTGAAGACTGCCTTCCTCTGGAAAGAGGACTTCACTGAGAACAGCGATGTTGATCGCCAGCCTTGATAGTTCATAGACTACTAGAGTGAGCAACGCTCTGGGTGGCCGCAGTCTTCAGTGTCAAGCAGAGTTCTGATGTTCCAACTTTCGAGTTTCAGTCCTAGAACACCCTGTGAGGCAGGTGTGAGCCTTTTCTCTTTGCTGAGCTTTGACTGCATTTGGACATGCTTATTGACCACGGCTATTCAATTTGGTGATGTGGAGATGACCTTTCTTTAAGGCCAGCAGTGCTGTTCCTAGAGAAGGCTGCTTGGTTGTCCAGGGTGCTGCCGAATGATGCAGTAGGCTCCGAGGTCGGCATCAGGTGACCCATACACTTGCACCACATGCATGCAGGATTGAAACTGCGGCTTCCATTGTCATCTTCCTCCTGCCGTTTTGCCCCTTTCCCATTGCTGCAAGGCCTGCAAATGTTGCTTGTCTAAATGTAGATGCCCCCCTTGGGGATGCACAATGGAGTTTTTAGGTGAGATGCAGTGTGCACAGTACTGATCCCAAACTCTACATTTGGAGTTCATCTGTCATGGCCTAGCAAGCTGGGACGGTTACAGTGAAGTCCTTGGGTCATAGGTGTTATATCGAGTGTCCTTCTCCTGGATGGCGTGACAGAGCTAACGAGCTGCATCTGCCTGGGTTTTGATTCAGAGTTTTCCTTCTCCCAATCGGTTATACTGCTGGACACTTGGTTGCACCATAACGTAGCAAGCTCTGTGAAAACGGGGGGCACCAACAAGCAGTTGTTGCTACAGATGCAGTAATGTAGAAAAGGCCATATGCAATAACCTCCTTACTCGTGTTCACGTGGCAATCACTACACCAGAAAAGGAGGGGCAATGTATTAAGAGTACACTTTCCCTGGGAAAGTGGGCCTTCCGGCCCAGGTCAACCACTCCTATCAAGTAATAGGAGTAGGTTATATTTGCTATCTATATAAACAAGAGTGAAGAAACAGAACAGCATCTGGGGGGAAAGATCCATAAGTGACCGAATGATATAATATATATCATTCCCAGAATGCAGTGTAATAACTGTTTTTTGAGCTGGAAGCAGTTTTTTTAACTTGTTTTAGATATTCAAATGTGAACACAGATGTACTATTTATCTACTGTACTACTGTACGGTGGAGGGCTTCTATCGCTCTTTTGCCCACCATATTATAAATGATTGTTGTGGTGAACTACCTACTCATAAGGTCCACAACACAGGCTGATATCCCACTCCATGCCGATGATAGCCAGTGAGCTTGAAACAGCTGTACATGGATAAGATACTCAGCCTGTGTTAAATCCAATCTTCGCTTTGCATTAAAGCTGTGTAATACAGCATGCACAAGCCTAAAGGAAGCCATGTTTGATAATGGCTATGGATTGAAGAGCTTGGCATTTGTGGGCACATTTGCAAGTCCTAGCTCAGCTTCCCAGTATGCAGTGTAATAACTTTGTCACGGAATTCGGAGCTGGAAGCAGTTTTTTCCCCCTTGTTTTAGACATTTACTATAGATATAAATATATATATATATTTTTATATATATATATATATATATATATTTATATACAGGGAGTGCAGAATTATTAGGCAAGTTGTATTTTTGAGGATTAATTTTATTAATGAACAACAACCATGTTCTCAATGAACCCAAAAAACTCATTAATATCAAAGCTGAATATTTTTGGAAGTAGTTTTTAGTTTGTTTTTAGTTTTAGCTATTTTAGGGGGATATCTGTGTGTGCAGGTGACTATTACTGTGCATAATTATTAGGCAACTTAACAAAAAAACAAATATATACCCATTTCAATTATTTATTTTTACCAGTGAAACCAATATAACATCTCAACATTCACAAATATACATTTCTGACATTCAAAAACAAAACAAAAACAAATCGGTGACCAATATAGCCACCTTTCTTTGCAAGGACACTCAAAAGCCTGCCATCCATGGATTCTGTCAGTGTTTTGATCTGTTCGCCATCAACATTGCGTGCAGCAGCAACCACAGCCTCCCAGACACTGTTCAGAGAGGTGTACTGTTTTCCCTCCTTGTAAATCTCACATTTGATGATGGACCACAGGTTCTCAATGGGGTTCAGATCAGGTGAACAAGGAGGCCATGTTATTAGATTTTCTTCTTTTATACCCTTTCTTGCCAGCCACGCTGTGGAGTACTTGGACGCGTGTGATGGAGCATTGTCCTGCATGAAAATCATGTTTTTTTTGAAGGATGCAGACTTCTTCCTGTACCACTGCTTGAAGAAGGTGTCTTCCAGGAACTGGCAGTAGGACTGGGAGTTGAGCTTGACTCCATCCTCAACCCGAAAAGGCCCCACAAGCTCATCTTTGATGATACCAGCCCAAACCAGTACTCCACCTCCACCTTGCTGGCGTCTGAGTCGGACTGGAGCTCTCTGCCCTTTACCAATGCAGCCACGGGCCCATCCAACTGGCCCATCACGACTCACTCTCATTTCATCAGTCCATAAAACTTTAGAAAAATCAGTCTTGAGATATTTCTTGGCCCAGTCTTGACGTTTCAGCTTGTGTGTCTTGTTCAGTGGTGGTCGTCTTCCAGCCTTTCTTACCTTGGCCATGTCTCTGAGTATTGCACACCTTGTGCTTTTGGGCACTCCAGTGATGTTGCAGCTCTGAAATATGGCCAAACTGGTGGCAAGTGGCATCGTGGCAGCTGCACGCTTGACTTTTCTCAGTTCATGGGCAGTTATTTTGTGCCTTGGTTTTTCCACACGCTTCTTGCGACCCTGTTGACTATTTTGAATGAAACGCTTGATTGTTCGATGATCACGCTTCAGAAGCTTTGCAATTCTAAGAGTGCTGCATCCCTCTGCAAGATATCTCACTATTTTTGACTTTTCTGAGCCTGTCAAGTCCTTCTTTTGACCCATTTTGCCAAAGGAAAGGAAGTTGCCTAATAATTATGCACACCTGATATAGTGGTGTTGATGTCATTAGACCACACCCCTTCTCATTACAGAGAGGCACATCACCTAATATGCTTAATTGGTAGTAGGCTTTCGAGCCTATACAGCTTTGAGTAAGACAACATGCATAAAGAGGATGATGTGGTCAAAATACTCATTTGCCTAATAATTCTGCACTCCCTGTATATATATATATATATATATATATATATATATATATATATTTATATATATATTGTGACGAACCACTTCTTTTACAGGTAGGATTGTCACAGATCTTGCAGTAACCACAGCCTTCTAGGGTATACAAAGTCCAGGACACCTTCAGCTCACATATCCTTTTTTATTCAGTTTGAAAGCAGGTACTTTAAATAATAACAAAACAAACAAAATCCCTTGCTCTTACTTGAGCTCTTACTAGACAGTACTTGCTATCTGCAATTGGGTGGCTTTCCCACTTACCAATTTCCCAAACAAAAGCAATGTCTTTGCAATAAGCGCAGCCTCTCCTAGCTGTCTTTTCCTCTCCCTTTGGAGCAGGCTGCTCTCTTCTTTTAAAGGCCTGTCTGCTAATTGAGTAGCTACAGGTGAGTGCCAATTAGCTAACTCTTAAAAACCAGATCCAAGCTGTGGTCTGTTTATACAGCAACTAGTGCTGTTGGAGCATTGGCCCCCCCTGCTCTCCAAATACTCCGCCCCAGGGACCCATACCATGTTTTGCAGAGCATCAGCTATGCATATTGCAAACTGTAACATCTCTCCCTGGGGCATTTAACTGAGAAATCCTCTGGTTGCTGTCTAGCAAATCAGGTCTGATGTATCTCCCATCAACCACTATTCCACCTTTATTCTCACATATCCTCCCCCCCAGCTCATACCCAAGGGTTTGAGCGACCATGGAAATCAGGGAGTGTACCCTCGAAAGCCCATCAGCATTACCCTGTTGCAGACCAGCCCTGTGTTCCACAGTGAAATCAAAAGATTGCAAACTCAAAAACCATCTGGTTACTCTGGAGTTACTTTCCCTGTTCTGATACAGCCACGTCAGAGGAGCATGGTCCGTTATCAATCGAAACCTTCTGCCTAGTAGGTAGTATTTAAGAGAGTCTAATGCCCACTTAATAGCAAGACACTCTTTTTCAACAATAGAGTAGTTCTTCTCATGTGGGTTTTAACTTTCTGCTCAAAAAGAAAACAGGGTGTTCTTCACCCTGGTATTCCTGTGAAAGAACAGCCCCCAAGCCCACATCAGAAGCATCTGTCTGAACTATAAAATCCCTGGAAAAATCTGGGGTCACTAAGACAGGATGGCTACAGATAGCTTCCTTCAGACTCTTAAAAGCCTTTTCTGCCTCAGGGCACCATTTAACTATGACTGGGGATTTTGCTTTAATAAGGTCTGTCAGGGGTGCAGCAATGGTAGCAAAATCTGGAATGAACCGCCTATAATATCCAATTAAACCCAAAAATGCCTTTACTTGTTTCTTTGTAAGGGGCTGTGGCCATTTTTGTATGGCTTCTACTTTGGCTTCCTGTGGTTTAACCAAACCCCTCCCAATAGAATAACCTAAGTACTTAGCTTCCTCTAAACCAATCGTACACTTGGAAGGATTGGCAGTTAAGCCTGCTGAGCGGATAGCATCAAGTACCGCTTGAACTTTAGGGAGGTGGGATTCCCAGTCTGCACTGTGGATGACGACATCATCCAAGTATGCTGCAGCATAACGAACATGAGGTTTAAGAATTCTGTCCATCATTCGTTGGAATGTGGCAGGTGCCCCATGTAACCCAAATGGCAATACAGTGTACTGAAACAGGCCACTGGGTGTTGAAAAGGCTGTCTTTTCTTTGGCTCTTTCAGTGAGCGGGACCTGCCAGTAACCCTTTGTTAAATCCAAGGTTGTTAGATAACGAGCTTTGCCCAGTCTTTCTATTAACTCATCAACTCTTGGCATTGGGTAAGCATCAAATTTTGAGAGGGCGTTTAACTTGCGGTAGTCATTGCAGAACCTCCATGTGCCATCAGGTTTTGGCACCAATACAATAGGACTACTCCAGTTACTCTGGGATTCTTCAATGACTCCAAGTTTTAACATGCTCTCAACCTCTAAGTTTATAACCTCCCTCCGGGCCTCAGGAATTCTATAGGGTTTGAGGTTAACTCTTTTCCCTGGTTCGGTTATTATGTCATGTTTCATCACTTTAGTCTTTCCTGGAACTATCGAGAAAACATCCCTATTTCTTCTGATGAAATCTCTGACCTCTTGCTTTTGATGGACAGACAGAGTCTTAGATACGTTCACATCTGGCTCTACTATAGGAGGTTCTGAAGGTTTTAAAGCAACCAGGACCTCCCTGTCCTTCCATGGCTTTAACAGATTTATATGATACAACTGTTCAGGCTTTCTTCTTCCTGGTTGTCTGACTTTATAATTGACATCACTCACTTTCTCTATTATTTCATAGGGTCCATGCCAAGTCGCAAGGAACTTATTCTCCACAGTAGGGACCAGAACCAATACCCTGTCTCCAGGTTGGAACACTCTGACTCTAGCATTACGGTTATAGCTGTTTTTCTGAGCCTGCTGGACTTCCAGCATGTGTTCCCTGACAATAGGCATGATGGTGGCCATTCTATCCTGCATTTGAGCTATATGCTCAATTACACTCCTGTGAGGAGTAGTCTCCTGTTCCCAGGTCTCCTTAGCAATATCCAATATTCCCCTGGGATGTCTTCCATATAATAATTCAAAAGGAGAGAAGCCCGTGGAGGCCTGTGGAACTTCCCTAATGGAAAACAGTAGATATGGCAATAAAAAATCCCAATTTCTTCCATCTGCATCAATTACCTTGCGTAGCATACTCTTAAGGGTTTTGTTGAACCTCTCTACTAAACCATCAGTCTGTGGGCGATATACTGAGGTCTTAAGATGTTTAACCTGCAAGAGCCTGCACAACTCTTTTGTGACTCTGGACATGAACGGGGTCCCCTGGTCTGTCAGTATTTCTTTAGGGATACCCACCCTACTGAACATCAACATAAGTTCCTTAGCTATTAGCTTTGCAGAGGTATTACGCAAGGGAATGGCCTCAGGATAGCGAGTTGCATAGTCCAAGATGACTAATATATATTGGTGTCCCCTAGCGGACTTTACCAGTGGCCCCACTAAGTCCATAGCGATCCTTTCAAAAGGCACGTCAATTATGGGTAAGGGTACAAGTGGACTACGAAAAGTCTTGAAAGGAGCCCTGTACTGGCACTCAGGACATGAGGAGCAATAGTTTGTAATAGCAGCAAACACTCCAGGCCAGTAAAACCGTCTAAGGACTCTCTCTCTAGTTTTTTCGACTCCCAAGTGTCCCCCTAATATGTGGCTGTGAGCCAACTTTAGCACTATATTCTGGTAAGTCTGAGGAACCAACAACTGCCTAATGATGTCTGAATCCTTTTTTTCTACACGGTAAATTAGGTCATTTTGTACTTCAAAATAGGGGAACGGCAGTGCTCCTCCTGGCTGATTAACAACCCCGTTTACAACTTTAATATCATTTCTAGCTGTCACTAAAGTGGGATCTTCCCACTGAGCGCTTTTAAAATTACCTGGACTAATTCCAATATCAATTAAGTCCTTATCCTTGTCTGCATTATTAGTAGGCTCCTCACTAGTTTGAGCTGGGTTATCTCCTATTAATACTGGTTTAGGGCAGTATTTTTTCTTTTTCCTTATTTTTCCGTCACAGTGGTCAAAACCCAAGTCAATATCGGAAAAAGGGAACACATTATCCTCGACAGACTGACTCATTTCTGATAAATTTTGATCTGTCTTTTGTAAAGCTGCCCATAATTTTAGAAAATGAGGAAAGTCTCTACCGATCACTACCTCATGGGCTAATCTAGGTACTACACCCACTCGGTACTTTAAATTCCCATACTGGGTTCCAATATTTACTTCCGCAGTGGGGTATTCCTTTTTATCACCATGAACACAGATAATGCCTATTTTCTGTCCATGATCAGGTTTTACACAAGGTATTATAGACTCTGCTACCAACGTAACCATACTACCTGAATCAAGTAATGCTTTAGATATTTTTCCATTCACAGTTACACAGCATTTATGAGCGTTATTATCATAGTCATTGTTAGCAATACCACAACAACTGAGCAAAAATGAACGTGTTCCCTCATTTTTGCCCATATTGCATTCCATAGGTTCATCCTTAAATGGACAGTCTTTGGCCATATGACCATCCTCTTTGCACTTGAAACATTTGACAGTACAGTCTGACCACCAATTAGTTCCTTTCCCAGGCCTATTAGACCTGGATGCCCCCCTTAAACCTTGAACAGTCTTACCCGGTCTTGCAGAATCTTGGGGCTTAGGATTGCGAGGGTTTTCCTGTGAAGTAGGACATAGCAGTTCTCCTGCAGCCGCATATCTTTCCACCAAGGCAATCAGTTGGTCAGCTGTATGGGGGTCACTTTGGCTGACCCAGCGACGCAGGGAAGCTGGTAAACCACGCAAAAACCGGTCCATTACTAAGGTTTCCACAATGTGGCTAGCTGAATGGATTTCAGGTTGTAACCATTTCCGTGCAAGGTGTATGAGGTCAAACATTTGGGAACGTGCGGCTTTGTCTGAAGAATATGACCACGAGTGGAACCTTTGGGCACGTACTGCAGAGGTTACACCCAGTCGTGCCAAGATTTCAGCTTTCAATTTGCTGTAGATACTTGCATCGGCTGGTTCTAGGTCATAATATGCCTTCTGCGGCTCTCCACTTAGGAACGGTGCCAGTATGCTTGCCCACTCACCAGCCGGCCATCCGTCCCTCTCAGCAGTGCGCTCAAATGCCAGAAGGTACGCCTCAACATCATCTGATGCGGTCATTTTCTGAAGATAGTGGCTCGCCCGAATCACCTTTGGCCCCTGGTATCTTCCATCAGGGTCTCCATTCAGTTTTCCAGAGATCGCTTGGATTACCTGTTGTAGTCCCTGGGTGACTTTTTGCTGCTCCTCACGGGCTACTTTAAACATCTCCGCTTGTGTCACAACAAGCTGTTTCACCAAGGACTCAGTGCCCTCCATTTGTGTTTTGGCCAGGACTTTAGCACTCTCTGCCTGGGCCAGCACCAGTTGCTGCAGGGCTGCACTGTTTTCTGCAGCTCTCCTGTTAGTCTCCTGTTGCACAGAGGAGGATTGGATCAGAGCCTCCATGTTGAGCTTTAAATGACTTCTACCCTCAGGCTTACGTGGATGCCCGCATTCTCCACCATATGTGACGAACCACTTCTTTTACAGGTAGGATTGTCACAGATCTTGCAGTAACCACAGCCTTCTAGGGTATACAAAGTCCAGGACACCTTCAGCTCACATATCCTTTTTTATTCAGTTTGAAAGCAGGTACTTTAAATAATAACAAAACAAACAAAATCCCTTGCTCTTACTTGAGCTCTTACTAGACAGTACTTGCTATCTGCAATTGGGTGGCTTTCCCACTTACCAATTTCCCAAACAAAAGCAATGTCTTTGCAATAAGCGCAGCCTCTCCTAGCTGTCTTTTCCTCTCCCTTTGGAGCAGGCTGCTCTCTTCTTTTAAAGGCCTGTCTGCTAATTGAGTAGCTACAGGTGAGTGCCAATTAGCTAACTCTTAAAAACCAGATCCAAGCTGTGGTCTGTTTATACAGCAACTAGTGCTGTTGGAGCATTGGCCCCCCCTGCTCTCCAAATACTCCGCCCCAGGGACCCATACCATGTTTTGCAGAGCATCAGCTATGCATATTGCAAACTGTAACATCTCTCCCTGGGGCATTTAACTGAGAAATCCTCTGGTTGCTGTCTAGCAAATCAGGTCTGATGTATCTCCCATCAACCACTATTCCACCTTTATTCTCACAATATATATATATATATATATATAAAAGCAGGCAGACCCCGCTTAACACAACCCCGTTTAACACTGATTCACTATAAAGCTGTTTTTGTTTGACACATCCCCCATTGGATATAACACAGGTTTTGCCCAACACATTCACGAGTAACACTGATTTGATGCTTGTGTATCATTCCAAAACACCAAGAGCCCATGAATGGAATTTTTAAATTTAGTTTACCTGTGAGTTGCCCTATGTTAAAATTGACCCGTTTAACACTGTTTCGTTTAGCACTTGGTCTTCTAGGAACACATCTACAAAGTTAAAAGGGGTATGCCCTGCTTAACGCTACCCCTTTTAGCGCTGTTTCGCTATAATGCTATTTCAAAGAGTAAATCCCTGTTTAATGCACTGCCTCGCTATAACACTGTTTTTGCCTGCCAAACCCCTTTTAATGCTCTGAATCTCAAAAACAACCCAGAACCCAGGATGATCCAGAAGCTTCAACATCACAAATATAAGGCATATATTTCTGCTTATGTTCAGTTTGTGTTAGTGTTATGTTTACTGTTTGTTTGAAGTTCATATAAAACCAAAAAAAGTTTAAATTTCAATTGCAATTTTTTTTCCATGAGTCCCCCTGTCCCTATCTTCCCCATGTTAAACTTCCATGTTTAGAGCTGTTTCGCCTAACACTCCTATTGCTTGGAACTTATCTACAGCATTAAATGAGGTATACCTGTATATATAGCCAGGTAGGTTACCTGGAATTGTGGGCGGGTCCCTCTCCCCCACCCTTTAAATAGCCAGCCTCCTTTTTTCTTACCTTGCACATGAAATTCACGACCCCACCCCCTCCCCTTTATACATCCATTCACCAGCCCCTGGCCCTCTTTGCAGGCCTAATTGGGTGTAGCTACCGGACACACATCAGCTTCATCAGGGAGAGGGGTCCGACCACATTTGTGGGCATGTTTGCATGTCCCGGCTCAGCTTCCCAGAATGCAGTGTAATAACGTTTTTTTCTCCGAATTCTGAACTGGAAGCAGGTTTTTTAACTTGTTCTAGACATTCAAATGTGAATACAGATGTACTATGTATTTACTATATGTGGTGATCTGCTTTCTTCAGTTGGGCTTGATAAGGCTGTTATGTTCAAACCTACCCAGCAGATACACCTGGTTCTTTATATCCCTTCACCAAGAGAGCAGATGTCTCTAAAATGTCCTTCTCTGATGCAGTATTTAAAAATATGGACTTCATAGACTGCATTCAGAACGGGCTTTTCCTCAAAGACACACCAACTTTGAATCTCAACTGCATCTCTCAACTGCCAAACTGCTTAACTTTCACAGTTTCAGCCTGACAACACAACATTCTAAAATATTTAACACTTAATGAACCAAACATGCAGCATACAGAATCACACAAGTCAATCACACATAGGCAAGCAACATAACATACAGTAATTAGCATAACATAACATAAAGTAATTAACATTACATAACATAATATAACTATAAACAGACCACACCACTGAATCACATGAGTACCAAGAACAGGAGGATCATGACAACTACCCCCCCCCCCCCCTTCCAGTTGGCCAAGTGTAGGGGATGATCCTGCCGGATGTCTTCCAAGCTTGGCCATTCTTTGTCCTCCTACTGGGAAAGGCCATCTGCATTTTGGTGATTCTTTTCTCGACAATGCTGGATGGTGAAATTGTAAGCCGGAAGTGCTAAGCTCCATCGTAGCAAACGTCCATTGTCCCCAGTGACCCTTGTAAGCCAGCATAGTGGGTTGTGATCAGTCACCACTTTGAACTCCATCCCATACAGATAATATTGGAGTTTCTTTAGAGCCCACACCACAGCCAAACACTCCTTTTCATTAGTAGCATAGGCCACGTCCCTGGGTAGTAGCTTCCTACTCAGGTAGGCAATGGGGTGTTCTGCTTCAGTATTATCCAGCTGACTTAGTACAGCCCCTAATCCATAAGTGGATGCATCTATATGGACAATAAATGGCCACTGGTAGTTTGGGGTAGCCAAAACAGGGGATGATATTAGGGCTTGCTGGAGTGCTCTAAATGCTGTCTCACAAGCTGGGGTCCAGTCCACCTCCTTCGGCTTCTTTTTGCACGCCAGGTCAGTGAGAGGTTTGGCAATAGCACTATAATTTGATTTTTTTTTCGATAATACCCTGCCTTTTCCCAAAAAGTTGTCACCTGCTTTTTTGTCCGGGGTCTGGCCTAATCTGCCCTTATCTGCCCTCTGCCCACCCAGTGCCCTAAATATTGGACCTCTGCCCTGGCCCACTGGCACTTGTCAGGCTGGATTGTAAGTCCTGCCTCCCGGATGGTACCTAATAATTTCTGGAGGTGTACAAGTTGTTCCTCCCAGGTCTGGCTGTATACAGCTATGTCATCCAGATATGCCTGTGCATACTCCTGGTGTCCTCTCAGTAACTGATCCACTAGTCTTTGGAAGGTGGATGGGGCATTCTTCATTCCAAAGGGCATGACCATAAACTGGTAGAACCCAAAGGGAGTGATGAAAGCCGACTTTTCTCTGGCAGATTCCTCTAACGGAATCTGCCAATAACCCTTAGAGAGTTTTAGGGTAGTTACATAGGTAGCAGCTCCCAAACGGTTGAGCAACTCGTCCATGTGGGGAATGGGATAGGCATCAGTTTAAGTTTTGTCATTAAGCCTCCTATAATCCACACACAACCTTTTTTGGAACTAGTACCACAGGGGAGGCTCAAGGGCTACTGGATGGCTGGATCACTTGTAACGGTAGCATCTCATTTAATTCACTACATATACGTGCCCTGACTGCCTACAGGACCCTGTAAGAGGGTTGTTTTAGGGGAGGACAGTCAGTGGCCAGTACCTCATGGGTAGCTAGAGTGGTAAAACCGGGCAAGGCAGAAAACAATTTAGAAAGCTTTTCCAGCACCATGTTTTGCTCATGCTTTTGGGGTTTTGTGAGGTTATGGGGCTGACTTATAAACTCTGCCGGGGAGCTGGGGCTAATTGGTTCCAAGAGGTCAGTGTGACAGATTCACTGTCACTCTCAGGATCCGTGTCCTGATATCCAGCACCAAAATGGAGAAAGCAGGAGCCCTTTAAATGTTTAGCAGACTTATGCTGTTTATTTGTCAGCATACAACAGAAAATAAAGCAAACATAAAATAAGTCCTAGCTTCTCCTTGAAGCCCTGCATAACTTAACTGTAGTTCCCTAACTATCTTTCATAGAATTGAAAACATACAGTCCAAATATAGGTAGCAGAGGTGTCTTTCTCTCTCACCTCAGCTCTGTATCTCCGGCCTCTTTTCCCAAAGCAGATCCCTCCTTTGGTCATTACCTCCAGGGACTTTCTGATCCTCTTAACTGCATGCTCGCTTTTCAAAGCTTCTGGCTTTGGTCGTTTAGTTTTCAGTGCGGCTTCTGACTTCAGCCCTGCACACATCCACAGCACTCCAGCTCTGTCAAACAGCTCTCCCCCTGGAGACAGCCGCAGCAGCCGGTCCTGATTGCAGCCACACCCCTGCCTTTTGAGCAGGTTGTTAACTCTCTCATTCCTGGGGAAAAGTCTTGAAGAGCTCTCTTCTGCCCTCTGGTGGCACTTCACCACATATCCCCCACCCCAGCTCGACACCATGGGGTTGAGCGTCCAACGCCGTGAGGCCGTATCCGCAATCCAACGCATCCTCTGTATCATCAGTGTTCTCTTTGGTACCTCCTGCGATCTGCTAGTGATCGTGACCTCTTGGTTCACTATCGCTCCGTGAATCTTCGGAGCCTCAACTTGTATCTTGGCATCCCTAACTTCACTCTGCGACATCTGTGACACCTCTGGTCTTCCATCGCTGAGGGTATTCTCCATTGTAGGAATTTTGGCTGCTTTCCACCTTGCACACTTTTCCACTTTCTTCATTTGCGCTTTCAACTCACCCATTTGGGTACTTGTGTCTGGCTCAGATAGCAGCTGGTTCTCTTTGGTCGATCTGTACAACTCTTGGTCAACCTCCGTGACCGCTTGAGCTTGTCGGGCTCCCTTCAGACCTTTCTGTAGGGTCTCCAATACTCTTTCGTTAGGATCATCATCATCATCATCATTTCCATTTCGCAGCTTACCTTCTTCATCACTGCTTTCAAATTCCTTTGTCTTTCCTTGGAACCGTGTTTTCTTTCTGGGTGAAGAGACAATTCTTTTTCCCGCTCTTCCTTTCACTTCATATTTTCTGCTTTCTTTGCCGTTCGGCCTGCTGTCACTTAAACTTTGAGGGTAGGACACCGGCCCGCCCATCTCTCCGAGTGTCCTGCCCCAGGGACCCTTGAAAAGTACTTCTTGTACTTTGGTATGAGAATATGTTTCTCCATACAGTCGCTTCCCTGGGGGTACATCACCGGTTTCTGTGACTTTGTCTTTCACCGGATGCATCTTTTCTTTTAGACCCATCATCTTATTCTTGCAGCTCTGACTTATCCTATTTATAGCTTTAATGCAAGGACTGATGTTCGCCAGTTCACTCTCCAGCTTGGTTACTCCCTGACAGTTCGGGGCCAGATGGTGTGGTTTCGTCTGTTCAAATCCACCCCAGCAGCATCTACGCCTCATCTGCAGACCGGGAGCCTGGGACTGGAGCTTCCTCACTTCGGCCTCCTTATGCTTGGAGTTCATTTGCTCCTTTAATACTGTTAAATGTTTTTTCTCTTCCAGGAGATTATCGACAGCTTTCTCATCCCTTTCAACTTCACTATGAAACAGCAACTTCTTGGGCTGCCTTTCTTCCTTCTGTTTCTGGCTCTCTTGGTACCAGGTGCTCCTATTGGCTGGCTGACAACTCTCACCAAAACGTATCAGCCTCATCCAGTCATCTTGCTTTTTTTCTGGTACAGCATCCTTAAGAGGCTCCACAAGCATGTCCTCTCTCAGGGATGCTTCTTGTGCCTGGGTCCGCACCTCCTCTTTCTTGCGGTTCACAGCAGGACTACTCGTTACCACTGTGCTTTCAGTCCTGTAAGGTCTGCAACTCTCTACTTCTGCCAGGAAGGATCTCTCAGATGTTGGGTTTTGCTGGAATATCTCCAGCTGTTCACCAACTTCAGGCTGACACTCAGCAGATAGGCCAGTACACTTCTTAGTGGCCTCTTGAATCCTAGATTCCTGGAAAACACTTTTATTTCCGGCATCCTCAGCCTTCATCCGTATTGTATCTTCTTTCAGTGGCTTGTCCACTTGCTTTGCCTCCAAGGCTTCCAGCTTTTCATCGTCTTTGGCTTCCTTCAGCCGCAGTTTCTCCTCATTAGTTTGTTGCAAATCCAGTTCACTCTGCTTGTACTGGATCTTTTGCTGAATGTTCAATTCAGGAATCTCCTCTGACTCTTCTATCAGGTCCTCCCCGATTATCTTTGGCTGCTCAGCCGTGTTTTCTTCACCATTCTGTCTTTCTTGTACAAGCTCCTTGGCTATGCCTCGCATATGAGCTTTCTGCAAGTATCGCTCTGCATTCAATGTATTATCTTGTGCACACAGTTCCTGAAGATCGGACTTAGTCTCAACTCCACTCTGCTTCAACTGTGCCTCAATATCAGGGAGTGTGCCCACCCTCTGCTTTTCTTCCTTATCTTTTATTTTGGAAAGATTTCCAGTTTCTTTATCATTTTTATGACATTCTTCCTTTCTAAGAACACTGGCCATATTCTTCCACTTGGTCTCCCCTTTCTCTAGGTCAGAGATCTTTGTCAGGCACTTTCTTTCTCTAGTACTCTCCAGCTCAGGAGTATTCACCAAGGACAGGTGGCTGTGTCTGTCCAGGTCTCTTATGGAGGCCTTCTTCTCGCTCTTGTCCACAAGATTTCCGCATCTGTTTGGGTTCCCTTCTTCCTCAATGACTTTATCAGCATCATCGGTCTCTTTTGCTCTCTCAGCAATCTCCCTTGTGCTCTCTGCTGTTCTCTCAGCAATCTCCCTTGTGCTCTCTGCTGTTCTCTCAGCAATCTCCCTTGTGCTCTCTGCTGCGCTCTCAGCCGTCACAGTGGCGCTCTCTGCTGCGCTCTCAGCCGTCACAGTGGCGCTCTCTGCTGCGCTCTCAGCCGTCACAGTGGCGCTCTCTGCTGCGCTCTCAGCCGTCACAGTGGCGCTCTCTGCTGCGCTCTCAGCCGTCACAGTGGCGCTCTCTGCTGCGCTCTCAGCCGTCACAGTGGCGCTCTCTGCTGCGCTCTCAGCCGTCACAGTGGCGCTCTCTGCGGTGCTCTCAGCCGTCACAGTGGCGCTCTCAGCCGACTCACTTGCAGCGGATCCTGCCGTCTCACTCGTCTCACTTGCAGCGGCTCCTGCCGTCTCACTTGCAGCGGCTCCTGCCGTCTCACTTGCAGCGGCTCCTGCCGTCTCACTTGCAGCGGCTCCTGCCGTCTCACTTGCAGCGGCTCCTGCCGTCTCACTTGCAGCGGCTCCTGCCGTCTCACTTGCAGCGGCTCCTGCCGTCTCACTTGCAGCGGCTCCTGCCGTCTCACTTGCAGCGGCTCCTGCCGTCTCTCTCGTCTGCTCTGCAGTCTCTCTCGCCTGCTCTGCAGTCTCTCTCGCCTGCTCTGCAGTCTCTCTCGCCTGCTCTGCAGTCTTTTTTGACGCTCTCTTGGTGGCTTGTTGCACTCGCTCTGCTATCCACCAGGTCTCTAACTCCTGATTTCTTTCTTCATCAGGTTTGATTTGCCTTCCCTTAACAGGGAAACTGCATTTTAAACTTGGGCAGACAGGCATGTTCGTTGGATAGCAATAAGCCGGTCTGTCAAAAAAATCCCAGGAGTGCAGTCTCTGTACGGTTTTCACTCCCAGTCTGAAAAGGATTTCTTCCTTCAGGACACAATACTTTGTAGCCTTTTCTTCAGGTAGATCACAATATGCTCTCTGAGCTTCTCCACACAGATAGGGACCCAGGACTGTGGCCCAGTGCTGTTTAGGCCAACCTTCCCTAGTGGCAATCTTCTCAAAGTTCAGGAGATAGGTTCCAACGTCATCCTGAGCTGTCATCCTCTTTAGGAAGCGATTAGGATTCATGCTTCCACTTGCTTCTGTAATCACAGTATTATTTGCAGACCTCAGTTTCTGCAGCTGCACTTTCTGTGCCTCCAATGATTCTCTCATGTGGACTCTGTCTATTTCCACTTGTATCTGCCACTTCTCTGTGGCCTCACGCATGCGGATTATGTCCTTTTCTGCTTGTCTCTGCCATTTTTCTGTGGCCTCTCTCAGACATGCAGCAGCATCTCTTAGTCGAGCATCATTTGCAGCAAGGGCTCTGTCTTCTGCAATTTCTTTCAGCCCTTTCTGCTGGCTTTCTTGCTGACAAGCTCCGCCCACTTTCTGGCATGTAGTGGCATCTGCCAGGGCTTTCAATAGTTCCTCCATTGTTGTACTGTACTGTGGGCTGTCTTCTTAAGCACAGACAATTTTCTATCCCACCACTGCCACCATACATGTGACAGATTCACTGTCACTCTCAGGATCCGTGTCCTGATATCCAGCACCAAAATGGAGAAAGCAGGAGCCCTTTAAATGTTTAGCAGACTTATGCTGTTTATTTGTCAGCATACAACAGAAAATAAAGCAAACATAAAATAAGTCCTAGCTTCTCCTTGAAGCCCTGCATAACTTAACTGTAGTTCCCTAACTATCTTTCATAGAATTGAAAACATACAGTCCAAATATAGGTAGCAGAGGTGTCTTTCTCTCTCACCTCAGCTCTGTATCTCCGGCCTCTTTTCCCAAAGCAGATCCCTCCTTTGGTCATTACCTCCAGGGACTTTCTGATCCTCTTAACTGCATGCTCGCTTTTCAAAGCTTCTGGCTTTGGTCGTTTAGTTTTCAGTGCGGCTTCTGACTTCAGCCCTGCACACATCCACAGCACTCCAGCTCTGTCAAACAGCTCTCCCCCTGGAGACAGCCGCAGCAGCCGGTCCTGATTGCAGCCACACCCCTGCCTTTTGAGCAGGTTGTTAACTCTCTCATTCCTGGGGAAAAGTCTTGAAGAGCTCTCTTCTGCCCTCTGGTGGCACTTCACCACATCAGGGAGAGTGCCTTCCTCTAAGTAGCTACCAGTAGGCACGCAAACTGCATAGATATTCTGTGGTCGCTTCTTATACCGCTTTAGTCGGTTGATGTGAGCTACTCTTGTTACTCGACCCTCGGGGTCTATGGAAACCACATAAGTGGTGGGGCTGACTGTGGTGTATCACCAAATTAATATATATATAAATATTACACAAGGTTCGTCTACATTAAAAGGTATTTATTACAAGGCAACAACACAATACTATAAATGTATTATAAACACACAGCCAGACCCACGGAGCAACAACCCTTTTTAAATCTATCTACCTATATAATAATCCCCTTTCCCAAACGCTTTATCTTACCAACGGTTAGACCATCGCCATTCATCACCACCATCACCCTCACCATCCAGGAAGAAAACAGGAAACAGCACCAGTTTCCTGCCTGGATATATCCTTAGTTGAGATGATGTAATTTACATCACATCCTGTCCATGACTTCCTTTAGCAATTGTGGGAGGGAAGTAAAGATTCTCAGCCCTCCTACAAAGGCCTGTTTAAGTAGTCCTGAATTACCATTCAAGGAAGACAAGTTACCACATTCCCTCACTTTTTCTTCTTCTATGTTGCTCAGTTTTCTAGTTATCCCTCTAGTACAGGAGAACCTAGTGGGAGCAAAAACCTGATATACAGGAGAAATTCAACCCACCGTCCCTCCGGAATAGTTCCCTCAGCGACATAAGTTCTCCTGTACTTTCCTATGGCTGTCAATCCACATATTACACAAAAACAGAATTTATAGAATTTAGGTGAGAGTGTGTGATAAATGTTTATGTATGTGCAATGTAAAACTTTATTGAAGAATGTATGAGAGAGAGAAAGAAGAGGAAAAAGACACATTATTATATATCCTCCTTGCAAGTTTCTTCCTCATTTGTTTCATTGCCACACAAAAGTATATTATTATAATTGTCGTTAATACTTGAATGAACATGAGTACCAGCGACAGTGTTCGTAGGACTGGATGTGTCTCTGACTCATGAAGTTCCAAGGTAAAAAGCTTCATTGTCAAATTTGTCCAATCTGCATTTGCAGTAAAATTGATCATTTCAGTGGTAAGGTTTCTTGATGGAAATACCATGATACAAGACCCTTCTTCCACCAAATATATTTCATCAACTGTCCTATATTCAGAGTGGCCGATAAAGCATGCAATGTCCCCTATGCGGATCACTTCTTGCACCAGGTTTTCTTTTATCAACTGCACCCAGCCATCCTCCTCAGCTCCTTTCTCCCAAACACAACTGCACAGCACTCGGTGTTGAGATTTCCTGCAACAGCTTTCATCCATCTCCAATCCTGTAATAGTGGCCAGTCTTTTTGATGGGAAGTGTTGCTTGTAGATTCCATCACTTAACGTGCCAATGCTATGTATAAAGTTCAGTTGCTCTGCCTGCCCCTCCCAACGGGGAATTGCCAGGATTAGTCCTATTGTCCCAGATTGTAGTCCATGTGGCATCCATTGATCTGGGCCTTCAATATAGCTGTATTTAAGATTGTCCTCAGTGATGTCCACTCCTTTTCTTTTCAATGACGTGATAATCCTTGTTGCATTGATTTGTCTTGCCCACTTGTTTTCCTGGATGTCTTTAATAGTTTCCTTTAAATCTGCCAACAGCTTTCCTCCAATCATAGAACAGAAAATGGCAGTTCCCACTAGTTCATTCTTAATGCTGTTAGCAATGGAAGCAATATTTTCCTCAACTAGATGCAGGTTGTTGGCAATGGTGTGTATGTCATCAACATTGTCTGTCAGTCTACTCACTATAAGGGAGTCAGCTACTCCACCTGTTTTCATAGCATGTCCCATGCCATCAGTAAGGGAGTTTATCCTGCTGTTCAGTCCAATGATGTCTGCTGAATTCCATACTCCCAATCCAGTTCCGACTCCTCCTAAAAGGGCTGCAAGTGTGTTTTTCTCAACTCCCTGCTCCGGTCCACTCAATGATGGTCTCTTGTATGCTTTGCTTAAACCACTGCCGCTGTGATTCCGGGCACTTTGGAGGAATAGAAAAATCATTAAAATTTAGAATTATTGGGTAGTAAGTCCACCCAACCCCTTGCACAACTGTTTCATGTGTTGGTACCACCACCAATCCGCCTATTGGCCATGGTACCTTCTTCTGATCTTTACAACGTTGCAGCTCCTTTACAGAGACAAATACTTCATCTATTGTTAGAACACACCCCTTTCCAGTATCAAAATTGCAGAATTCCTCTAGATCAGGCTGGGCAGCTATAACTGCAGCGTCCCATTCTCCACCTTCTTCTAATGTTAAGTTACTCACTACTACTGTAATATTTGTAACCCTCCCTTGTACCTTTGTTGTTATTTTAGTCCTTCCTTTAAAGTTTCCTGTATTCATTATCTGTCCATATCTTATAACCCATTCCCAGTTATGTCCCTCAATACTTTTTATTGGAGCTCTAAGAGCTAATCCCCTGGTACTATTATGTGGCAAAATAATGTTTACTTGTAACCCTCCGCCCTCTTTTACTTCCAATTCCCTGGGCCAAATAAATCTATCTGCTTGAACATAATGTAACTCCAATCTTTTCAAACTCTTTCCCTTATTTGCAGTATCTTCTGGCCTTATTGCCTGTCTCCCCATTCCTACTGTGATACAGCTTATACTTATCCATCCTGTAACAAGGATCCACCACAATCTTCTGTTGACACGCATCTTCATTCTTATACGGCCTTGCTCTGTGGGAACACTAGATTCCATCATTAGAAACATATACATAACAAAAACAACAGGGGACATTCTTTTTGCAAGTTTGTTCACGGCCCTGTAATCACTGGTAAGTCTCCATGATGAGGCTGCTTTTTCATCTCCATTCCCTTTTAACACAGCTTTTCTCACAGGCCAACATGGTGAGTTACATGCATATCCATTTCCAGATTTAATTATTCCACGTCTCTCCAGCATTTCTATCATCTCGGTAATTGCCCAAACAGGTATGTCTTGGATTAGCTTCTGCAGCCATTCTGGTTGTCCGTCTAGTTTCAGTTTGTCTTTTTCCAGACTTTTTATCGGAGAGACAATATATGCCATTGGGAGCACAACCCCTTTCGTCAACTCTGTACTTACCTGATTCACCTTTTCTGTCTTCCACAAACAAAAATTGGCAAGATCTACAATGAAATTTCCTTTTTTTAAAGCTCCTATTCCCAATATTTCCTCTGGCCAACCCACTATTGCTTCTACTTGTATTGTTTTTTCTCCAACTGCTACATCAATTGGACCTGCTCTAACCTCCTGTGGATTCCCAGTAACTCCCATAATACTTACTGACGAATCCCCATTTTTGACCCTGTTGGTCATTGTAACTGCTGCTCCTGTATCTACCAACATATTTTTCCCTACCCCTGCGATGACTGTATAAATGGTAGGCCGCCCTGCCTCATCCATGGTTAAATTAGCTGAGTGAATGAGATGCTGAGGCGCAGGGGTTGGGATTTGTCATTGTGACTCACTTCTACTCTGTCCATCTTTTATCATCTTTGCCTCATTTTCCTTCAATTTCCTCTCTGACTCAGCTACCTTGTTTTTAAGTATGTGATTTTCCGCTTCTATCCTATCCTTCTGTCTCCTGAGTTCCCAAAAGCCCATGTTACCATTTCTCTCTCCCTCCTGATTAGCCCTCCAGTTGCTGCCATCCCTATTCCTATAGTCCCTAGGTGGATCTCTCCATCTTTTGTTAAAGTTCTGTTTTGGTCTCCAGTTTTGATCATCCTTCTTGTTCTGGGGTACATCCCACGTCTGGTTTCTCCAATTACCATCTATATCTCTACCAGACTCGACCTTAAATGTTCTTACAGCTGAAACAGAGCAGGCCTGTTCTGTGAAAGGATGCTTGATCCACCACTTATCAGCTCTAGTTAGTACCATTTCCAAGTCTGTTGGTGTTGGATCAAAAAGCCTGATAAATTCTTGACACTCCCGGGGAAGGGCTTCCATTACTTTTGCTATATGTTCTGGTGAGCCCAGCACTAGAGGCTGTTGAGGTTGTCGTAGAGTATACCAAAAAAATATCCTTTGAGCTATCTCTCTAGGACCATCTGTTGGCCTCATGGTAATATTTGCTATTTCTTTCTCTATGCTAAGTAGATAGAAATTAGTTGCAGCAATTCTTCCTGCCTGATCAGACACACTGTTATTAAATCCCAATAGTCTACTAGCCAAAGGACCCATAGCGTATTCTAACAGTTCTGCCCATTCCTCTAAGTTAAGACCTCCTTTTTTAGCTCTATCTGCTCCCCTCTTAAACCAATGTGTAAACGTATTAAAGTTGTTAGTTGGCATACTTCCCCACCATTTCTGGAAATTGTCTTTATCTGCCATAGACATCGGTCGAGTCTGCATAGAAAATCCTGTAGGTGTTTGCCTTGCATTAAATAATTCTGAAACAATAACTGGTGCTTGTGGTATGGTATCTACTTGTGGAACAGAATAACATAAGAAATCTTTTCTATCTTGGTTCATTTTCGGCACTGGTTCTTTATTTTGTGCCACGAACATATCCAGATCTGGATATATTTTGGCAATGTCTCTGACTCCTTTTATCCCTTCTAACTTTGTTTTATTTTTATAGTCCATTATTATGTTTTGAAGTTCTGTTATTTTTACTCCATAAACATCCCTCTGTTCTTCTATTTCCCTTAACTCCCTTTCTAGTTCCCCCACAATTGTAGTTGTTCTCAAAGCTGCAATTTTTAAACAATCCCTTTTGTCCATTGCTTCCTCCATTTTATTTGTTGTTTCCAAATTATGCTGCCGTAATTCTACAACTAAGTCTATTAGGCCTCCTATTGTGGCTACAACAGCTTGTGTGACCAAACTTTTTCTCTTCTTTGTTCTATACTTTTTGTTATTTACAATTTGTGTTAGAACATCCATTAATCTCTTCTCTTTTTCACTGTCTGGGTTTGCTGGCTCTGGAAGCTCAAATGGACCATCATGTTTTTGAATATGTTTCCTAAAGTACTCACGCACTTCTGTGGGAAAGTATTTGGCCCCTTGAAAAGACATTCCTACTGTTTTACTCACCCAAGTAAGAATCCAAATCAATTTGCGACTAAAGTAGCATGCTTCTGAGTAGCCAACAATAGTTGATGACTATTCAGTAGGCCAGGTGTAATATGTAGAAAAATAGACTAGTACCCACAATGCAAATTATACTTACCTTAGTATGGTGAAGGCAATACTTGCTAATTAACTTAAAATATAATAGCAAGGCCTGCAGGGTAGGAGATATACCTGAACTAGGATATGCAAGACACCCAAAAAGTATAAGGTATGGAAGCCTATAGTGTATTAAAATGCACGCCTGAAATAATAATATATATATATATATATATATATATATATATATATATATATATATATATATAATATTTAAAATGGTTTATTTATTATTTTTCTCCAGGCCTGTACTATGATAAAGGACTAGAGAAAGAAAAAGAAAGAAGAGAATTTTTTTTTTTTTTTTCTTCTTTTAAAAAAAAAAAAAAAAAAAAAAAAAAAAAAATAGTATTAACAAACTCAGGTATTTGAAACACACAACAAACTAATTGTGGCCTGATCCCCAAGCTTGTATATTAAAAATGGAGGCTTGAATTAGCATTCAAATACACAAAGAAGCCACATGGAGCCTTATTCAAATACAGGCCTAGGCCTGTACTTTGATAGTCAAAAGCACAACAAAACTCAACTCAGATAAACCCACAAAAACAACCTGTATGATATATATATGTTTTATGTATCAAAATAAGCTAGTACAAACAAAACTCAACTCAGAAGCTAGTACGATATATATTAAAAATGGAGGCTTAACCTAGACTCCACACACAATCAGCACTTGATTTCCCATGCAGAGGATAATTAGACAAAGTACTTTTTTTCCTTCCCCCCCAAAAAAAATAAAATAAATCTGACTATCTATTAATGTGATATTACCTCATAAATAACCTTTGTAGAAGTCTAAAATTCGTGGTCGCCAAATGTGGTGTATCACCAAATTAATATATATATAAATATTACACAAGGTTCGTCTACATTAAAAGGTATTTATTACAAGGCAACAACACAATACTATAAATGTATTATAAACACACAGCCAGACCCACGGAGCAACAACCCTTTTTAAATCTATCTACCTATATAATAATCCCCTTTCCCAAACGCTTTATCTTACCCACGGTTAGACCATCGCCATTCATCACCACCATCACCCTCACCATCCAGGAAGAAAACAGGAAACAGCACCAGTTTCCTGCCTGGATATATCCTTAGTTGAGATGATGTAATTTACATCACATCCTGTCCATGACTTCCTTTAGCAATTGTGGGAGGGAAGTAAAGATTCTCAGCCCTCCTACAAAGGCCTGTTTAAGTAGTCCTGAATTACCATTCAAGGAAGACAAGTTACCACACTGACCTTACGGGTAATCTGGTAAGGCCCTTCCCAGGTACCCTGGAGCTTATCCTGAGACACCAGCATGAGCACCTCCTGTCCCTCTTCTAGTTCTCTGTTTTGAGTGCCCTGGTCATAGAACCTTTTTTGTCGGCCCTGGGCACTCAACACATTCTCCCTGACCAGTCCCATGAGCTTAGCTATCTTGTCCAGAAGGGCAATAACATATGGGACCACTGGCACTGACGCCTGCTTCCGCTCCGCCTCCCAAGCCTCCCGTATTGAGGTCCAATGGTCCCCTAAGCGGCTGCCCATACAGAAGCTTGAAATGGGGAATACCCTGTTGACTACTGAGGGACCTCACGGTAAGCAAAGAGAAGGTAAGGAAGAAGCTTCTGCCAATCCCTTTCCTGCTCCGCGAAGGTTCTGAGCATCCGCTTCAGGATCCCATTAAACCGCTCACTCAAGTAGTTGGTCTGGGGATGATAAGGCGAGGAAGTCAGGTGCCTGATCCCACATAGCCGCCATAATTGCTGGGTCAGTTCAACCACAGTAAGGATATACTTCTTCCATGTCTGACTGGGTCGAGCTAGGGGTCCTATAATGTCAATTGCCACCCGGTGGAAGGGGGTATCTATAACAGGGAGGGGATTGAGTGGTACCCGAGAAGCTTTCCCTGTGTGTCTGTACCGCTGACAGGAGTCACAGGAATTGACTAGGTAGCCACATCCCTGTTCACCCCCAGGCCAGTAGAATACGCGGGCCCATATGTCCCACTTGGGGTATATTATGGGACAAATCAAAGAGTCTGTCTCTAAAGGGATAGGGTATTATCAACAATTCCCTGACTACCCCATGCACTGCTCTTTCATCCCCAGTGTTAACTCTATATAGTAGCCCCCCTTCCCATATAAAATCCTCCCACTGTGGTCCCTTCTCATCCTGGGCAGCCTTTCTCCTAATACCCGCTAATGTACTATCTGTAGCTAAGACTGCCTTCAATTCTGCTACCTTAGCTCCCCTCAACCCTATTCCCCAAGCAGGTAGGTGGCTCACCTTGAGTCCGTCCGGAGCCCCAGGATCTCCTTTCCTTGCAGTGTTCTCCTGGCTGGCAGCAGTGGCTCGATTACTTTGTGACCGGGTAACAATGGTCACATAACGACACTCCATCTTCCCTAGGTTGTTTCCCAATAGGACGTCAGCAGGCAGTCTGGCCATTACACCCACCTCACGGGTACCACGCCCGGTTCCCCAGTCATGTCCACTCGGGCCATTGGTATGCTGTACCAATTGCCATCCATCTCCTTGTTAAGCAGGGCAGCCTGGTTGACCAACTCAGAGTGGATGATAGTGATGGAGGTGTCCCGAAATCAGTGGACTTGGCGCCCATCCACCATCACTGGCTGGGTGTGGGGTAGGCACGTGTCCCCCTGGGCGAGCCTGATAGCATTCACAGAGGGTAGGAGCTCAAGTTCTCTGCACAGTTTTGGTAATCCTCACTTCCCTCCCGATCTGTGTCAGGCCCCCCGTTCCCCAAATACATTAAGGGGCTATATGTGACAGGCTTGCTCCTATGGGGGTGATTTGGGCAGTCCCTCTTCAAATGTCCCTCTTCAAATGCTGCTGGCATCCATAGAACTGAGGCCCACTTTCACCTCCTGCCCTGCTGATCGTCTGTAGGCTATTGTTGTGGGTTTAGGGGGTACCCAAACCCCAGTGCCGGAGGGTGCTGACTTTCCAGCGGCAGTGGTGGAGCTCCTAGAAGGCAGCTGGTAGGACGGACCTGCCCCGGCATTAGTGGTCTAATTCTCTGGGCTTAGCTACTCGCGTGTTTTGTCCTCTGTTCTCCCCTGGTTTCCTCATATTGGTCCGCCAGGCTTCCTGCTTCTTCTACACTGGCAGGCTCACGGTCCTCCACCCATTCACAGAGGGCAACTGGACACATATGAAAGAATTGTTCTATCATAATCACTTGTTTAGCATCCTCCAAGGTGTGCACCTCTTTTGCCTTCCACCAGATCTCAATGGTGTGCCGAATCCACCAGACCACCTCAGAGTGAGTGTCCCCACTTTCTTCAAAGTATCTGAAGCTAGAGTATCACACTCGGGGGTAGCAGTCAAGGAATACCATGGACCTTTAAGAGCAGCTGGGGGAGAGAGAGTCGCCATCCTCAACTATCTCTCCGCTTGTACCTCCTGGCCGATCACCCTCATTATCTCAGTGAACTCAGCAGAGGTTGGTCCAGGAGAGAGGTCGGCACATCGCAGCCCAAGCCTCATGGTGACTTCATCTACCTCCTGGGTCATCTCTGCAGGTGACCGGTACGCTTGTCACCTTCCTGCCTCATTAATGGCGCCTCAGGCGGATCTGCCCGAGTGGCCTGTTTGTCGTCATCATGGAAAAGATCCTGTACCATCAGCTCTTTTGTATATGATCAGGGAACCACTATACCTCACTCCTTGAGGAGGCTGTAGATGTGGTGATGAAAAGGTCGGCATAAGAAGCCATCTGGTCACTGTCTTGGCTAGCTTATTTTTTCTGATGAAAGGATCTTGCTTCTGACACCAGTTGTGGTGATCTGCTTTCTTCAGTCAGGCTTGAAAAGGCTGTTATGGTCAAACCCACCCAGCAGATACACCTGGTTCTTTATATCCCTCTAAAATGTCCTCTGATGCAGTATTAAAAAAAATATGGACTCCGGCTCAGCATTAGAAAAATATCAGAAACTGTTTTTATTTCTGTGGAAACTTCATAGACTGCATTCAGAACAGGCTTTTCCTCAGAGACACACCAACTCTGAATCTCAACTGAACCTCTCAACTGCCGAACTTCTTAACTCTGACAGTTACAGCCTGACAACACAACATTCTAAAATATTTAACACTTAATGAACCAAACATGTAGCATACAGAATCGCACAAGTCAATCACACATAGGCAAGCAACATAACATACAGTAATTAGCATAACATAACATACAGTAATTAACATTACATAACATAACATAATATAACTATAAACAGACGACACCACCGGATCACATGAGTCCCAAGAACTGGTGTTCAGGAGGATCATGACACTATAAATATATTTTCTGTTTGCCTTCCTCTGGATCAATGAACAATTAATAATAAATAGTCCACATATTAAAAAGATCAATAGAGATCTAAAAAGGTTGAACTTGATGGACTAACTCTTTATTCATCCTCAAATACTATACTATTAATAATTATTTAACAACTAATTAATTAATAACTAATCCACATATTGCAGATCAGAGGAGATCTTAACAGGTTGAACTTGATGGACTGAAAGTCTATTTTCAACCTTAATTACTATGAAAGACTATGAAAGACTATATATATATATATATATATATATATATATATATATATATATATATATAGACACACACAGGTATACACCACCTAATGCTAGCCCTTTGTGGGCTCTTTTTACTGAAATTCCTCGCTTAACATTAACCTTGCGATAGTGTAATTTCTGACCACTGATCCAAACGTAGCTCCTTAAATCCCTGCTCAGCTCTCTCCGATTTGCCACTGCTAAGGCATTAAAATGTCTTTTTTTCACATGGCACTCCTGCATGAGGAATGCGTGTGGAGTGCTAAATGGGTAAACCTGTATACAGTGCCTTGCAAAAGCATTCACCCCCCCTTGACTTTTTACCTATTTTGCTACATTGCAGCCTTAAATTCAATATTTTGTTAATCTGAATTTTATGTGATGGATCAGAACACAATAGTCTAGGTTGGTGAAGTGAAATGAGAAAAAATATACATAAAACTATGTTTTAATAGTAATAGAATCATGAAATTTACTAAAATAAACAGGGTAAGAGATTAACACAAAAGAAACATAAAGGTACCTAAAGCATATACTCAAGTGAAGTGCTGTATGAATAAACAAAACTATAAATAGATAAAAGGATTATAAAATCTTATCTTAATCTTATGTAAAAATGTTAATCTTATGTAAATTAAAATTCATGGTACCTGATAAGGATTTGATCAAGGAAAAATAACCAAAAATACACAAATACAGTTGAATTGAAAAACAAAATCTTTTATTGATTGGAGCATAAAAAAGTAATTAAATAAAAAAGCTATGATCAAAGCAAAGAATATAATAACAACAAAAATAAAACCTAAAAATAAATGTAATAATTTGCTGGACGTCAAAAAACCCAAAGGATTAAAAACCTTGGGTTTAACATGATTTTTTTAATCGTTGCATTTTTAACAATATTTTAAATGTACAAATAAAGATTCCATTTTTTTAAATTAGTATGTGGCAAAAATAATTAAAATAAAGGCTGCATAAAAGGTGTTTCTGTACAAACTTTGTTGGTTGTTCAAGGATTCCTAAATAAGATCCATAGGACAATATATTTGTACGCATCTAAGTAATAACACCCAGGCCTAATAAACAAGCTAAGATCATATTTTGAGCAATATATATATATATATATATATATATATATATATATATATATATATATAACAATATATAGATAGATGGATATATAGACATATACATGGATGGATGCATTTTTGGATGGATAGATAGATGGGTGGATATATAGATGGATGGATTGATATATAGATGGGTAGATGTATATTGAGGACCAGGTAGTCGAGCATCATGTCTGGAGGGTCATCAAGAATGCATCCCATGATCTCCTATGGTAAGGGTTAGGATGCTATGGGGGTCAATAAGGACCCTCATGGTGATTGGTTAATATACAATGAGAATCCATAGAGACCAGAGACAGTAACAGTAAGAACTGGAAGATGAGACCCTCTGGTCAGAAGGTACCAGATGTGATGAAGTGGTTTGGCCATAGTCAATAAGATGCCCTGCAGCTGATGTATCTGGAGGGAATGGAAAGTCTGCTGCAAAAAAAAAACATTTTTGCATAGGAATCTGTAGCCAAGGAAAACTGGTTGTGGGGAAACATGTGATGACAATATTAAACATTTATATCATGAGAATTAGTGAACTCAATTGGAGCGGAATGGGGCATTTCATATCAGACAACCACCAGATCTTCAATTGTGGTGAAGAATCGCACATAAGAAATGGAGTAGCCCTCATAATCAATCAAGGGGTGGCCAAAGCAGTCTTCAGTTACAACCAACTATTTAAATTCAAATTCAAGGCAAGCCATTTAACATCACAGTGATCCAAGTATATGCTCAAAGTATGGATGCTGTAGAGGCTGTGGGGGTTCAATGCCAAGAGGATATTCATCACCGCCTAGATCTAACAAGAAAATATGTTGCTCTCATCAGGAGATGAATGCTAAAGCAGGGAATCAAAATATACCTGGAATCATGGAGTACAACATGAAGAAGGTCAACGATTAGTAGAATTCTGTCAAGTTATTTCTTTGGTTTTAGCAGCCTCAGAGATGACTCTACACATGGACATCACCAAAAGGATAATATAAAAATCAGATTGACTATAAACAATGAGAGAAAAAAGTATTTGAACCCCTGCTGATTTTGAACGTTTGTCCACTGACAAAGAAATTATCAGTCTATTATTTTAATGGTAGGTGTATTTTAACAGTGAGAGACAGAATAACAAAAAAACAAAAAAAACAAGAAAACGCATGTCAAAAAAGTTATAAATTGATTTGTAGGTCAATGAGGGAAATAAGTATTTGACCCCTTCATCTTAGTACTTTGTGGAAAAAACCCTGTTGTAGTTGGACAACAGGTTTGCACACATCTCAGGAGGGATTTTGTCCCACTCCTCTTTGTAGATATTCTCCAAGTCATTAAGGTTTCGAGGTTGATGTTTGGCAACTCGAACCTTCAGCTCCCTCCACAGATTTTCAATGGGATTAAGGGCTGGCGACTAAGTAGTCCACTCCAGGACCTTAATGTGCTTTTTCTTGAGCCACTTCTTTGTTGCCTTGGGTGTGTTTTTTTTTGGGTCATTGTCCTGCTGGAATACCCATCCATGACCCATTTTCGATGCCCTGGCTGAGGGAATGAAGTTCTCACCCAAGATTTGACGGTACATGGCCCCGTCCATTGTCCCTTTGATGCAGTGCAGTTGTTCTGTCCCCTTAGCAGGAAAACACACTCAAAGCATAATGTTTCCACCTCCATGTTTGACAGTGGGGATGATGTTCTTGGGGTCATAGGCAGCATTCCTCTCTAAATACGGTGAGTTTAATTGATGCCAAAGAGCTTCATTTTGGTCTTATCTGACCACAACACTTTCACCCAGTTCTACTCTGAATCATTCAATGTTCATTGGCAAACTTCACACGGCCTGTACATGTGCTTTCTTGAGCAGGGGGACCTTGCGGGAGCTGCAGGAAGTCCTTCACGGCGTAGTGTGTTACTAATTGTTTTCTTGGTGACTATGGGCCCAGCTGCCTTCAGATCATTAACAAGATCCTCCCGTGTAGTTCTGGGCTGATTCCTCACCATTTTCATGATCATTGAAACTCCACGAGGTGAGATCTTGCTTGGAGCATCAAACCGAGTGAGACTGGCAGTTAATTTGTGTTTCTTCCATTTGCGAATAATCACACCAACTGTTGTCACTTTTTCACCAAGCTGCTTGGCTATGGTTTTGTAGCCCATTCCATCATTGTGTAGGTCTACAGTATTGTCCCTGACATCCTTGGACAGCTCTTTGGTCTTGACCATGGTGGAGAGTTTGGAATCTAATTGATTGATTGATTGCTTTTGTGGACATGTGTCTTTAATACAGTTAATGAGCTGAAATTAGGTGCACTCCCTTTAATAGAGGTCCATGAGTTTGGGCCGTGACAGGAAATTGATTCATGCTAGCTTGTAACTAGCTTCAGGAGGGCGGGGAGACAGCAACTCAGCTGAGCTGTACAGCTGTAAGGGGATGACAGCACACACCTGAACGGATTGGGACTGCTCACCGCGCCCCTCGCAATTGAAGGTCCGGGTGGGAGACAACTGTCGGGTTCCCGGCAGTGTTGCCGATGCTGCTAGTGGAGATGGCGCTACACATTGTGTAGTGGCAGCGTCTATACCGGCCTATGGGCCCGTCCCACCCCTCCCAGTGTGAGGTAAGAAGCTCGGAGAAGGAAGGAGGAGACTCTGAGAGAGGCAAGGAGGCGCGCAGAGATCCAGAGCTCCGGAAACCACGCTACTACTAACGTGTGAGTTAGAGGGCCACGGTATTGTGACCCAGGACCACGCAGACGCCCAGAGATTTTGCAGCGAACTCTAAAAGCTTCCAGATAGTCCAAGACCCTGAGGGACGTCTGGGTGTGCTGACTGGGGTGTATAAAAGATAGCTTGAGAAGGCGAGGTGAAGCTGAATGGATGCCTTATGACGAGCCTTCCTAGCACCGCAATAGTGACAACAGGAATAAGGAGGGGGCGAGTGAAATTATATCAACTGCCCTATCTGAAGCCTGAGCTTACCAGGGAAAGGTCAGTTTGGGCTGCTGGAGGGTAAGGTGAAGAAATTGGAAAACTGGAAAATTATCTAAGATATACAAGAGGTATGTTACATCTGTATAAAGTACTATCAAGACTTCCTGAGACACTGTTGGGGCTGGCAGCAGCGTGGTACTATACTTTTTTTTCTCTTCTCTTCATTGCTAATATACCAACTTATTACATATAGAGCTAAAAACGCATAATATAATGAACTAAAGGTCATACAAACTACAATTAGTGTGATCTGGAAAGATCAATACAAGTTTTTCCTCAAGTTCATAAGTCCTTAAACCTCCAGCGATAGCCTAAACTCACGGACACTATCATTAAGGCAATAAGTATTTAAAAATGATAAAGAATCAAAAGGGCGAGACATTATAAACAAATAAAGCCCCACCATATATATATTGGTAATAACAAATAACCCTTCTTTTGGCAGCTCTGAAAGAGACTTGCAGTGCTCATATGATGCAGCTCCAAAGGGAATAACAAGGCACTTTTTGTTATTTAAGTAGACCACTGCAAGCAAACAAAGCAAAGAGGTTTGGAAGAGTTTGTCCAGATACCAAAAAATGTACCAGGAAAGCTATTACATTTTTAGTTATACTTTATCTATCTGAGTTCTTTGCGGAAGCTCATTCTGATATAAAGTTTTGGAATAATAAGAGTTTCTATATACCACCTCTAGGTGAGAAAAATAACCTAGGTCTCCTATATCTCAAGCAAGCCTCTATTTAAAGAGATAATCATAAAAATGCCGACTAAAATGAAAGCAAGAAATAAAAAAGGGGATAATATGAAAACCCTGAATATATTTTCTCCCATGAGCAAGTGTGTTAATATTGCTAATCCTGCTGAAGAAACTTATTTAAATACAGAGATTATTTTGTCTCCAGACAAGGCATCGCAAACTGTGAGTGAGGGGAGCTCCTTCTCTGATGAAGACGATACCTTGACCTGCTCCAAAATGAGAGAACTATTCCAGAACTTCCAAACTAGCCTAATGGCAGACTTGACAAAAAAAATTACGGAAAATACACAACTCATCAATGAAGTAAAGGAAAGAGTGGACTGCGTAGAAAAAGTCTGTGACAAATTAATTTCTGATAATAATAGCCTACTAAAATATACCTCGACTCTGGAAAATAAAATAGAGGACTTGCAGTTAAAAGTCTCTTCACTTGAAGATCGTAGCAGGATAAATAACTTGCGTCTGAGAGGCATACCAGAGACAATACAAGACAGCAACTTAAAGACCTATGTAGAGGACTTATTGGGGACTCTGGTCCCAAATAGTTTAAAAACTGAAAATACTATTGATATTATACATAGGCTGCCCTTAGCCAGACACTTAGACAAGACCTTGCCTAGGGACGTTATCTTGAAAGTGCATTTTAGATCTTACAAAGAAGCAATATTAAGGGCCTCATATAAAAAGAAAGGTTTATCTTCCCCATATGAACACATAAAAATATTTACCGATCTTTCAGCTCAGAAACTAGCAAGGAGGAGAGAATATTCAGAAATAACCCAGATATTAAGACAGAAAGAAATCAAGTATAAATGGATCTCTCCAATCGGTATTTCAGTATATAAGGATTTTTTTATATTTTAATTTTTTAGAAACAGACAACCAAAATAAAATACATACAGTAAAACAATACTTACATCTAAATCATACACAATCACCCGCCTACAAACCCCCCACCCACCCCTTGGAAATATTCTCATTATTTACAGAAGGAGGCACTACCCGAAACCTATTATATAATTAAAGTAACTTCGCTAAAGGCAACAAATACAACAACAACAAAAAAAATATCTATTAACAGAAAGGTCCGGCAAACAGTTCTTCGTCCCATCTTGTCCATTTCTTAACCACTGATAATCCTAACTTGGAATCAAAACTTAAATATTCCATTTCATACTGTTTATTCCTTTCCATAGTACTACAAATCTCATTCCATTTAGGCAATTCCCCACTTCTCCATCTCCGTACAATCCACCATTTAATTGCCATGAGAACCTGCACCACTATCCCAATTGTTTCACTAGACCATTCCCTTGGAAAGATATGTAATAGAAAAGCTTCTGGGTTTAAGGTGACTTCGTTACATCCCATACCCACCAACTTGGTGACACACCTTTCCCAAAGCCCTTTGATCTTAACACATTTCCACCACATGTGGCTTTGGGTGCCTATTTCCGAGCACCCTCTCCAACACAGCTCACTATATTTGCTTGGATCTATTTTAGACAGAAGCTCTGGAACTATGTACCATTTTTGTGTAATTTTAAAGTGGATTTCTCTGTAAGTTGTACAAATCAAGTTATCTTTTGTTAGCTGATACGCTTTTCCCCAGTCCTCCAAATTTTTCTTAATTCTAAAATCAGTTTCCCAGCTTTCCATGGCTACAGATTTTCCAGAACTTCTGTACTCGTCTAAAATTTTTAAGCATTTCGACACTGAACTCTTATTACTTGTTCTTAAGGACAGGAATTTTTCGAGAGGTGTCAAATCCCTGACTGATCTTACATCAAAACCTTCTTTTGTTAATATCTTCTTAAGGGTCAGAAATTGCAGCCACATTGATATTGGGACCTTTTTCACTCTCCTCAGTTCCTCAAATTTAATAAAGCCCTCATTTCTGATTAAATCCTTAATTTTGTCAATACCCCATTTCCCCCACTCTACCTTATCTATTTCGGGGTGAATATCATAAATTACTTCCAGTGGTGTTAATGGAGATGGAAAAGGGAGCAACTTCAATTTTGAGTTCATTTTGAGCCAACTAGCCCAACATTGTTTCCCTATTCTGAACTCTATCTGAGTCTTAACGTTGGACGATTTCTTATACCATAGAGCTTGCTGCAGAACTATTTTGGGGCTTAATGCTTCTTCTAACTGGAAAAACTTGGGTCCTTCCACTCCTTCTGTCCATCTCAGAAAGTGGTACAATTTTATAGCCTCTGCATACTTCCAGAGGTTGATTGCCCCTAATCCACCTTCTATATACTTTTTATTTACTTGGGGCCTCATTCTATTATCGGCCGTAAATCGGCCGTAAGGCTGCGATTCCTTGCGGGGGTTCAGTTAACTCGCGATTCTATTATACGGCCCCGCAAGGATCTCCTTTTACGGCCGGCCGCATATCTTGGAACCGGCCGTAATCTCAGAAATATAAAAACTGAAAAATAAATTCAAGCCTGCACTGTACAGCTCTGTAAATGCTAGGGATCATATTGGGGGACATGAGGATTAAAAGTAACCCACTCTCAAGCTTGCACATCTGCCCAAACCCGAGTTCAAATTAACTGTTTATTTTCCGGCTGCGGCGTGGGTGTGTCTGAGGTGCTCCAAGCACTCTGGACTTTTTACATGGATATTTTACGGATATTAAAAATAAAATATTTTATGGATTTGAGTACAGGATAATTATGTGCTATTTTTTCTAACACCTAAAATCCCTTTATAGTCTTCGCAAAGTGCAGGATGGCTTTATTTGAGCTATTTTATGTGCTTAATTGGTGCTAGCGAGACCTCTTTCCTGCAAGTAAGCTGCGGCTCGCTTTTAGCCTTGCAGAGAGGTTTCCCGGAGGAATTGAATTGCAAAACTCTTGCGGCCGTTTTAGATCAAAGGCTTTCCTCTGGCGCGAGCGGCCGCAAGAGATAGCAAGGCACCGGCCGCAAGCCTGTCGGAGCCTCCGGCCGTAAGGGAATAGAATAGCCGAATAGCTTGCGGCCGGTCCTTGCGGCCCCGCAACGGCTGCGGCCGCTAATAGAATGAGGCCCTTGGTCTTTACTGACTCTAACCCTATTTCCTTTATATATAAAATGATCTACCACTTTCTGAAATTTTGTAATACTTCCTCTGGATATAAATAGAGGGATTGCTCTTAAAACATAAGTAAGTTTTGGTAAAATGAACATCTTAACACGACGATTCTGCCTGACCAGGTTAGGTTTAGCCTCTCCCATGACTTGAGTAGTTTGCACACTGAAACAAAAGTTATTTCCAAGTTATTCTTTAACATGGAAGCAGCACACGGAGTCAACTCTATTCCCAAATGTTCTATTTTATTCTGCTCCCATCTAAATGGGAATTTCTCTCGTAACAAGGTTTTAGTTTCTAAGTTCACATTTAGCCAGATAACCTCTGATTTGGAAGAATTAATTTTATAATATGATAGGCAAAAAAAGGTTTTTAATTCGTTCATGAGATACACCAATGATTCTAGTGGCTCTGATAAGACTACAACTGCATCGTTTGCGAATAGAGTGATCTTCGATTCTATAGCTCCACATATGATTCCTCTTATCCTATCATTCTTCCTTATCATTTGAGCCAGCACTTCTATACACAAATTGAAGATCATTGGTGATAGCGGGCATCCTTGTCTCGTCCCATTGCTAATCTCAAACGATTCCGACTGAAATTCTGTACCTTTTATGAAGGCTGAAGGGTTAGAGTATAGCGCCATAATCGCACTTGACCCGAATTTGCCCAATCCAATTTCTTCTAAAGTACACTTGATAAACTCCCAGTTGAGCCTATCAAAGGCTTTTTCCGCATCTAACCCTACTGCCACCAATGGGATTTTATTATCTTTAGCATGTGCCAATACATCGATAAGCTTTCGCAGATTATCTGTCCCTTGTCGGCCTTTAACAAAACCTGTTTGATCTGACTCAATTAACTGGTCTAAAAGAGGATTTAATCTTTGTGCTAGTATCTTTGAATATATTTTGATATCGATGTTGAGTAAAGAGATGGGCCTGTAGTTAGCACAATTTGCCAGATCTTTTCCCTCTTTCGGTATCATAATTATTGCTGCTTCTAATGTCTCCTTAGGAGCCCATCCTACGTCTTTAATTTTGTTAAATGCTTTTACCATATGAGCCCCCAATTCTGGTAAGAATTGTTTATAATACAGTATCGGGAACCCATCTGGTACTGGGGATTTTTTGACATTTAAACCGGACACACAATTCTCGATTTCCTCCACTAAAATCTTCCCATTTAGTAGTTCCTTTTGCTCCTCGGAATTTTTTTTTAGATTCAACTTTTTAAACAAATCCTGTATTTGCCCTTTATCAGGTTTAACCCACCCTGGTTTATTTTCCAGATTATACAAGGCGCTATAATACTCCGCCGCAATTCTACCTATTTCAATAGGATCCTTTTTCATAATTCCTTTGGCATCGAGGAATTTCACTATCCTTTTGTTGCTTCGCTTTTTCCCAATAAGATCCATTAGTGATTTATTTGCTTTATTACCTAGATGATAATTTTTTATTTTTAGCTCCTTTAACTTCTTATCTATTTGACTTTGTAAGATCATATTTATCTGTGCTTGTATCTTATAGATCTGTTCCGTCAACATGTTATCCTGGCTTTTTTTGTTGGCATATGATAACTTGTAGAGTTCTAAATATAAATCATGCAGCGATTTCCCCCTGGCCCTCCTCTTCTTAATCATTCTTGTTTTCAGAATACCCCTCATATACGCTTTGTGCGCATTCCAAATACTTAAATCTGAGGTTATAGAGCCACTGTTAACTCTAAAGAACTCTTCAATTACTTCCTTAATTTCTTTTTTTTCTTCTATTGTATAAAATACTTCTGAGTTAATATTTTCTCTTTTTTTTCCATTGCTAGTCCCCCGATTTTGCAGTACTATTTTTACCATGGCGTGGTCTGACCATGATATAACCCCTACCTCCACATCATCCACTTCTCTCCATGTCTCTATGTCAACCAGTATGAAATCAATCCTTGTGTATATACTATGTCTCTGAGAATAATAAGTATAGTCCCGGACCTCAGGAATTTTTAGCCTCCAAGAGTCATATAGTTTGTATTTCAACAATATCTCATTAAATCTTCTAGACAATCTTTCCAGAGCCAAATCGCTCGTCCTTAAGCTCCTATCAATTTTTATGTCCAGGACCATATTCAGATCCCCACATATAAAAAGCTTACCCACTTTTAGTTTGGAAATAATTTTTAAACACTTACTCAAAAAGCTTATTTGATTCGCATTTGGAGAATATAAATTTGCAATTGTAAATGACTGACCATTTACCTGTCCTAACCAAATGATAAATCTCCCTTCTTCATCATATTCTACATGATCCGTTACAATCACATTCTTATCATGAAACAAAATAGCAACCCCTCTAGCCTTTTTCCTGAAGCTAGACGAGAAACCCAACTCAAACTGTTTATATCCTATTCTAGGTTCTTTCCCCTTTACCCAGTGGGTTTCTTGTAGACAAATAACATCCAATTCTTCTTTTATAAATTGACGGAAGGCACAGTGCCGTTTGCCGGGTGAATTTAAGCCTCTAGCATTTTGTGATATCACTTTTAACATCAAAGTGACTTACTTGATAACCTCCGAGTCCCCTCCTTCCCTATCATACAATTTTTATTGCCTTCACTTCCCCTCCCCTTCCAACAGCATACAAACACCACACATACCGTTTCCTCCCGATGGCAAAAAATGCTATTAATGCCATCTATAAGGATTTAAACTGGTATAGGATTAAAACAGTTCAGGAAGGTATACAATTGTTGAAAGAGTGGCAGATTGCCACATTCAAGGAAGTTAAAGGGGTGGAAAAAGTGACACTGTCGGACAGTAACTTGACCTGGCAAAAAAGGTAAAGTTAAAATAGTCACTGGTGGTAGGCACCTATATATATGATGAGGTTGCCGACTTTCAATCTACAGCCTAAGGACCCCTAGTAGCTCCACTTGATGACGAGGGAGAAGATTTTTTTTATACATTGTAACATGGAGGATGGTGACCTCCTCCCTTATATAGCCCCTTTGCTTCCGCCTCCCCCTCCACCGTTCCTCTTCTCTCTCCGCCCGTCCCAAACTTCGCTCATCACTTTTTCCCACCATAACAAATTAATAGCTAGTTAGTTGGAACACAAGGTTGTTTTTGTTTTTCTGTATACACTTTGTTCTTCCTCTTCGTGGGCAACCAACAGGGAACACCCCTTACATAATTCAACACAGTAAATAATTATGATTTTAGGTATAGAGACCTGTAATCCACATTTTCACCAGATAAGGCTAACCCATTGGGGGGTTAGAGGTTTTAAATAATCACTACCCTTTTGAGGGAAAGAATATTTTAAATATAATAGAATGGCACTTAGATACGAGGGGGAGAGGTGGGATGGGGGGAGATGGGGGAGGGGGGGAGGAGGTGAGTTACAGGTGTGAGGCTGGGAAAGGGAGAAACAGATATAGCTAGCCCCGAGGGGGGAGAGCTCAGGATAGAGCATTCAACCAAAGGTCCAAAACTAATTACACCAGATTAAACAGGGATACAAAGGGGTGTTCACACCATTATTTAACTTTCCAGTTTCTTCAATCTTTCACCTCATCCTTCTCCTGTACCTTCTTTCTCCTATTTCTTTTACGTTTTCTTTTTCTTTTTCTCCTTTTTCTCCTTCCTTCTCTCCTACTTTCAGGTCTCCCCAACCAAGGTAGATAGCCACCCCTGACATTTCCCAATATCGGGCTGCCGCCCTGTTAAAACCAAAGTCTAGGATGTTGGAAGACTTTGGTATATTATGTTTGAATGTCTATGTTGAAACAAAGATGAATTTATGTTGAATTTATCTGAGGCAATGCAAAGAGATCTTCTTATGGTACAAGATATTGAAGGCACTTAAAAAGCTATGTAAATGGATAAGGGATTAAAAATGATTTCGCATAATGTTAACGGTTTGAACTCTGCAACAAAGAGGAAAATAGCCTTTCTGAATTATACTAAGATTAAGGCGGACATACATTAACGACATACTTTGTCTTCAGGAAACCCACCTTAAGAGGGAGTCAGTGCAATCTTTGTCATATAAGTTTTATCCAACTAGAATAGACTCTACATTCAATAACAAATCAAAAGGAGTTTCTATGCTTTTTAATAAAAGTCTAACGGTGGCAGAAGAATTTAAAAAGGTAGATTCCCTGGGTAGATATATAATATGGATTGGCCATATAAATAGTAGATTAATAACCTTGGTTAATGTCTATCTGCCAAACAAAAATCAGAATAGATATTTTAAAAAGCTATTACAAGATATTTTTAAATTAAAAAAAGGATTGATTATACTATGTGGAGACTTTAATATGGTAACCAACGTGTTAACGGATAAACAGAGGTCCTATAATGTTAAATCTGAGGCCAATATTTGTAAAATGGTGACTGAGTTCTCAAGCTTGATTAAGAGCTACGAGTTAATAGACACTTGGAGGGTGTTTCATCCTGACCAAAAAGAATTCACCTTTTTCATCGCTACCAATCCTATTCCCGTATAGATTATATTTTCGCGGACTCGAGCACAGTAAGATTAATAGAGAAGTTGGAAATCATTTTATCACCCTGGTCAGACCACTTGATTAATTGTATAACTCTGGAAGGGACAACAAAGCTGATAAATAAGAACAGGACGAAAATTAATCCGGTTCTACTAAAAAAAACTGAATCTGTTATTGCTATTAAAAAAGACATACAGGAATTTTTTGAAATTAATAAGGACTCGGTAAAGTACACGAAGACGCTATGGTGTGCTTTTAAGTCGTATATCCGAGGGATATTAATTGCTAGATTTGCTGAAATCAAGAGAAACCAGGGCAAACCACTAAATCTCCTCTACATAGAATTAGAAAGCTACATCAGGATAATATGATGAATTCAAGTAAAGAATTAAGTAGTAAAATTAAAGAGACAAATAATCAAATTAAAAAAAATCCTCCAGTTACAAGCTGATAACTTACTATGGAGATTTCAGCAATCTCATTTTCTCTATGGCAACAAATCAGGTAAATATCTGGCAAATAGATTAAAGAAGCAACGCAGTCAGAATAGAATCTTAAAAATTCAAGATGAAAAAGGTAAAATACATTTTCACCCTGATAAAATTAGCAAGACTTTTCAGGACTTCTATACAAAATTGTACAACCTGGAAAAAGATCCGCGGTTTAATCCCTCAGCTAGAAAGGAAATTGAGGCCTTCCTGAGTAAGATTAAGTTGGAAATTGATAGTCAATATTTAGACAGCGAGATAACCATCGAGGAAATCACCAATGTAATTAATAGTGGTAAATCGAACAAATCCCCTGGGGTGGATGGATTCGACTCTCTATTTTACAAAATATTTTTGCCTGAATTAAAGAGTTACTTATGTAACTTATTCAATGAGATAAATCAAACAGGGGATCTTCCTCCAGAGATGTCAGAGACAAAAATAGTTAATATCTTGAAAGAAGGTAAAAATCCGGAGGAGTGCAGGAGTTACCGCCCTATATCCCTGATCAACTTAGATATAAAAATCTACGCCAAGATATTGGCGAATAGATTGAAAACCATATTTAATAAACTGATTCCTTGGGACCAAACGGGTTTTATCCCGGGCCGTCAAGCCTATGACAACTCTAGACGAATGATTGACATTCTGAACCACGGGTAAGAGTATGATATACCCTTATTGGCCCTGTCTTTGGATGCAGAAAAGGCATTCGACCGAGTCAACTGGGAATTTCTACAGGCGGTCCTGGCGAAATTTGGTTTTGATGACTTTGCCTCGAAGTCAGTTAAAGCTCTGTATGCCAATCCTACGGCATATATATTTTTGTTTTGTTTTGTTTAGTTTTGAATCCGCTCTGTTAGTCAGTGCAGAGTTTTCTGTCCTGTTGCAGTAATCAGTGTACAGGTGAGAGTGGGTGTGGCTTGGTCTGTGTAGTTATATCTGGGTGCATTTGTGTGAGGTCTGGTTTGAATCCGCTCTGTTAGTCAGTGCAGAGTTTTCTGTCTGTTGCATTAATCAGTGTACAGGTGAGAGTGGGTGTGGCTTGGTCTGTGTAGTTATATCTGGGTGCATTTGTGTGAGGTCTGGTTTGAATCCGCTCTGTTAGTCAGTGCACAGTTTTCTGTCTGTTGCATTAATCAGTGTACAGGTGAGAGTGCGTGTGGCGTGGTCTGTGTAGTTATATCTGGGTGCATTTGTGTGAGGTCTGGTTTGAATCTGCTCTAAGTCAGTGCACAGTTTTCTGTCTGTTGCATTAATCAGTGTACAGGTGAGAGTGGGTGTGGCTTGGCCTGTGTAGTTATATCTGGGTGCATTGTGTGAGGTCTGGTTTGAATCCGCTCTAAGTCAGTGCACAGTTTTCTGTCTGTTGCATTAATCAGTGTACAGGTGAGAGTGGGTGTGGCTTGGCCTGTGTAAGTTATATCTGGGTGCATTTGTGTGAGGTCTGGTTTGAATCCGCTCTGTAAGTCAAGTCAGTGCACAGTTTTCTGTCTGTTGCATTAATCAGAGTACAGGTGAGAGTGGGTGTGGCTTGGTCGGTGTAGTTATATCTGGGTGCATTTGTGCAAGGTCTGGTTTGAATCCGCACTGTTAGTCAGTGCAGAGTTTTCTGTCTGTTGCATTAATCAGAGTACAGGTGAGAGTGGGTGTGGCTTGGCCTGTGTAAGTTATATCTGTGTGTATTTTGTTGTTTTCTGTTTTCTCACTGTATTTTTGTAACTGATAATCATGAGTCAGTCCAGTGGAAACCTCACTCAGTGTACATCCTGCCAAATGTATGCACTACTGGAACAGATGATCCAGGGTCCATACCTCTGAGACAGGTGTGAGCATGTTGCCTCTTTGGAAGCTGAAATTGAAGATCTGGAGAGGAGAATTGCAGCACTTAGTGATATTGCTCCACTGGAAAGGGAGTTGGTGCTCACTGAGCACAGTTTAGCTGGGCCTAGTATGGAGGGAGGAGCTGGGGCTAGTGAGGATGGCCAGGGAGGTAGCTGGGTTACAGTTAGAAGGGGAATCAGGGGGAACAGGAGGAGGCAGGCCAGTTCTGAGTTGGCAAACACCAACAGATTTGCCAGATTGAGTGAAACTGCTGGGGATGTCCATTCAGGAATGGCAATGCCAGATAGAGCTGAGAGGGAGGGCAGAATAGGCAGAGCAACATACATGTTTTGGTGGTAGGGAACTCTATTATTAGGAAGGTAGACAGGGTAATTTGTCACCCAGATCCCAGCAATCGAACAGTTTGCTGTCTCCCGGGTGCTCGGGTTCGGCATGTTGTGGATCGGGTGGATAAATTATTGGGAGGGGCTGGTAATGAACCGACGGTCTTGGTACACATTGGTACCAATGACAAAGTTAGTGGAAGATGGAGCGTCCTAAAGAATGATTTTAGAGAATTAGGGAATAAGCTTAAAGCAAGGACCTCCAAGGTAGTATTTTCTGAGATACTACCAGTGCCACGTGCTAGCCCAGGGAGGCAGAAGGAGCTTAGGGAGGTTAATGCGTGGCTAAAAAAGTGGTGCAGTGCAGAGGGTTTGGGGTTTTTAGAGCACTGGCTGACTTCTCACTTGGGTACAATCTCTATAGCAGGGATGGATTGCACCTTAATGATGAGGGCGCTTTTGTGCTAGGGGATAGGATGGTAGAACGGCTGGGGGAGTTTTTAAACTTGAAGGTGGGGGGGGGGACTATATAGAAGTATTGGGGTAAATAGGGTAGAGAGGGAAAGGGATGAATTAGTTACCCATGGGGGAGGAGAAGGGGGAGGGTTACAATAGAAAGTAGGGAGGTATTAATAGGGGCCTCAAATACAGTGCAGGCACTTCACAACAGCAGAGCCATAGCAACATAAAGTATGATTGCTAAGGCAAGAAGTTTGCCTGGGAAAATGGATGAGCTAGAACTATTAGCAGTACAAGAAAAATGGGGCTTAATAGGCATTACGGAAACATGGTGGGATGAATCTAATGACTGGACTGTTAATCTGGATGGTTATAACCTATTTAGGAAAGATAGGGGAAATGGTAAAAGAGGAGGAGGGATCTGTCTTTATGTTAAGCCTGAATTTAAGCCTATAGTCAGAGAAGATATTTATGCTGGCACTAACGGCATCATTGAATCCATGTGGGTTGAGCTAAATAGTGGAGGAGCTAATTCGAAACGCATATTGGTGGGAGTATGCTATAAACCCCCAAATATAGCTGAAAGTGAGGAAATACAATTATTGTTACAGATTGGAAATGCAGCTAAGCGTGGGCAGGTTCTAATAATGGGAGACTTTAATTACCCTGATATAAACTGGATAAACGAGACCAGCAGCTCAGCTAAGGGGAGCAGGTTCTTGAGTACACTCAGGGATCATTATCTGGCCCAGGTAATACAAGAACCTACTAGAAATGGGGCCATCTTGGATTTAGTCATTACAAGTAATATTGATATAATATCAAATGTAAAAATAGGGGAACCCTTGGGGAACAGTGATCACAACACAGTCTCATTTGAGATTGAATACAAAAAACAGAGTTGTAAGGGACCAACAAAAACTCTAAATTTTAAAAGGGCTAACTTTAATGGGCTACGGGCAGCAATACAACATATAGACTGGGACAAAGAACTTACAGGGAAGAATACTGAAAATAAATGGACAACATTCAAATCCTTACTAAATAAAACATACTCATCAGCATGTACCATGTGGAAATAAAATGAATAGGAGTAAATCACATCCCATGTGGCTTAACAATGACTTAAAGATCATGATGAGGAAAAAGAAATATGCATTTAAATTATACAAGAAGGAGGGAACAGAGGCAGCTTCATGTGACTATAAGGAAATCAACAAGTCTTGCAAAAGGGCTATTAGAATGGCTAAAATAGAAAATGAGAAGTCAGTTGCAATGGAAAGTAAGACTAACCCTAAAATATTTTTTAAATATATTAATGGGAAGAAGGTCAGGAAGGAATCGATAGGACCATTACAATGTGACACAGGCCATCTGATAATTAGTGACCAGGAAAAGGCAGATGAGCTAAATAGGTTCTTTTCGTCGGTTTACACAAGGGAGGTACCAGTGGTTGGGACACCGCAACATAATGGGGCTACACTACCTTTACTAAATAATTGGTTAACACAGGAAGAAATACAAAAGAGGTTGGAGAAAATAAATGTTAATAAAGCCCCAGGTCCTGATGGAATACATCCAAAGGTACTGAGGGAGCTGGGGTCTGTAATAGCCAAACCATTATATCTAATCTTTCAAGACTCACTCTGTAGTGGGAAGCTTTTAGAAGGTTAATAAGGGATAATATACAAGAATATGTCTATTTGAAAAGGATTATAAGTAGGAGTCAACATGGATTTATGAGGGATAGGTCATGTCAAACAAATTAATTAGTTTCTATGAGGAGGTTAGTAGGAACCTGGATCAAGGCAACTCAGTGGATGTAGTCTTTTTGGATTTTGCAAAGGCTTTTGATACAGTGCCACATGGGAGACTATTGAGCAAACTAAGAGATACAGGAGTTGCAGTAAATATCTACTCATGGATTGAGAGCTGGCTAAAAGACAGGAAGCAAAGGGTTGTTGTAAATGGAACATACTCCGATTGGACTAATGTGGTAAGTGGGGTTCCTCAGGGTTCAGTATTAGGTCCTCTCCTTTTTAACATATTCATTAATGACTTAGAGGTAGGAGTGGAGTGTGGTGTCTCCATTTTCGCTGATGACACGAAGTTGTGCAAGGTAATTAAATCAGATAGTGATGTGCTTTCCCTCCAAAGGGATTTACATAAAATTGAGAAATGGGCATCTAAATTGCAGATGACATTTAATACGAATAAATGTAAAGTTATGCATCTGGAAAGGAAAAATAGCCATGCAATTTATAATCTTAATGGAGCAAATCTAGGTGTATCGGATATTGAAAGGGATTTGGGAGTGCTTGTGGACAACCACCTAGGTAACAGTGCTCAAAGCCAAGCAGCAGCTGCAAAGGCAAATAAAATATTAGCATGTATTAAGAAGGGTATAGAAGCCAGGGAAGCAAATATAATTCTGCCACTATACAAATCTCTAGTACGCCCTCATTTGGAATATGGATTACAATTTTGTCACCACTTCATGAAAAGGACATTTTAGAGCTGGAAAAGGTACAGAGGAGGGCAACAAAACTAATAAGGGGAATGGAGGGGCTAAGTTATGAAGAAAGACTAACCAAATTAAACTTATTTTCTCTAGAAAAAAGGCGTCTAAGAGGAGATATGATTACCTTACATAAATATATCCAGGGTCAGTATAAAGATTTGTCAAGGGAGCTTTTTGTACCAAGAGGTTTTCAACTAACAAGAGGACATCCCTTGAAGGTAGAAGTAAAAAGATTCCACCTTAAAGAAAGAAAAGGGTTCTTCACAGTAAGGGTGGTTAATCTGTGGAATTCTCTACCAGAGGAGGTGGTGACAGCGGATTCGATAGATAACTTTAAAAGGGGACTGGATTTATTTCTAATTAAAAAGGGAATTCAGGGTTATCATGGATAATTAGAGAGGCAGTATTGATCCAGGGAAAAGTCCGGTCGCCGGTGTCTGGGATCAGGAGGGAATTGATTATTTTTATTTTTTTAATTTTTTTATACAACTAATTAATTAATAGTTAATCTGCATATTGCAGATCAGAGGAGATCTTAAAAGGTTGAACTTGATGGACTGAAAGTCTTTTTTCAACCCTAATTACTATGTAATATATATATATATATATATATAATATATATATATATATATATATTATATATATATATATATATAGTATGTATATATATACAGTGGATATAAAAAGTCTACACACCCCTGTTAAAATGTCAGGTTTCTGTGCTGTAAAAAAATTAGACAAAGATAAATCATTCAACTTTTTCCACCTTTAATTTCTTCAGTTGGAACTGGGGCCTTATATAAGATAGAGGGAATTATGAACAGTTCCAAATAGCAGTCAATATTGGTACAAAACCTTCAGGTTTCTGCTAGAAAGCTGAACATGAAGAGGAACTTCATCTTTCAGCATGACAACGACCCAAAGAATACATCCAAATCAACAAAGGAATGGCTTCACCAGAAGAAGATTAAAGTTTTGGATTGGCCCAGCCAGATCCCAGACCTGAATCCGATTGAAAATCTGTGGGGTTTATCTGAAGAGGGCTGTGCACAGGAGATGCCCTCGCAGATTTGGAGTGTTTTTGCAAAGAAGAATGGGCAAATCTTGCCAAGTCAAAATGTGCCATGCTGATAGACTCATACCCAAAAAGACTGAGTGCTATAATAAAACCAAAAGGTGCTTCAACAAAGTATTAGTTTAAGGGTGTGCATACTTATGCAACCATATTATTTTATTTTTATAATTTTTCTTCACTCTACCTAAAAGATTTTCAGTTTGTTTTTCAATTGAGTTGCACAGTTTATAGGTCACATTAAAGGTGGAAAAAGTTCTGAAATAATTTATCTTTTCATTTTTTTACAGCACAGAAACCTAACATTTTAACAGGGGTGTGTAGACTTGTTATATTCACTGTATAAATATATATATATATATATATATATATATTATATATTATATATATATACCTAGAAATACAATATCTGTTGATACATGATAGTTTGTGAAAATGTGACAGCTTTAGAGAGAGCACTGTGTGATGAGTTGTCTTATGTTAGATATTGAAAACTCCAAGGCAGTCCAGAACTTTTTACATCACAGATATGTCATAATAGATGATGTCACAAAGCACAGTCACTATATAAGAGGGAGGATAAAGCCATTCAGAGCAGAAAGCTGTGTGGCTGAATAGCTATGTGCCTGTGTCCCATAATTAGGATTTACAAGAAACCTTCACTGAAGATTGGAGAAGAAGCTCTTTACTTCAAGATAAGTACATGTATTTATGTGAGCTAATGTAAGAAATGAGTAACATATTAACTTTTATGCTTCCATATACCCACTCTTCTCTTACTTCTGTTCCTCCTCAATCTCTCCCTTATTTTTACACCTTTTCTTGCTTCTTTTTTGATTCTCTGCTTCTCTTTCACCTTAGTTGCATGTTGATTGCCTCCATAGACCGATCATGACTTGTTGTTTCCCCCACTCACCAGTAAACAAGATACCCTTCTCTTACAGTTACCTGCAGTCTCTTCATCCTTTAATATGTATATATAAAATCACCATAGATGACATCACAAAACCACATGACTAAGAAGCTATTGTGACAAAAGTAATTTATAGCATGATGATATACAAAGCCAATAGCACAGCGTTCTTTAATGATGATTTGACTTTCTTGGGTGTTTTTATTTCCAATAGAAATGGGCTACATTGTACTAGCCATCTGAAACAAAATTAGTTGTGAAATATACTTCCATTTTCTATGTGGCACTGAGTGTTAAGGGGATTTAGCATGTAGTTTTATTGAAATTGTGTGCAGCATAGTCACAATATAACTTGGTCAATCCATTTATCTACACACAAAAATGTTAATGAGTTAGTTAGTCTTTGTATCTCATGGCCATCACACACATGGTGTCATAAAAGCTCTACTAACTTTAAATCCTGGGACTGAGTTATTCAGAAATCCTACAGGTCTAAAAAACAAATCTAAATGTTTGAACTAAGGTTGACACTCAGCATATATCAAAAATCTTGATATGTGATTCATACTAAAACTATACACTTGTTCATCAAGTTCCACGTTTTAAACATAACTTATGCTCATGCCTATCCACACATATCTAGCTGATCTGATATTTATCTAACAAGATACAAATTCCAGATATATAAAAGGAAAGAGGTGGCAAATTAACCTAGAAAAAATGCTGAATGAGGACATAACTTGGTTTTATAATAAAGAATAGTATCTCATTTAAAAACAGGGGTGAAATAGCTTTAGATTTTAGCTATAGAAAATTGTATGTCCATATGGTACAAATGATTTAGGATGTTTTGTAATAATTCAGCCGTACAATGTAAAAACAAGTTTTATGTTAATGTATTTAATTAAAAAGCTTAAATAGGACAGTGTAAAAACTCTACAGAAATAAATAAAAAATAATCATATAGAAATGTACGTACAATGTTTATATGAAATATAGCTATGTCAGTCCTGAACTGTGCCAATGCTGAACAATAGATTAATCTAGTTCTAGGCCTAGTGCTCATACAATTGGGTTTTATTTGTTAATTTAATAAATGATTAGAAATTAAATCCATATTGGAACAAAGTAATTTCAGTACTGCTTTTGAAACTTATATTTGAACTTCAGTGTTTCAGATTTCAGCATATACACTGCTTTCCAATGCTATCAGGACCAAGGTGGGAGAGGGTCTGCCCAGGAGCTTGTCCTGATAGGAATGTTTACCTGCCTCCTTCCCTACAGGCAGACCTCTCCCACCCACTGGAATCTAATAGTGGTAGGTATTTACTAAAGGATCTCAGTGGACGTGATGAAACATACCAGCTCAGTATGTGCTTTAATAAATTCCTAGACTAACGCAATACAAGTTGTCTTGATGTGGGTGTTTTATGACTGTTTTAGGGAAGTGTTTGGGATGGCCTGAATTTAAAACACTAACTGGGATGTGGGTCCTTTACTAAAGAATTTGATTCCATTCTCTGATTGGCTAAAGTATTAGCTGATTAGATATTTAAATAGTAATTAAAATATTGCAGTTGTATATTGCTATGTATTAACTAATCAGCAGAGAATGTTGGAGGTGACTTAATAATAACTAATTTGATTGTTTAAAATTCAGTTCCTACTCTCATTGCCTGAAAAGCTATTGCAGACAATAAAAATCCTAAGTACCTACATAGGACCAGTCCCCTTAGTAATGTCCATTTCTCATGGTGCAGATTATTTCTGTATTGGGTATATTTCCCGAAGCCTGAGGAGAGTGGTTTGGGACTATATCTACCGTTGTTCACCATGTGGCCTAAGCGTGGACACTAGTATCCCTCACAGGTGGCATAAGAGAGGAGCTAGGGATGTGGTCTAGGGGGGCATTGAAATTGCAGCTCTCACTTTTCTTTGGCTAGGGGTTGAGGACTGAGTAGAACCTAGGGCTAGTAGACCTCACACCTTGGATTAGAGGGTGTAGGTAAGATCAGCATAGGGGTGTTGTGGGTTATAGGCTACTCTTGTCTAAATGGGCTAGTAGGTGCTAGTGTAGTCCTAGATAGAAGGGTATATTTTAATTATTTGTTTATTTGCTCCCCCACCCCACCATACCAGGAGGTGGAGGGAAGAGAAAGTCTTAACAAAAGCTCACCCCATGGCAAAGAGAACATATAGGCTTAAACCCTTCTGCACAAGACAGTGAGTGTGTGCGCTCACCTTTACGGACCTCCACCCTCTAATATTATTTGTTTGTACTCCATGCCCTGTCAGATATGATATGCAAAGTGATCAGTGGTTTTCTGGTGGCATTCTAATGATCTCCCTATGTTTTTTATGCCACAGCTATACTAACCTCATTTTAATAAAAACATTAGGACCTTTCCAGTTATCCCCCCCCCCCAGCAGTAGTAACCGGCAGCCACTAGGTGGTGCAACAATGACTTGCCAAGACTTTGTTTAATTTGCTCATAGGGTTAGGGATAGGGTTAAGAATAGGTTTAGGGGTTAGGTTTTAGGGTTAGGGTAGTGGCAGATGATAGGCTTTACAAAGTAAAGTAATGATATACCACTATTTTACTATGTAAAGCTTATCATCTGCCACTACCCTAAACCCTAAATCAAATACTCACACTAAAACCAAATTAAACAAAATCTCTACTTTCACACCACTGCTGGTGGGGAGATATAAGAAAAGATCCACACATTTTAGTAAACTAGATAAAGTCTGCAGCTCAGTCTTAGTAAATCTCCACCACATCCACCTACGTGTTGTGAGAAGCAGGTCTGCTACACTTTGAAGGGACCTGAAGTTCAAATTCAAATTTATAAGCTAGGCAGTTGCATCTATGCAAGACAGGGACATAAAATATTTTTAGAGACTATTTATAGCTCACTCTGCTTGTGTCATGGGTTTCCATCCCAGACTGCAAGTTTGTCTGTACATTGAAAGGAAAGATTATTTTATGATGGTTTACTCTCCCATAGAGTTTTAATTTCAGCCGTGCTATTTAGAGTTGCTATTCACAACATAACTGAAAGAGATCCTATTAGAGATCACAGTCAAAACAGGACTGAAAGAGATCTTATCAGAGATCCCAGTCAAAATAGGACTGAAAGAGATCTTATCAGAGATAGCAGTCACAACAGAACTGAAAGAGGTCTTATCAGAGATTACAGTCAAGGACTGAAAGAGATCTTATCAGAGATCACAGTCAAAACAGGACTGAAAGAGATCGTATCTTAACTTACACAGATCTTTTACGATTCCATTTTGTTACACCTGTCTCCCTGGTCTCTACCAGCTCCAATTCTCTCCTTCCCCTCAATCACCCACCCCCTGTTTACACTTAATTTATTGAGTCACATACATCTTTTACAGCTGACCAATTAGCAGCAACCCTATCAACCCTTGCCACAATGTTTTATCTTGCCACCATCTTCATCATATCCCCCTGCCACTTCCTCAAGCTCTTAATTTCAACTTTCCAACTTCTTGTCTCCAACATAACCATCTCACCTTTCATGTCTCCATTAGCTTATTTTATTCAAGATGTTTCAACTATTTGTCTCCTGACATTCCCATATGCAGCTTACATTATCTGTCCACTAGGGGCAGATAACATATTACATAATAGTCCCATTCACTTTACATCAAATCCCTTTCCTCTCCAACTAATGAACTACTTTCTAACTTTCCACAACTTCCTAACTATGTAAACTCTCACTTCCTTCCTAAACCTTGCTATTCCATTTCTGCCTCTTCAATTCATTTTAGATTGTAAGTAGCGAGTTTCCATTCTTGTAGGGTGCTTTGGAATAAGACTTGAAGCTCAAAACAGGGTATTCCTTTTTCTGCAGTTGTTAATATTGTACATTGTATACTTCCAATTCCTGTTCCCTGTACAGTGCTACGGAATATGTTGGCACGTTACAAATAAAAGATAATAATAATAATAATAATATTTTTTTTTAATCAGAGATCGCAGTCCCACAGAACTGAAAGAGATTTTATCAGAGATCATAGTCACAACAGAACTGAAATAAATCTTATCAGAGATCATAGTCACTACATAACCGAAATAAATCTTATCAGAGATCATAGCCACAACAGAACTGAAATAAATCTTATCAGAGATCATAGTCACTACAGAACTGAAATAAATCTTATCAGAGATCATAGTCACAACAGAACTGAAATAAATCTTATCAGAGATCATAGTCAAAACAGGACTGAAATAAATCTTATCAGAGATCATAGTCACTACATAACTGAAATAAATCTTATCAGAGATCATAGCCACAACAGAACTGAAATAAATCTTATCAGAGATCATAGTCACTACAGAACTGAAATAAATCTTATCAGAGATCATAGTCACAACAGAACTGAAATAAATCTTATCAGAGATCATAGTCAAAACAGGACTGAAAGAAATCTTATCAGAGATCGGAGTCACAACAGGACTAAAAGAGATCTTATCAGAGATCACAGTCACAACAGAACTGAAAGAGATCTTATCAGAGATCATAGTCAAAACAGGACTGAAATAAATCTTATCAGAGATCGGAGTCACAACAGGACTAAAAGAGATCTTATCAAAGATCACAGTCACAATCAAACTGAAAGAGATCTTATCAAAGATCACAGTCACAACAGAACTGAAAGATTTTATCAGAGATCACAGTCAAAACAGGACTGAAAGAGATCTTATCAAAGATCACAGTCAACAGAACTGAAAGAGATCTTATGAGAGATAACAGTTCCTTCACAGTATCAAAAACTATAAGGTAAAAAAAAAAAAGGCTGTCAATAAAACAGAATTTGATACAATAATTTAGAATTGAAAGATGTATTTATTTATTAAAAAAATATTCAAAAGAGAATACTATAAATATGAAATATGTTCTCACTCACATCACAAATGTTCACTGAACCCCCCGCCCAAATTACCAGTGTAGGGGTAAATGGTGTTCAAAGGTGGGGGAGTTTTTAATTCAGACAATATGCATTTTGTCCTATCTTTGCACTTCTATATTACTAGTATATTTTAGCAATGGCAAATTAGAAAAAAATATTACTTTATCAAAATCTGTAGTTTGTAAACAATTTTGTGGTCCATTAAAGGTTACCAGCATAATTCTTACCACTAAAAACAACAACATTGAACCAATATTCTAAATACATTTTTACAGCTTTGTTTTGCTATATTGTACTGATACAGGACTACATTTAACACAGTGCTATAAGCTGTATATTAGCATTATCAAGGTAGATGCACATTTGAAATATAAAAACAGTTATTTTGTGTGGCTCAGTAGTGTCTGACTCTCTGTGACCTCATGGACAGCAACTTACCATGCTGATCAACTTGGTATCCATAGCAGAGATACTAGAGTGGGTTGCCAGTTCCTTCTCCAGTGGGCTACAGCATATGGCGTCCTGGTATTCCTAGGTGGTCTCCCATCCAAGTACTGACTAGGCCCAACCCTGCATGGCTTCAGGGTGGTGTGACCTCTTGGTTCCTTGATTGGAATTGAACCCAGGTCACAGCAGTGAAAGTATCGAATCCTAACCACTGGACCACCAGGGAACCCATAAAAACAATTATGTCATAGTAAATTCTAGTTAGACACAGGTTTATAGGGACATGGCCATTTCTTTATTTGTTGCATGAGAAAGAGGGTATTTGACAATGTGTCACAATGTTTTTTTTCTATTTTTCAAAAGACAACTTTTCTGGAGTTTAAAATATGTTCTTTGAAATGCATGAACAAAACAGTTGTGTCCCATATTAAATGCACTCTGCCAGTCAAGGGAAATTATACAATTAGCTCAAAATCAATGGTTTGGGTTCACTGGCCTGCATATCCTGATTAAAAGGGCACAGGAAGGGTGGGGTTTTAATGAAAGCATCCTGTATTTTAATAACAGTAGCTTCTGGTGACCTTCCAAGTTGGGTCAGAAGACAGAGACCTGACCGCTCCCCTTAAATTAACTCCACCCAATAGTATAGACTCTTCCCATGTATGCCATGTTGACCTCTATATCCCCCACCCAATGACCTTATATAGGCTCTGTTCACTGACACAGATTCCACTCATTTTTTCCTGTTACTTTACTATGTTGATGAGGGTGAGGTGGTGCTAGTTCTGCTCATTTTGCTTATGCTGAGACATGGCTTCAAGTTCTTGATGACATGCAATAAGTAAATATAATACATTTTAGATCAGCACATATGTTAGTGGCAGCTCATAAAAATATGGAAAAGTGATTATAGTTAGGAGAGGGATAGAAAGAGCCAGTTGAATACCAGTTGCTTGAAATTAAACATGTTGGGGGGAATTTACTAGCACTTATCATTTGAGATGAGGGGAGAAGAGCCGTGGTCTCAGCCTTCCACCATAGATGCACTTGAGATGCTTAGTAAATTACCCCATTGTTTTCTCAGTATGCATTGGACAGATGTGTGTAATTAACAGTCTAGTTGGTTGTTCCCTAAATTTCAACCACACAACCCACACTTCATTAAATGTATTCATTGTATCTTCAAAAGAGTGGGACATTCGTTCATTTATAGTAATATAATCCAATTTATCCATGATGGATGGAAAATTCAGAACCCTCTGTTTAGCTATATGAGATTTGGAAGCTAAATATCAAAATTGATTTTGTGCTTGAGAGAGTGATGTCACTGGTATCTCCAGCAAACAGGTTTCTATAGTTTCCTGTACTGGAACCTTGAACAGCTCAGAAGCCACTTGAGAGATCCCTGTGCAGATCTGTCTAACCCTAGGACAATCCCACCATATATGGAGAAATAAGCGGATGGTCTTACAACCCCTGTAACAATTTGGGTCTACAGAGCGCCTCCAATTTGCTATTCTTTCAGGGGTAAGATAGGTGCGGTGTAATACTTTAATTGCAGTTTCAAATATGCTATGCTTTGGAGAACATCTATAGATATTCCTCCAGGAGACCCTCCATTTTTCCTCCTCCCAGCATTTTCCCATATCTGCCTCCCAATCTTTGATATAATTATCTTTAATTGATAACTTTGGCGAGTTGAATATGTCATAGATTCCACTAATTATTCCCTTTGCTGTGGGGTTGCTAATTCATATCCGAGACAACCAAGTCCACTTAGGAAGATCCTGTTTTCTAATCAATGTCTTGATAAAATGCCTAAGTCTACACATTGTGTAATGTTCCTGTAATGGGAGATGGAATGTGTCAATAATTTGTTTATTGTCTAGAAGTTTACTATCTTCTATCCAATTCCCTAGCCTATTTAGGCCTTTTGATTTCCACCAACCCTTTGATGCTAAACTAAGACTTTTCGGCGGCCCCAGGATGATTAATTATAGTGGTCATGGGTGAAGGATTTAAAAACAGAGCAAGGTTGCTTGCCCACTTTCAGCATTGTAATGTATGGTTTATAATGGGATGTCTCAGCTTGTAAACCCAATCAGGGATTTTATCTAGCCAAACGAGGTGTCCCATTTCAATGGGCTTAGTAAGTGAACCTCCAGTAAAAAAAACATGCCGGCTGATGATTAGCAGAGTGGGTAATTGGAATGAACGAGAGCTGGGCAGCTCTTTAGCATTTTCTTAAATCAGGTAGCGATAACCCCCCTCTAGATTTATGTTTAAACATTATCAGCCTTATTAAATTCCAGCCCCGTAAATAAGAGGCTTCTACTTAAACCCTACGTACTGCAAAATTTCTCATAGTTACGACGCTATTAAATTAGCCCTGCTGCGAGCAACTTATGAGCTACGCAGCAGGGCCTTCCGTGTGAACACTGCGATAATGTACATGAGGAGTGACAGCCTGCGAGATGATCTCGCAGGCTCCCACATCTCATCAATTAGTGCAGGGGTCCTAAACGGGACCAGCAGCAGTCCCCACATAAGCCCTGCCATGGGGAGTACTCCAACTACCCCCCGGCACCTAAAATTAATTCCTCTCTATGCGGGAGTCCCCATCAGGACCCCCGAAGTGTACCCACATTAACCCCTTGCAGCGGGGGTCCCCAATCGACACAGATCGTTACCCCGCTGCACTTACATTTTAAAATTTCACACCTCACAGGTCCTTAAAGGACTCACGCTAAAAAATATTTACCCCCGGCCAACTAAAATTAACCCCATAACTCATGGGGTCAATACAGAGCCCCATATTCACTTAATTAACCCTGTCACTCATGAGGGTCAATACAGACCCACATAAGGCCTTAATTAACCCTGTCAATCATGAGGGTCAATACAGACCCCCATAAGCCAATAATTAACCCTATAACTCATGGGGGTCAATACAGACCCCCATAAGGCCTTAATTAACACTGTCACTCATGGGGGTCAATACAGACCCCCATAAGCCAATAATTAACCCTATAACTCATGGGGTTCAATAATGACCCCCATAAGGCCTTAATTAACCCTGTCACTCATGGGGGTCAATACAGACCCCCATAAGCACTTAACCCTATAACTCACGGGGGGCAATACAGACCCCCTTAAGCACTTAATTATCCCTGTCACTCATGAGGGTCAATACAGACCCCCATACAGACCCCCATAAGCACTTCACCCTATAACTCATGGGGGTCAATTCAGACCCCCATAAGCACTTAATTATCCCTGTCACTCACGAGGGTCAATACAGACCCCCATAAGGCCTTAATTAACCCTGTCACTCATGAGGATCAATACATACCCCCATAAGGCCTTAATTAACCCTGTCACTCAAGAGGGTAAATACAGACCCCCATAAGGCCTTAATTAACCCTGTCACTCATGAGGGTCAATACAGACTCCCATAATGCCTTAATTAACCCTGTCACTCATGAGGGTCAGTACAGACCCCCATAAGGCCTTAATTACCCCCATAACTCATGGAGTCAAGACAGTCCCCATAAGCCAATAATTAACTCTGTCACTCATGGTGGGTCAATACAGACCCCCATAAGGCCTTAAATAACCCCATAACTCATGGGGGTCAATACAGACCCCCATAAGCCAATAATTAACCCTATAACTCATGGGGGTCAATACAGACCCCCATAAGCCAATAATTAACCCTGTCACTCATGGGGGTCAATACAGACACCCATAAGCCTCTATTTAACCCCATCAGTCCCATAAGGGTATATTATGACCCTTATGGGGCTGTTAATACCCTAACATTAACCACATAAGTGCCATGACGGTCCTCACGGACCATCATGACACTAACTACCAACACTAAACTATAACCCCCAATAAACCATTAAATCTGAACTAACCCCCTTTACATTAATCTATTAACATTTACACTACCTACCTACACTACCTACCTACCCCTAATAACCCCCCACCACTCTAATTACAGAAAATAAAAAAAACTGTCACCAAAAATAAAAAAACCTACATTACAGAAAATAAAAAAATACATTACAACCCCCCCCACACTACAGAAAAAAAAAATGACACACCTGAAAAGGAAAGACATACACAATACAATACATACATACAATGCATTACAATACATACAATACATTACATACAATACATTACAATACATTACATACAATTCATGAGTGACAGGGTTAATTATTGGCTTATGGTGGTCTGTATTGACCCCCTTGTGTTATAGGGTTAATCATTGGCTTATGGGGGTCTGTATTGGCCCCCATGAGTTATAAGGTTAAGTAAGGCCTCATGGGGGTCTGTATTGACCCCCATGAGTTATGGGGTTAATTATTGGCTCATCGGGGTCTGTATTAACCCCCATGAGTGACAGGGTTAATGAACAGATTATGGGGGTCTTTATTGATCCCCATAACTTTCCAGGGTTATTTAAGGCCTTATGGGGGTCTGTATTGACCCCATGAGTGACAGAGCTAATTATTGGCTTATGGGGCTCTGTATTGACCCCCATGAGTGACAGGGTTAATTAAGGGCTTATGGGGGTCTGTATTGACCCATGAGTGACAGGGTTAATTATTGGCTTATGGGGGTCTATATTGACCCCCATGAGTGACAGGGTTAATTATTGGCTTATGGGGGTCTGTATTGACCCCCATGAGTGACAGGGTTAATTATTGGCTTATGGGGGTCTATATTGACCCCATGAGTGACAGGAATAAATATTGGCTTATGGGGGTCTGTATTGATCCCCATGATTAATGGGGTTATTTAAGGCCTTATGGGGGTCTGTATTGACCCCCATGAGTGACAGGGTTAATTATTGGCTTATGGGGGTTTATATTGACCCCCATGAGTGACAGGGTTAATTATTGGCTGGGGGAGTTGAGGATGCTGGGGTTGATGAGGGAGGTTGAGGATGAGGAGGGGGCTTGAGGATGGGGGTTGAGGATGGGGGGTTGAGGAGAGAGGATGAGGATGGGGGGGTTGAGGAGAAAGGTTGAGGATGAGGAGGGAGGATGAGGAGGGAGGTTGAGGATGAGGAGGGAGGTTGAGGATGAGGAGGGGGGTTGAGGATGGGGGGTTGAGGAGGGAGGATGAGGAGGGAGGTTGAGGAGGGAGTTGAGGATGAGGAGGGAGGTTGAGGATGAGGAGGGAGGTTGAGGATGAGGAGGGAAGTTGAGGAGGGAGGTTGAGGATGAGGAGGGTGATTTAGGATGAGGAGGGAGGTTGAGGATGAGGAGGGAGGTTGAGGATGAGGAGGAGGTTGAGGATGAGGACGGAGGTTGAGGAGTGGGGTTGAGGAGGATGATAACGGAGTGGGGAAGAGACACAGGGAAGGGAGAGGTTGGAAGAGACACGGAGAGAGAGGGGGACACAGAGGGCGCAAGAGGGACACAGGGGGCTGCACATTTCCCACCCTCGGCTTATACTCAAGTTAATACCCTAACATTAACCACATAAGTGCCATGACGGTCCTCAAGGACCATTATGACACTAACTACCAACACTAAACTATGACCCCCAATAAACCATTAAATCTGAACTAACCCCCTTTACATTAATCTATTAACACTTACACTACCTACCTACACTACCTACTTACCCCTAATAACCCCCCCACCACTCTAATTACAGAAAATAAAAAAAACTGTCACCAAAAATAAAAAAACCTACATTACAGAAAATAAAAAAATACATTACAACCCCCCCCCCCACACTACAGAAAAAAAAATGACACACCTGAAAAGGAAAGACATACACAATACAATACATACATACAATGCATTACAATACATACAATACATTACATACAATACAATTCATTTTATCCAGTATTTTGTGGTAAAATGGGTGCCTCGGCTTATACTCGGGACGGCTTATACTCGAGTATATGCGGTATATATTTTTAAAATACGTGTTTTTCTTGGGGGTGTTGTGTTATTCTGTCTCTCACTGGTAAAATATACCTAACATTAAAATTATAGACTGATCATTTCTTTGTCAGTGGACAAACATTCAAAATCAGCAGGGGATCAAATATATTTTTCCCTCACTGTACTTTGTAGCCAAAGATAAAGGAGCTCTATATAGTCTGCAAAAACAAGACATTGAGCTGACTGCGGCTCAAAGCTTCTTATTGAAAGGTTCAGAATTAAACAGGGGAAACGAGAGAAAATTATCAGATCAAGCATATACCAAATAAAAAAAAAACTGTGAATATGCAGTGGGGGTAAATAATAGATTAAGGGGCTAGACCAGTGGCGGCTGGTGACTTTTCAAGTTGGAGGGGCGACAGGGCGAAACATAGCCACTCCCCCTTTTTCAAACCACACCCATTTTTATAACTCCTCCCCCTGACATCATAATGACCTTTATAAGCTCCGCCCAATGACCTTATGCTTGTAAAGCCCATTGAAATACATGATCTGCAATGCAGAAATGTCAAGAAGTAAAGTAACAATGTGTTAAATTCATTGGTATACAATATAGATTGAAAAAACTCATGTGACAAGACTACAGCAATATCATAATTGCACCTATACGTATTAACAGAAAAATTAAAGGAGTGACACCTACCATTAGTCGGCTCTTCTTCTCAGGGTATTCAGTTCATTAAGTTGACCAATGAGTAGAAACAAATCTGCAGCCACATAGGGTTTGCACCTGGGGTTGAAAGAAAACAAGCAAATCAATCATACCATTCAAGAACAAAACCATACTTAAAAAACATTTAACGACCAAGTGGAACCATATAGGCCCCAAACATACCTTAGAAGACCAAGTGTGACTATATAGGCCCCAAACATACCTTAGAAGACCAAGTGTGACTATATAGGCCCCAAACATACCTTAGAAGACCAAGTGTGACTATATAAGCCCCAAACATACCTTAGAAGACCAAGTGTGACCATAGGCCCCAAACATACCTTAGAAGACCAAGTGGAACTATATATGCCCCAAACATACCTTAGAAGACCAAGTGTGACCATATAGGCCTCAAACATACCTTAGAAGACCAAGTGTGACCATAGGCCCCAAACATGCCTTAGAAGACCAAGTGGGACCATATAGGCCTCAAACATACCTTAGAAGACCAAGTGTGACCATATAGGCCTCAAACATACCTTAGAAGACCAAGTGTGACCATAGGCCCCAAACATACCTTAGAAGACCAAGTGGGACCATATAGGCCTCAAAACATACCTTAGAAGACCAATCAGCACTGCATAGGCCCAAACCAGTGGATCTTGGGATTCAAGAAAACAACAACATTTCACTTCTGTTTAGACAACACAATAATCAATGTCAAACAAACACGTTGAATTAGCATATGGATAACCATATGAGCAGTAACCCCAAGGCAAGGCTTCAACAATTGTAACTGACCATTCACACACCTTTCATAGCTCCTTCAATATGCACACCCACACACCATTCATACTTTACTTACCACTAGTTATTTTTGGTAGTGAGGTGGTGCCATTTCTGAGAACTTTACGTACCCTTGAAGGTGCCTCCAATTCCTTCAAACCAATGCATTTAACCGCTACAGGGCCATGGTGCTTTTTAATTACTTTTTTGATCATCTTCAATGTGGAGAAGCATCTTTCTGGTTCTTTAGTAGTCTTCGTTGTTGTAAGCAGGATTCCTTATAGCTTCACTCACTCTGTTAAATTATGTAGATTAAATTGATGCTAAAGTTGCTGCAGAGCAACAGCACTTGTACAGACATGGAATTCTTGCTTCCTGTACACAAGTGACAGCTACCCTTGGAAGTGCCTCCAATTCCTTCAAACCACGCCAAGGCTTCAACAATTGTTACTGACCATGCACACACCTTTCATAGCTCCTTCCATATGCACACCCACACACCGTTCATACTTTACTTACCACTAGTTATGTTTGGTAGTGTGAGGTGGTGCTGCTTAACGCAGTTTATCTTTGACACCTTGGGGGTATGCATTCTTCTTTGCTTCAATCACTTGTATTTTAATTTTGCACGGCGATCTTTCAAAGAAGAAAACTTCTCAATGGTTTTTTCATTGAAGTTTGGGATCTCGGAAATCAGTTGCTTTTCCATTGAGAGCATCGCCAATGCATTCAACCGCTCCAGGGACATGGTGCTTCTTAAAAAGGTTTTTATCCTCTTCAATGTTGAGAAGCATCTTTCTGATTCTGCAGTAGTCATTGGTGTTGTAATCAGGATTCTTAATAATTTTACTGTCTCTGTGAAATCATTCTGCAGATTAAATTGATGGAAAAGTTTGTGCAGAGCAACAGCACTTGTACAAGTATGAAACTCTGTCTTCCCATACAGAAGTGACAGCTCAGTGCGTAATTGTTCCTTCTTCAGTATTGGATATGCTTGCACGGTGTCTTCCAGAGCTTGGGTTCGAAAGCAAGTGTCATGGGTTTTATACAAGTCACTTTGAACAAGTTTGGCACTGACTAGGTGATTTGAAAATGAAAAACGTTCTTTTGCATGAACCACCACTATGTCACATACCTCTCTTGAAAGTTGTCTCAAGGTTGAGATCTCCGCACTCCGTCTGTTGACTGTTAGATCGCTCGGCAAACTTGCTTCTATCTCTTCCACAGAATTACGGATTTTCTGGATGCTGGCGACAAAGTCTTCTGTGACTTTTTTTTATAAACAGTATCCGTGTCTCGCTTCTGAAGCTGACTATAGAGGATGTCTACATGTGGCATTATTAAATGAAATAATTTAAGGAAGTAAAGGAACTCCCTGTCTTCCAGCATTCCAATGAAACCTGCGGCTTCCCGTATAGATGTTGGATCAAAGTTTAGACATGCTTCAATTGTCTGGAAACACTCAAGTAGCGCATCTCTGTTCTCGTAGATCAGGTTCACGGTCCTAACGTTGAAGTTCCATCGTGTCGGTGCACCTCTTGGAAGTCTTCTACCAACTACCTCATCCAGAACTCCAGTCCTTTTTGGAGAGCGTGAAAAAAAAGATGGTATGCCGCCTATGTTTGAAAAAAAAACTCCAACTCTTCCAATCCTTGAAACTGCTTTCTCCATTATTAGGTTCAGTTGGTGAGCATAGCAATGGACGTAGTGTGCGTTCGGGTACACGTCTTTTATTTTTCTTTGAACTCCTCCTTGATCTCCACGCATCACACTGGCACCATCGTAGCTTTGAGCTATGAGTTTCTTCTTGTCTTCTGGCTCTGGGAGAACAGTATTCAGTGTTTCCAGCACAACAGCAGCAATGGAGTCTGCATCCGTTGATTTCATTTCCGTGAAGCCATCAAATCTTTCCACCACTTGATGCTTCTTGTCAATGTAGCGATAGACTACAACGCTAGTGTGTCCTAGCGGAAATATCGGTTGTTTCATCTGCTTGGATTGCCACAAACTGGGCTTCCTTAAGCTCTTGGTGAATCACTTCCTTTATAACTTCATGCATGCAGTCCAGTAGCTCATTCTGCACGGTTTTGGAAGTGCCCTTAAACACAGTTGCAGTCTTCAAATGCTGTTCCATTGCACTATCGATACTGCCAACCAAATCCACCAGGCCTCTAAACACTCCTGGATTTAGCGATGTTTCACTCTCGTCATGTCCTCTTAATGCCAGTTCAAAAGCGCCACAAAAGCGAACACAATCAATTATCTTCGAAAGGATGTACCGGTTCTTAGCCACTTCTTCGTTGTGTTTTTGAATGCTGACTTGGTATCCTTGGTCCAGTTGAACAGCAATGTTCGCCTGTCCAAGCATCTCAAACTTGATCCTGTTATCCAAGTGAGCTTTAGAACTTTTGTGTTTTGCCAATTTGTCAGCTAGATGTTTGACGTCAGTCACTCCAGTTTTGGTCCAAGCAGCATCACCACCAAATAGGATGCATGGGAAACAATATAAGGACTTCCTAGAAACGCTTCCAGAAAGCCAGTCGTTCTTCTTGTACCATTCAGTATTGAAATTACGGACATATTGCTTCCCTCTATCTCTTGCGATTTGCTGCAGATTTATCTCTGGTTGGTCAGCTCCTAACCGTTTTACTTCCACCTTCTCCTCATAGGTTAGGGTGCCGAAAGGCTTCACAAGTAGAGAGTCAATAGTATTCATTTCTGATATTGATACCAATAAAAGAAAGAGATCACGGTATATTAATTTATATTATGTCACAAAATTACTTTAAAATAACAGTGTGTTGATTTCATTGGTATACATTACAGATTGCAAACCCTCATGTGACAAGACTACATCAACATCAAATTTGCACCTATACACATGGACAGAAAATTAAAGGCAATGATACTCACCAACAGTTGACTCTCCTTCTCGGGGTATTCACGTCCAGTAAGTCAACCAACGAGTCCAAACAAATCTGCTTTCACAGATAGTTTGCACCTGGGGGGTGATAGAAAACAAAAAAAAAAACATTAGAAATCTCAAGACCCAAACCGTAACTTTTAAAACCTTAAAAGTCCAAGTGTGACCATATACTCACCAACAGTTGACTCTCCTTCTCGGGGTATTCACGTCCAGTAAGTCAACCAACGAGTCCAAACAAATCTGATTCCACAGATAGTTTGCACCTGGGAAGTTATAAAAAACAAAAAACATTAGAACGTTTAAGACCCAAACCGTAACGTTTAAAACCTTAAAAGAGCAAGTGTGACCATATAGGCCCCAACCGCACCTTAAAAACCTTAAATAACAAATTGGGACCATATAGGCCCCAACCGCACCTTAAAAACCTTAAATAACAAATTGGGACCATATAGGCCCCAACCGCACCTTAAAAACCTTAAATAACAAATTGGGACCATATAGGCCCCAACCGCACCTTAAAAAACCTTAAATAACAAATTGGGACCATATAGGCCCCAACCGCACCTTAAAAACCTTAAATAACAAATTGGGACCATATAGGCCCCAACCGCACCTTAAAAACCTTAAATAACAAATTGGGACCATATAGGCCCCAACCGCACCTTAAAAACCTTAAATAACAAATTGGGACCATATAGGCCCCAACCGCACCTTAAAAACCTTAAATAACAAATTGGGACCATATAGGCCCCAACCGCACATTAAAAACCTTAAATAACCAATTTTGACCATATAGGCCCCAACCGCACCTTAAAAACCTTAAATAACCAATTTTGACCATATAGGCCCCAACCGCACCTTAAAAACCTTAAATAACCAATTTTGACCATATAGGCCCCAACCGCACCTTAAAAACCTTAAATAACCAATTTTGACCATATAGGCCCCAACCGCACCTTAAAAACCTTAAATAACATATAGGCCCAAAAAAAAATAATAATAAATAAATATATATATATATATATATATATATATATTATTGATATATATATATATATATATATTGATAGATATATATAAAAATTTATATCAATATATCACAATAAATATAATATATATATATATATATATATATATATATATATATATATAAAAATTGATATCAATATATCACAATAAATAAATAAATATATTATATATATCAAATTGATATATATATTTATATATATATTTATTTATTGTGATATATTGATATTAATCTTTTATATATATATATATATCCAAATATATATATATATACGCATAAAAAATACACATAAATATACATACACATATACATACAACAATATATATTAATTGATATTTATTATTTGATTAATTGATGTTCTTTATTACTTGGTATATTATATTGTTCATGCATTTATATTACACTTTATTTGTTATACATATTACAGTGCTATTTTTTGGCTATAGATGTTACAGGATATTATCCTGTAACATGTATATCACATAAAATAGCCCTGTAATATGTATAATACATACAGGGTCAAACAAGTTCACACTAACCTTTTTTACCCTTACAGGCTTCCATACCTGCTTGCTGATTTGCTAATTTTTTGAAGACTCTCATTGGTTGAAATCGATGTCAATCAAAAATTTCAGCCAATCAGAGTCCTTCAAAAATTAGTATATATAGCAGACCGTGGGAAAAAAACAATTAATCGCGGGAGGGGCTCCTTGTAGGAGGAGCTCTTTTAGTGTGTTGTTTTTTTTTTTTTAGAGCGTCGTTTTTTTTTTTGTGGAGGCCTCTTTCAATGGGCCAGAATGGATGGATGGACAATGGCTTCAATCAAGATTGGATTATTTTTGACCATTGGCTTCAATCAACATGGATTATTTTTTTTGACCATTGGCTTCAATCAACATGGATTATTTTATTTGACCATTGGCTTCAATCAACATGGATTATTTTATTTGACCATTGGCTTCAATCAACATGGATTATTTTATTTGACCATTGGCTTCAATCAACATGGATTATTTTTTTTCATGACTATATCCAGAGAGGACAGAAGGCCAACGCTGGAGGGGTCAATTTTACAGGTAAGTATGTGCTGTTGTTTATTTTATTTTTTATTAATGTTTGTTTAAAGCTGTTTATTTTTGTATAAAATGTGTTACTAACTGTACTAACAATGTGTTAGCTTACTGTTTAATTGTAATAATGTTTTTACTGTATTTTTTTTCCCCTTCCCTTATTTTTATTTTATCTTTAGAAGTGACAGGCACATATACATGCCTGTTACTTCTAAAAATGGAATAAAAATAGGGGGGGGGGTAGGTAGTTGGTTCATCCAGGGTGGGGTCGGTCACGGTCAGGCGCCCATCAATCGCCCATAGGCCACGATCAGGGGTGGCACAGGCCTCATGGGGGTGAACATCCACCCCCATGTGGCCTGGTCAACCCCGCTCACTGCCCGAATAACCCGGGGTAGCATAGGCCGCATCGGGGTGGTGCCGGGGGCCCGGTGGTGATCGGGCCTCGGGGGTGGCATAGGGCGGCAACATGGAGGTCATCAGGGGTGGCACAGGTCTCATCAAGGGGGTGATCCGATCACCCCCATGTGGGCCTGTGCCACCCCGCTCACCACCCGACTACCCCGATCCCGTGATCGGGGTAATCCGGCGGTGGCATGATGGCATAGCTAGGCTAGCATAGGGCAGGCCTGATCGAGGGTGGCACAGGCCACATGGGGGTGATGGCTGGGGTCGTCGGTGGTAGTTGGTGGGTGGCTGGGTAGGTGGCACTGGCAGGCCAGGCAGGCATAGTGGGGGACTGGGGGTAACTGGTCACCCCTAACTTTTATTAGGGGCTACTAGGGGTTTTGGTTTGGCCAGGGGCAGGGCAGGTGCCAGGCAGAGGCAGGTGTAGACTTACTGTGTTAGGCAGGCAGACCAGATGAGTAGATTCAGCCAGGGAGGTCTCTCAGTCTCAGCGTGACCAGGGTCAGGAAACAGAAAGGGGGAAGGGACAGGGAACTGGTGGTTTTATTGACTGTATCAGTCAATCAAAATGATAACTCGAGGCCCTATTTGCTGGCGGGCGCTCAGGGCTAACGGTCTGGGTGGGTTTAGATTGATCACTTAGTAACTGGACAGCCTTCCATCATTGATTGGTCAATGATGGAAGACTGTCAGTTATTAATTGATACATTTATGACCGCCCATGCATATCGTCACTGTGATGGTGGGCGGCATGCATTAACGGTCAGGGGGCCAGGCCAGGACTCATTGAAGAGAGAGAAGAGTCTAAAGGTTAGTGTACACTATTGTAATTTGATCACACAGGGTGCAGGCAGGGGGCTATATAGATACACAGCTTTAGTTAATGTAGCGCAAGGGTTATTTTAAAGTGACAGTGTCCCTTTACTAACTTTACTTCATTTTTAATACTATTTAGACTTGAAATGATGATGTACACCTTATATTTATTTGTTTTTGGGTTATACTAATACATTGTTGTGTATTTTTTATTGCAGGGTGAAGAAAATATTTGGGGGGGCGTTTGCCCTGACGCCCCAATGGACGGGCCGCCCCTGGGCTAGACTTGGTAGATAGAATATCTGGTTAATTTTGGGTAGATGTTTGTGGCATTGGACAACAGTGGCCAGTGGACTGGAAATAGTTAGTCTACATCCATGGGCATAGGAGCCTAAAAAACAGGAGGGGTAAGGTTTAAAGAAAAAATCTGTGGCCTACTTCCAGGACAGGCAGCAGAGGTGGATGTACCGCGGGTTCACCCAGTGCAATACATATATACAATAAAAACGTACTATATATATATATATATATAATATATATATATATATACAGTGAATATAAAAAGTCTACACACCCCTGTTAAAATGTCAGGTTTCTGTGCTGTAAAAAAATGAGACAAAGATAAATCATTTCAGAACTTTTTCCGCCTTTAATTTCTTCAGCTGGAACTGGGGCCTTATATAAGATAGAGGGAATTATGAACAGTTCCAAATACCAGTCAATATTGGCACAAAACCTTTAGGCTTCTGCTAGAAAGCTGAACATGAAGAGGAACTTCATCTTTCAGCATGACAACGACCCAAAGCATAAATCCAAATCAACAAAGGAATGGCTTCACCAGAGGAAGTTTTGGAATGGCCCAGCCAGATCCCAGACCTGAATCCGATTGAAAATCTGTGGGGTGATCTGAAGAGGGCTGTGCACAGGAGATGCCCTCGCAATCTGACAGATTTGGAGTGTTTTTGCAAAGAAGAGTGTTCAAATCTTGCCAAGTCAAAATGTGCCATGCTGATATTATTATTATTATTATTATCTTTTATTTGTATTGCGCCAACATATTCCGTAGCGCTGTACAGGGGATAAGAACAAGGGAAATACACGTTTAACAAAATTAAAAAAAAGTTGAAGAGCCCTGTTTTGAGCTTAGAATCTTAGCAGAAAGTGCTTTATCCCAAAGCACCCTACAAGACTGGAAACTCGCTACTTACAATCTAGAAGGGAATTAAAGGGCAGAGAACTGGGGAAGAGTCAAAAATAAGGAATAGCAAGGGCAAGGAAGTAAGTGAAAGATAGAAAGAGTTTTATTTTAGAGGGAGAGGGGATGGATCTGAGGTGAAAGAGTAGTATGTTGGCTGACCCCTAGTGTTGAGATGATATATCTGCAAGTAGGAAGTCAGGTGTTTTCTATGGCTCTATAAATTTAATCTGAGTTGGGGTGGGTGGGTGAGGGGAAGGGAGGGAGGGCAGTTCTGAGTGTGTCACAAAAAGACTGAGTGCTGTAATAAAACCAAAAGGTGCTTCAACAAAGTATTAGTTTAAGGGTGTGCATACTTATGCAACCATATTATTTTATTTTTATATTTTTTCTTCACTCTACCTAAAAGATTTCAGTTTGTTTTTCAATTGAGTTGTACAGTTTATAGGTCACATTAAAGATGGAAAAAGTTCTGAAATGATTTATCTTTGTCTCATTTTTTTACAGCACAGAAACCTAACATTTTAACAGGGGTGTGTAGACTTTTTATATTCACTATATATATATAAATATATATAATATATATATATATATATATATATATATACCTAGAAATACAATATCTGTTGATACATGATAGTTTGTGAAAATGTGACAGCTTTAGAGCACTGTGTGATGAGTTGTCTTATGTTAGATATTGAAAACAACATGGCAGTCCAGAACTTTTTACATCACAGATATGTCATAATAGATGATGTCACAAAGCACAGTCACTATATAAGAGGGAGGATAAAGCCATTCAGAGCAGAAAGCTGTGTGGCTGAATAGCTATGTGCCTGTGTCCCATAATTAGGATTTACAAGAAACCTTCACTGAAGATTGGAGAAGAAGCTCTTTACTTCAAGATAAGTACATGTATTTATGTGAGCTAATGTAAGAAATGAGTAACATATTAACTTTTATGCTTCCATATACCCACTCTTCTCTTACTTCTGTTCCTCCTCAATCTCTCCCTTATTTTTACACCTTTTCTTGCTTCTTTTTTGATTCTCTGCTTCTCTTTCACCTTAGTTGCATGTTGATTGCCTCCATAGACCGATCATGACTTGTTGTTTCCCCCACTCACCAGTAAACAAGATACCCTTCTCTTACAGTTACCTGCAGTCTCTTCATCCTTTAATATGTATATATAAAATCACCATAGATGACATCACAAAACCACATGACTAAGAAGCTATTGTGACAAAAGTAATTTATAGCATGATGATATACAAAGCCAATAGCACAGCGTTCTTTAATGATGATTTGACTTTCTTGGGTGTTTTTATTTCCAATAGAAATGGGCTACATTGTACTAGCCATCTGAAACAAAATTAGTTGTGAAATATACTTCCATTTTCTATGTGGCACTGAGTGTTAAGGGGATTTAGCATGTAGTTTTATTGAAATTGTGTGCAGCATAGTCACAATATAACTTGGTCAATCCATTTATCTACACACAAAAATGTTAATGAGTTAGTTAGTCTTTGTATCTCATGGCCATCACACACATGGTGTCATAAAAGCTCTACTAACTTTAAATCCTGGGACTGAGTTATTCAGAAATCCTACAGGTCTAAAAAACAAATCTAAATGTTTGAACTAAGGTTGACACTCAGCATATATCAAAAATCTTGATATGTGATTCATACTAAAACTATACACTTGTTCATCAAGTTCCACGTTTTAAACATAACTTATGCTCATGCCTATCCACACATATCTAGCTGATCTGATATTTATCTAACAAGATACAAATTCCAGATATAGAAAAGGAAAGAGGTGGCAAATTAACCTAGAAAAAATGCTGAATGAGGACATAACTTGGTTTTATAATAAAGAATAGTATCTCATTTAAAAACAGGGGTGAAATAGCTTTAGATTTTAGCTATAGAAAATTGTATGTCCATATGGTACAAATGATGTAGGATGTTTTGTAATAATTAAGCCGTACAATGTAAAAACAAGTTTTATGTTAATGTATTCAATTAAAAAGCTTAAATAGGACAGTGTAAAAACTCTACAGAAATAAATAAAAAATAATCATATAGAAATGTACGTACAATGTTTATATGAAATATAGCTATGTCAGTCCTGAACTGTGCCAATGCTGAACAATAGATTAATCCAGTTCTAGGCCTAGTGCTCATACAATTGGGTTTTATTTGTTAATTTAATAAATGATTAGAAATTAAATCTATATTGGAACAAAATAATTTCAGTACTGCTTTTGAAACTTACATTTGAACTTCAGTGTTTCAGATTTCAGCATATACACTCCTTTCCAATGCTATCAGGACCAAGGTGGGAGAGGGTCTGCCCAGGAGCTTGTCCTGATAGGAATGTTTACCTGCCTCCTTCCTTACAGGCAGACCTCTCCCACCCACTGGAATCTAATAGTGGTAGATATTTACTAAAGGATCTCAGTGGACGTGATGAAACATACCAGCTCAGTATGTGCTTTGATAAATTCCTAGACTAACGCAATACAAGTTGTCTTGAGTGTTTTATGACTGTTTTAGGAAAGTGTTTGGGATGGCCTGAATTTAAAACACTAACTGGGATGTAGGTCCTTTACTAAACTAATTGATTCCATTCTCTGATTGGCTAAAGTATTAGCCGATAAGATATTTAAATATTGATTAAAATATTGCAGTTGTATTGGCTATGTATTAACTAATCAGCAGAGAATGTTGGAGGTGACTTAATAATAACTAATTTGATTGTTTAAAATTCAGTTCCTACTCTCAATGCCTGAAAAGCTATTGCAGACAATAAAAACCCTAAGTACCTACATAGGGCCAGTCCCCTTAATAATGTCCATTTCTCATGGTGCAGATTATTTCTGTATTGGGTATATTTCCCAGAGCCTGAAGAGAGTGGTTTGGTACTATATGTACCGTTGTTCACCCTGTGGCCTAAGGGTGGACACTAGTATCCCTCACGGTGGCATAAGAGAGGAGCTAGGGATGTGGTCTAGGGGGGCATTGAAATTGCAGCTCTCACTTTTCTTTGGCTAGGGGTTGAGGACTGAGTAGAACCTAGGGCTAGTAGACCTCACACCTTGGATTAGAGGGTGTAGGTAAGATCAGCATAGGGGTGTTGTGGGTTATAGGCTACTCTTGTCTAAATGGGCTAGTAGGTGCTAGTGTAGTCCTAGATAGAAGGGTATATTTTAATTATTTGTTTATTTGCTCCCCCACCCCACCATACCAGGAGGTGGAGGGAAGAGAAAGTCTTAACAAAAGCTCACCCCATGGCAAAGAGAACATATAGGCTTAATCCCTTCTGCACAAGACAGTGAGTGTGTGCGCTCACCTTTATGGACTTCCACCCTCTAATATTATTTGTTTGTACTTCATGCCCTGTTACATATGATATGCAAAGTGATCAGTGGTTTTCTGGTGGCATTTTAATGATCTCACTATGTTTTTTATGCCACAGCTATACTAACCTCGATCAGGATTACAGTGTGGTATAAATAGGGAAATGTATGCATAATTTTAGGTGTTAAACTATTATATCACAACACGTTGTGGGCTCATTTTAATAAAAACATTAGGACCTTTCCAGTTATCCCCCCCCCCGCCCCCCAGCAGTAGTAACCGGCAGCCACTAGGTGGTGCAACAATGACTTGCCAAGACTTTGTTTAATTTGCTCATAGGGTTAGGGATAGGGTTAGGGTTAAGAATAGATTTAGGGGTTAGGTTTTAGGGTTAGGGTAGTGGCAGATGATAGGCTTTACAAAGTAATGATGTGCCACTATTTTACTATGTAAAGCTTATCATTTGCCACTACCCTAAACCCTAAATCAAATACTCGCACTAAAACCAAATTAAACAAAATCTCTACTTTCACACCACTGCTGGTGGGGAGATATCAGAAAAGATCCACACATTTTAGTAAACTAGATAAAGTCTGCAGCTCAGTCTTAGTAAATCTCCACCACATCCACCTACGTGTTGTGAGAAGCAGGTCTGCTACACTTTGAAGGGACCTGAAGTTCAAATTCAAATTTATAAGCTAGGCAGTTGCATCTATGCAAGACAGGGATATTTTTAGAGACTATTTATAGCTCACTCTGCTTGTGTCATGGGTTTCCATCCCAGACTGCAAGTTTGTCTGTACATTGAAAGGAAAGATTATTTTATGGTGGTTTACTCTCCCATAGAGTTTTAATTTCAGCCGTGCTATTTAGAGTTGCTATTAACAACATAACTGAAAGAGATCCTATTAGAGATCACAGTCAAAACAAGACTGAAAGAGATCTTATCAGAGATCCCAGTCAAAATAGGACTGAAAGAGATCTTATCAGAGATAGCAGTCACAACAGAACTGAAAGAGGTCTTATCAGAGATTACAGTCAAGGACTGAAAGAGATCTTATCAGAGATCACAGTCAAAACAGGACTGAAAGAGATCGTATCTTAACTTACACAGATCTTCTAAGATTCCATTTTGTTACACTGTGTCTCCCTGGTCTCTCTGTGACTACCAGCTCCAATTCTCTCCCTTCCCCTCACTCACCCACCCCCTGTTTACACTTAATTTATTGAGTCACATAAATCTTTTACAGCTGACCAATTAGCAGCAACCCTATCAACCCTTCCCACAATGTTTTATCTTTCCACCATCTTCATCATATCCCCCTGCCACTTCCTCAAGCTCTTAATTTCAACTTTCCAACTTCTTGTCTCCAACATAACCATCTCACCTTTCATGTCTCCATTAGCTTATTTTATTCAAGATGTTTCAACTATTTGTCTCCTGACATTCCCATATGCAGCTTACATTATCTGTCCACTAGGGGCAGATAACATATTACATAATAGTCCCATTCACTTTACATCAAATCCCTTTCCTCTCCAACTAATGAACTACTTTCTAACTTTCCACAACTTCCTACCAATGTAAACTCTCACTTCCTTCCTAAACCTTGCTATTCCATTTCTGTCTCTTCCATTCATTTTAGATTGTAAGTAGCGAGTTTCCATTCTTGTAGGGTGTTTTGGAATAAAGCACTTTTCACAAGACATGAAGCTCAAAACAGGGTATTCCTTTTTCTGCAGTTGTTAATATTGTATATTGTATACTTCCAATTCCTATTCCCTGTACAGTGCTACGGAATATGTTGGCACGTTACAAATGAAAGATAATAATAATAATAATAATATTTTTTTTTAATCAGAGATCGCAGTCCCACAGAACTGAAAGAGATTTTATCAGAGATCAAAGTCACAACAGAACTGAAATAAATCTTATCAGAGATCATAGTCACTACAGAACTGAAATAAATCTTATCAGAGATCATAGCCACAACAGAACTGAAATAAATCTTATCAGAGATCATAGTCACAACAGAACTGAAATAAATCTTATCAGAGATCATAGTCACAACAGAACTGAAATAAATCTTATCAGAGATCATAGTCAAAACAGGACTGAAATAAATCTTATCAGAGATCGGAGTCACAACAGAACTGAAAGATTTTATCAGAGATCACAGTCAAAACAGGACTGAAAGAGATCTTATCAAAGATCACAGTCACAACAGAACTGAAAGATTTTATCAGAGATCACAGTCAAAACAAGACTGAAAGAGATCTTATCAAAGATCACAGTCACAACAGAACTGAAAGAGATCTTATCAGAGATCACAGTTCCTTCGCAGTATCAAAAAACTGTAAGGTAAAAAAAAAAGGCTGTCAATAAAACAGAATTGGATACAATAAATTAGAATTGAAAGATGTATTTCTTTATTAAAAAAATATTCAAAAGAGAATACTATAAACATAACATATGTTCTCACTCACATCACAAATGTTCACTGAACCCCCCACCCCAATTACCAGTGTAGGGGTAAATGGTGTTCAAAGGTGGGGGAGTTTTTAATTCAGTACAATATGCATTTTGTCCTATCTTTGCACTTCTATATTACTAGTATATTTTAGCAATGGCAAAATAGAAAAAAATATTACTTTAATCAAAATCTGTAGTTTTGAAACAATTTGGTGGTCCATTAAAGGTTACCAGCATAATTCTTACCACGAAAAACAACAACATTGAACCAATATTCTAAATACATTTTTTACAGCATTGTTTTGCTATATTGTACTGATACAGGACTACATTTAACACAGTGCTATAACTATATATTACATTAACAAAGGTAGATTGCACATTTGAAATATAAAAACATTTATTTTGTGGTGCTCAGTAGTGTCTGACTCTCCGTGACCTCATGGACAAGCAACTTACCATGCGATCCACTTGGTATCCATGGCAGAGATACTAGAGTGGGGTTGCCAGTTCCTTCTCCAGGTGGGCTGCAGCATATGGCGTCCTGGTATTCCTAGGTGGTCTCCCATCCAAGTACTGACTAGGCCCAACCCTGCATGGCTTCAGGGTGGGTGTGACCTCTTGGTTCCTTGATTGGAATTGAACCCAGTCACAGCAGTGAAAGTATCGAATCCTAACCACTGGACCACCAGGGAACCCATAAAAACAATTATGTCATAGTAAATTCTAGTTAGACACAGTTTATAGGACATGGCCATTTCTTTATTTGTTGCAACGAGAAAGAGGGTATTTGACATTGTGTCACAATGTTTTTTTTCTATTTTTCAAAAGACAACTTTTTTGGAGTTTAAAATATGTTTTGAAATGCATGAACAAAACAGTTTGTGTCCCATATTAAATGCACTCTTGCCAGCCAAGGGAAATTATACAATTAGCTCAAAAATCAATGGTTTGGGTTCACTGCCTGCATATCCTGATTAAAAGGGCACAGGAAGGGTGGGGTTTAATGAAGCATGCTGTATATTTAATAACAGTAGCTTCTGGTGACCCTTCCAAGTTGGGTCAGAATGACAGAGACCTGACCGCTCCCCCTTAAATTAACTCCACCCAATAGTATAGACTCTTCCCATGTATGCCATGGTTGACCTCTATATCCCCCACCCAATGACCTTATATAGGCTCTGTTCACTGACACAGATTCCACTCATTTTTTCCTGTTACTTTACTATGTTGATGAGGGTGAGGTGGTGCTAGTACTGCTCACTTTGCTTATGCTGAGACATGGCTTCAGTTCTTGATGACATGCAATAAGTAAATATAATACATTTTAGATCAGCACATATTTAGTTGCAGCTCATAAAAATATGGAAAAGTGATTATAGTTAGGAGAGGATAGAAAGAGCCAGTTGAATAACAGTTGCTTGAAATTAAACATGTTGGGTGGGAATTTAGTAGCACTTATCATTTGAGATGAGGGGAGAAGAGCCGTGGTCTCAGCTTTCACCATAGATGCACTTGAGATGCTTAGTAAATCCCCCCATTGTTTTCTCAGTAATGCATTGGACAGATGGGTGTAATTAACAGTCTAGTTTTGGTTGTTCCCTAAATTTCAACCACACAACCCACACTTCATTAAATGTATTCATTGTATCTTCAAAAGAGTGGGACATTCGTTCATTTTATAGCAATATAATCCAATTTTTTCCATGATGGATGGAAAATTCAGAACCCTCTGTTTAGCTATAAGAATTTGGAAGCTAAATATCAAAATTGATTTTGTCTTGAGAGAGTGATGTCACTGGTATCCCCAGCAAAACAGGTTCTATAGTTTCCTGTACTGGAACCTTGAACAGCTCAGAAGCCACATTGAGAGATCCCTGTGCAGATCTGTCTAACCCTAGGACATTCCCACCATATATGGAGAAATAAGAGATGGTCTTACAACCCCTGAAACAATTTGGGTCTGCAGAGCGCCTCCAATTTGCTATTCTTTCAGGGGTAAGATAGGTGCGGTGTAATACTTTATTGCAGTTTCAAGTATGCTATGCTTTGGAGAACATCTATAGATATTCCTCCAGGAGACCCTCCATTTTCTTCCTCCCAGCATTTTCCCATATTCTGCCTCCCAATCTTTGATATAAACGAGGTGTCCCATGTCAATGGGCTTAGTAAGTGAACCTCGCAATAAAAAAAAAACATGCCGGCTGATGATTAGCAAGTGGGTAATTGGAATGAACGAGAGCTGGGCAGCTCTTTAGCATTTTCTTAAATCAGGTAGCGATAACCCCCCTCTAGATTTATGTTTAAACATTATCACCTTATTAAATTCCATCCCCGTTAAATAAGAGGCTTCTACTTAAACCCTACGTACTGCAAAATTTCTCATAGTTACAACGCAAATAAATTAGCCCTGCTGCGAGCAAATTATGAGCTACTCAGCAGGGCCTTCCGTTGTGAACATCTGCCATATATGGACATGAGGAGTGACAGCCTGCGAGATGATCTCGCAGGCATCCCACATCTCATGCAATTAGGTGGCAGGGGGTCCTAAACGGACCTCTCGGCAGTCCCCCACATAAAGCCCTGCCATGGGGGGTACTCCAACTTCCCCCCGGTCACCTAAAATTAATTCCTCTCTATGTGCGGGAGAGTCCCCATCAGGACCCCCGAAGTGTACCACAATAACCCCTTGCAGTGGGGGTCCCCAATCGACACAGATCGATACACCCCCGCTGCACTTAAATTTTAAAATGTCACACCTCACAGGTCCTTAAAGGACTCACGCTAAAAAATATTAACCCCCGGCCAACTAAAATTAACCCCATAACTCATGGGGTCAATACAGAGCCCCATATTCACTTAATTAACTCTGTCACTCATGAGGGTCAATACAGACCGACATAAGGCCTTAATTAACCCTGTCACTCATGAGGGTCAATACAGACCCCCATAAGCCAATAATTAACCCTATAACTCATGGGGGTCAATACAGACCCCCATAAGGCCTTAATTAACCCTGTCACTCATGGGAGTCAATACAGACCCCATAAGCCCAATAATTTACCCTATAACTCATAGGGTTCAATACAGACCCCCATAAGGCCTTAATTAACCCTGTCACTCATGGGGTCAATACAGACCCCCATAAGCACTTAACCCTATAACTCACGGGAGTCAATACAGACCCACATAAGGCCTTAATTAACCCTGTCACTCATGAGGGTCAATACAGACCGCCATAAGCAAATAATATAACCCTATAACTCATGGGGGTCAATACAGACCCCCATAAGGCCTTATTAACCCTGTCACTCAAGGGGTCAATACAGACCCCCATAAGCAATAATTTACCCTATTAGACTCATAGGGTTCAATACAGACCCCCATAAGGCCTTAATTAACCCTGTCACTCAGTGGGGGTCAATACAGACCCCCATAACACATAACCCTATAACTCTACGGGTGGGGGCAATACAGACCCCCATATGCACTTAATTATCCCTGTCACTCATGAGGGTCAATACAGACCCCCATACAGACCGCCCCATAAGCACTTCACCCTATAACTCATGGGGGTCAATACAGACCCCCATAAGCACATTAATTAACCCTGTCACTCATGAGGGTCAATACATACCCCCATAAGGCCTTATTAACCCCTGTCACTCAAGAGGGTCAATACAGACCCCCATAAGGCCTTTATTAACCCTGTCACTCATGAGGGTCAATACAGACTCCCATAATGCCTTAATTAAACCTGTCACTCATGAGGGTCAATACAGTCCCCATAAGCCAATAATTAACTCTGTCACTCATGGTGGGTCAATACAGCCCCCCATTAGGCCTTAAAATACCCCATAACTCATGGGGGTCAATACAGACCCCCAGAAGCCAATAATTAACCCTATAACTCATGGTGGTTAAAATAGACCCCCATAAGGCCAATAATTAACCCTGTCACTAATGGGGGTCAATAAAGATACCCATAAGCCTCTATTTAACCCCATCCTTCCCATAAGGGTATATTATGACCCTTATGGGGCTGTTAATACCCGAACATTAACCACATAAGTGCCATGACGGTCCTCAAGGACCATCATGACACTAACTACCAACACTAAACTATAACCCCCAATAAACCATTGAATCTAAACTAACCCCCTTTACATTAATCTATTAACACTTACACTACCTACCTACACTACCTACCTACCCCTAATAACCCCCCCCCACCACTCTAATTACAGAAAATAAAAAAAAACTGGTCATCACCTAAAAATAAAAAACCTACATTACAGAAGAATAAAAAAATACATACAACCCCCCCCCACACTACAGAAGAGAAAAAATTACACACCTGAAAAGGAAAGACATACACAATACAATACATACATACAATACATTACAATACATACAATACATTACATACAATACATTACAATACATTACATACATTTCATGAGTGACAGGGTTAATTATTGGCTTATGTGGGTCTGTATTGACCCCCTTGTGTTATAGGGTATAATTATTGGCTTATGGGGAGGTCTGTATTGACCCCCATGAGTTATAAGGTTAATTAAGGCCTCATGGGGGTCTGTATTGACCCACATGAGTTATGGGTTAATTATTGGGTCATGGGGGTCTGTATTGACCCCACATGAGTGACAGGGTTATTGAACAGATTATGGGGGGTCTTTATTGATCCCCATAAATTCCAGGGTTAATTAAGGGATTATAGGGTCTGTATTGATCCCTATGAGTGACAGGGTTAATTATTTCTTATGGGGGTCTGTAATGACCCCCATGAGTGAGGAGGGGGTTAATTATTGGCTTATGGGGGTCTATATTGAACCCCATGAGTGACATGGTTAATGAATGGCCTTATGGGGTCTGTATTGACCCCCATGAGTTGACACGTTAATTATTGGCTTATGTGGGGTCTGTTTTGAGACCCCCATGAGTTATGGGGTTAATTTAAGGCCTTATGGGGGTCTGTATTGACACCCATGAGTGACTAGGGTTAATTATTGGGCTTATGGGTGTCTGTATTGACCCCCAATGAGTGACAGGGTTAATTATTGGCTTATGGGGGTCTGTATTGACCCCTATGATTTATGGGGTTAATTAAGGCCTTATGGGGGTCTGTATTGACCCCCATGAGTGACAGAGTTAATTATTGGCTTATGGGGGGTCTGGATTGACCCCATGAGTTATGTGGTTATTTAAGGCCTAATGGGGGTCTGTATTGACTTATGAGTTATGGGGGTTAATTTTAGTTGCCTGGGGTTAATATTTTTTAGTGTGAGTCCTTTCAGGACCTTTACGAGGTGAGAAATAAAAAAATGTAAATGCTGCAAGGGGTTAATTTGGGGGGCTGCGGGTTCCCTATGGACCCCTGCAGCAAGGGGTTAATTGGGGAACACTTTGGGGTCCCGATGGCGACCCCCAGCATAGAGAGGGTTAATTTTATTTGCCATGGCCGGGATTGTTAATAGTGTGCCTTGGGCCCTTTAAGGAGCTGTGGCGGGTAATTTTAAATTTTAAAATGCAGCGGGGGCCTGATCTATGCAGATCGGTGATCCCCCTGCAAGGGGTTAATGTGTGGGGGGGGGGGGGCTGCAGGAGTCCGTATAGGGACCCCTGCAGCATGGGGATGTGTATAGGGAGGGGGAGCCTCACACGGCTGTCTTGGGCTGCTCTGAGGCAGGCACTTAGAGGCTTTCGGATCTCTTGCTGGCACTTTTTGTGCCCGTAGGGATTCTTCTGAGGTGTGAGATTCACCTCATAGATTTAATGCTTGCGTGTGACTCTCTGAGCCCTATTCTCAGCCATTTTTCTGAGTCATCTCGCAAAGCATGCTGCGAGGCATTCAGTCCTTGCAAACAGCAAAAAAAACTGCCTTTGCGAGGACCGAGAGAACTACAAAGTGATAGTTTAATAAGGCCCGATTTTTTTATTAATTCTTGTCGGCTTTCCAAGCCAAATAAACTTGCAAACTTTGAAACCCATTTAACTCGGAGAGAATAACAGGCAGAGGTATGGATCTGAATAGATATAAGAGTTTTGGAAGCATATTAATTTTAAATGCATTAATTCTACCCTGCCAAGATATTGGAAACCTGCCCCATTTTATCAGGTCTTGACTCAAAGATTTAAATAACGTGTGATAGTTTTCCCTATATAAAGTTCCCAGATTAAAAATGATTTTGATGCCTAAATATTGAATATACTTAGGAACCCATTTAAAACAAAATCGTTCCCTTAAGGATTGTTTAAGAAGTTCGGGCATGGCAATAGTAATTGCCTCTTTTTTGGAAATGGGAAAAGTTTATGAACATATTTGTAAATTAATACAGCTTCAAGAGCTTATAATAAAAATCAGAAGTAGTTGGCAAGTAGAGCAAAGTAAAATTGGAGTTACGAGCTATGTTTTAACACGTAGCCACATTAAATTGGGGTTACGTTTTCAAATGTAGCCCGTACCTCCAATTTTACGTGTTACGGCTTTTAAATTAGTAATGCAGCCCACAGAGGACTTGCGGGTTAAGACGCAGGAGGGCCGGAAATAGCCTACAATTTGAGCTACGTTGAACTTCGCAGCCATAAATCCTTTGATCTCTCAAGCCTGTATGAGCTAAATTTCCAATCATGCTATTAAATTGCACCAAAGACTCTTGCAAGCAAGCCCGTAACACGCAAATGGAGCCCAAAGCCCAATGTGTGCTCAAACGGACCCGCAAGGGGTGTAAAGTCCAATACGTTAAATACTTGTAATGTAAATAAAAACACACTGCTGTACATTTATTAAAAGTGAAAGTGATATTAGGTCTTAGAGATTAATAACACAATATTCTCAAGCCCCAAATCGGCCCCAAAAAAAACTTTATTTAATGTTTGTATTCAGTGTTATATCGATCTCCCGCGAACAATGTGTTAATAAATATACTGCAACTCGCATGTAATAGAATATCATATTTACGGCTTTATTATTATTGCATTATTGTGGAATGTGGGTCCAAAAGCAACTTGTAATTGAAGCCTGTAGGATTTTAAAATATTCCCTCCCGTTTTTTCAGTGACGTAACCGGCTAATAAATCTCTTTTACCATAAACCCTAACTACGGTCTACCACTAATTGATCGTGTCCGCAAGGCCGCAAATTCAGTGTGTTCGACAATGAGCTACGATTTCTCAAAACCATAGCTCGCAGGTCCCTTCTAATTTTATAGAAATTTAACTGGGCCAAATTGGGAGTTACGGGGACTCGGAATTTAATATGGCCCACAATCGGAGACTACTAAAAGTGCTCATTGAAAAAAACTGTAACCTGTAAACCACAAATAATGGTCAAGGACCAGTAAAGAAGTGCTACTACTAGGTAAATTATCACGTTGCAGTTCTACACTTTGCAATCTTTTTTCCTCAAGTCATCTCAGGTGGAACACAGCAATTACAGGTAGTAAGCACTAAAGAAAAATATATGTTTGAAATCCTTAAGTATAGAGAATGAACTAAATTTTTTTAACTAACAGTAGCACTTTTACTGCACAAAAAAATATGGCCACACTAAACATTCTTTTAGTGTTTTACATCAGTAATGTTTTTCTGACCTATGTCTATTAGAAACATTTATAAAATATTCAACTTGTTCCACATTTTAAAAGGTACACACTGCAATGAAGTCCATAGTTCGGACATTTACAGAATCAAATGCTGATTTTGTAACACAATGTGAAATTATGTAGAATAAAGCTTGTAGTCTAATGAACAACCAGCAGAATTGTGTACAGGATAGATTCAGGGGCAGTATGACAGGTACAGCTGAAATACTGCCCACTACATCAGCAGGTGCACACCTCTAAAAAGTCTTAGATTACAACAGAATCACAAGGCTATATTGACTAAGCTAACTCAGAATTATGTTAAAACATGGGTTTGTCTTATTATAAAAATATGACCTGTTTATTCTGTATTTTTAGTATCAATATCACATCATACATTATTGTGTGCATTTCAGGGCAATATGATTTGTCATTGATAGTCATCAACTACTTTGTATTTCTGATATGCGTATGGCAGATGAGTTACAAAGAAGTTGCTATGTGATGTAGGCCATATCAGTAATTGATTATTGTTCTGTTTGATTGGTAGTACATGTATGCTCTTTGAAAGGTCTCAGGCATGTACGTGCACATTAAAACATTTAGAAGGGCCACAACCTGTGTCTCTTGCACTTCCTCAGCTATCCTCTTCTTGACTGGGCCCAGTGGGTATCATAATGGTGTTTCAAGCTTTTGATAACTCCAATGTGAACTCTTATAGTGCTGCCCTCTGCTGCCACCTCTCTCCAAATCCTTGTCCTCTGACAAGCTCCTCCTCTTCCTTCTTCCATCTCATTCCTGAAGATGAAGATAATGGCAAACTGCAATCTCAGTTCCTGGTAAAACGATGGAGAAGAAGTTGAGGCAGCGACAGGTTTTATTTCCCTGGCTCCAAGATCTCTGCAGATGTCTGCAGTCATGAAAATAAAGATTTTTTCTTCTGGGGAGAAAAGCAATGACAAGTCTGGAGAGGCTATTAAAAATAAAGATATTATACTCTCAAGAAATGCATGCATAGTTAGAACTATGGCATTACAAGTAGTAAGATATTTATATGAAAGCCGGACCATAAAGAAGGCTATGCACTGTAGAATTGACATCTTTGAATTGTGGTGTTGAACAAAACTGCTTAGAGTCCCTTTGATTGCAAGAAGCTCCAATCAATCAATGCTACAGGAAATCAAGTCAAGCTTGCAACTGGACTGTTTGATCATGAGGCTAAAGCTCAAACAACAACAATTTAAACTATGAGCTTTCGGGAGATCAGGCTTCGCAAATGTAGCCCGCTAGTTATTTTGCTATTCAATTGGCGTCTTTTTGCAGGCTCAGATCAGGTTACGGGCTACGGCATCCTATTCACTGCGATGGTTCATATTGCAAGTTAATGCCCCTCCAAGCTTTTGATCTATCACAACCGCAAGAGTTGCAAATGCTAAAATCGGAAATCGCTATTCAATTGCTCCGATTCCCCCTCTCTAACCTCTCCGTCAAGGCAAAAGTTGGCAAAAGTTGAACCACAAGTTACTGGTACCAAGGAGATCTCGCAAAGGGCTTAATGACATGTCCAGAGAACTTGAATGCTAATACAAATTCAATACTGCACTATAAATGATGGGGAACACAATGGATGACATTAGAATTAATTGCCACAACAGTCTCAAGCCCGTAAATCTGCAATATAAAATTACATTTTTATTGAGTAATTTTCATGGTTACAGTGCCTTGCAAAAGTATTCACCCCCTTGGCATTTTTCGTGTTTTATTGCCTCACAACCTGGAATTTACATGGGTTGTTTGAGACTTTGCATCATTTAATTTACAGAACATGCACACAACTTTGAAGATGTTTTTATTTATTTTTTGTGAAGCAAACAACAAATAGGACAAAATAACAGAAAAAGTAAATGTGTATAACTATTCACCCCCCTAAAGCAATACTTTGTAGAGCCACCTTTTGTGGCAATCACAGCTCCAAGTCACTTTGGATAAGTCTCTATGAGCTTGCCACATTTTACCACTGGGATTTTTGCCCATTCCTCCTTGCAAAACTGCTCGAGCTCCTTCAAGTTGGATGGTTTGCGCTTGTGAACAGCGATCTTTAAGTCTGACCACAGATTTTCAATTGGTTTGAGGTGTGGGCTTTGACTAGACCATTCCAACACATTTACATGGTTCCCCTTAAACCACTCAAGTGTTGCTTTAGCAGTGTGTTTGGGGTCATTGTCCTGCTGGAAGGTGAACCTCCGTCCTAGCCTCAAATCACGCACAGAGTGGTACAGGTTTTGCTCAAGTATATCCCTGTATTTCGCACCATCCATCTTTCCCTCAACTCTGACCATTTTCCCAGTCCCAGCTGCTGAAAACATCCCCATAGCATGATGCTGCCACCACCATGTTTCACTGTGAGGATGGCGTTCTTTGAGTGATGTTATGTGTTGGGTTTGCACCAGACATATCATTTTTTTTGATGACCGAAAAGTTCGATTTTAGTCTCATCAGATCAGAGCACCTTCCTCCATACATTTTGGGAGTCTCCTACATGCCTTTTCGCAAACTTAAAATGTGCCTTTTTTTTTTTTTTCTGAAAGTAATGGCTTTCTTCTGGCCACTCTGCCATAAAGCCCAACTCTATGGAGCATACGGCTTATTGTCATCCTATGTACAGATACTCCAGTCTCTGCCGTGGAACTCTGCAGCTCCTCCAGGGTTACCTTAGGTCTCTGTGCTGCCTCACTGATTTGGTGGGCGGCCGTCTCTTGGCAGGTTTGCTGTTGTGCCATGTTCTTTCCATTTGGTTATGATAGATTTGATGGCGCTCCTGGGGATCATCAAATATTTGGATATTTTTTTAAACCCTAACTCTGACTTGTACTTCTCAACAGCATTGTCCGTTACATGTTTGGAGAGTTTCTTGGTCTTCATGGCAGTGTTTGGTTAGTGGTGCTTCTTGCTTAGGTGTTGCAGCCTTTCAAAATAGGTGTGTATATGTAATGACAGATCATGTGACACTTAGATTGCACACAGGTGGACATCATTTCACTAATTATTTGACTTCTGAAGGTAATTTGTGGCACCAGAGCTTTTTATGGGATCATAACAAAGGGGGTGAATACTGTACATACACACATGCCAATTTTCTGTTTTCTATTTATAAAAAATAGTTTTATGTATATATTTTTCTCATTTCCCTTCACCAACTTAGACTATTATGTTCTGAACCATCACATAAAATTCAGATTAACAAAACATTGAACTTAAAGCTGTAATGTAACAAAAAAGGTAAAAAGTCAAGTGGGGTGAATACTTTTGCAAGGCACATTGGCTTCATTCATATTTAATATTTAGTGATTTGCGGGTCTGATCGCATATCGGACCCAAAAAAGTTATTTGATTGACATACTCATTCACCTCCATCAGCCTTTTTAAATTCAGGCTGCGGGCTTGAAATGAAATTTGAGCTGGGCATGAGTTACAGGCTTTAGACGCAAGCCCGTAAATCTTAGCCGCGGTCACAAGCTGTAAAGGGGAATAACGCCAATCAAAAGCAGTCTAGACAAATTTGATTGACAGTGGGAGCTTATAAATTTGATTGACACACGCCCATGTGGCAAATGTGTTGTAAATTTAATTGGAAGTAGCATGCAGGTCCAGGAGCTGGTAAGTGTTTATTGTGAGAAAGAGAGTGGGATTTGGTTGGAGAGAGGTAGATTGCGTTTATGATTGATTTATATTCTATCTCATACGGATTTACACTTAAGACTTACACATATTTGCAGTACTCATAGGTTAAAGAACACACATAGAGACATATAGAGTTAGGACACCCCACCACCAAATCCCCCACCATCCCATCCCCCACACTCCATTCCCCAACACTTATTAATAACACATAGCACATACATTCTTTTTCTTTTTTTTTCTTCTTTTAATTTTGGTTGATGATGGAGGGAGGAGGGAGGAGGGGAGAGGTGGGTAGAGTTGGGGAGGAGGAGAGAGAGTGGCAGGAGGTCATGGGGAGTAGAGGTTGGGAGGAGAAGGTGAGGAGAGGAGGGAGAGGAGGGAGGAGGGGAGGGAGGAGAGGAGGGCAAGGAGGGAGGAGAGGGGGTGAGGAGGAAGGAGAGGAGGGTAAGGACGGAGGAGAGGAGGGAGGAGAGAAGGGCAAAGAGGGAGACGAGTAGGGCGAAGAGGGAGGAGAGAAAGGGGAGGAGGGAGAGGAGGAAAGTGCAGTGGTGGGTGGTGGAAGGGGGCCCCGAGCACCAAGCACATCTAGATGAGGGACAGAGGGTAAAGGGGGCCTGATCCCAGGAAGGTTGGTAGTTACGGGAAGGGACAGGCCACAGGCACAGGTCAGGGAGGCCAGGGTCCCTGTACACATTCGAGAGGGCAAGAGGCTAGGGGCAAGCAAGAATGTGGTCCTCCTCTGTGCCATCTGTGGCCGCCATGTCATTCTTGCAGGGGGGAGGGAAGTGAAGCCTGGGCCTAGGGCTCAGGCTTGGAAGGAGGTAGCAGCATAGATTACTGCAGTCAGCACAGCGCCAAGGGATGAGAGGTCCGTGAAGCATTGCTTTGATGACATCAGGAGGCTGAGGAGGATGATGTCCAAGGAGGAGCAAGAACACGCAGTGACCTATAATGAGTGGGAGAGGGTCGCAAGGGAGCTTCTGAGACCGCTTCTGACTGGAGCTTCAGGCCCAGTGGCCTAGTAGGACCCAGCCTCCACGTCTGGTGAATATGACATACACCAATATGCCACTACATGGGCATCACACACACTACACATGTACATGATGACCAACAAGGCCACTGACATGTCAGCTATATGGAATTACCAAGAGATAGATGGATGCATCATTAAATCCATGAAGATGACAAATCACTGTCATTCCTGGGCACCACAACAGTATTGAAGCAATAGAGAGTCCATGTACTGATATGCCCACTGCAGCCTATGCAGTTACAGACCGCAGCCGGTATCAAGATAGTGTTAGGAGCCAAGAGCGATCAAGACCATAAACCAAATAATAGATTAAATCTAGCATATGATAGCTAATCTGAGTTGCAATGAGGAGATTCATCCATGTTCAAGCCTAAATGTCAGATAGCTAGGAATGAACAAATAACAATGTATTATTCATCATACTAATGACATGTACCTTTCTTTTCTATCTCTCAGCATCCAGGAGGAGGTCTGGGTCCAGGGGTGAGCCGGTGGTGGGGGCGTTGGCCCCCACCAAGCAGGAACCAGCGCAGGGGGAGGAGGAAGGATGAGGGTCAGAGGGCCCAGGCTCTGAGGAGGGGGGTCATTTTTTTTGGGGTGGGGGTTGGGGGTGGGGGAGGGTCACCCCCTGGACCTATGCCCACACCACTGGGATTTGACCCCACTATCTCCCTTCTCGAAAGACTGTGGATTTCGCCGGGGCCCTCCAACTTGCCAGACAGCCAGTCACCACCTCCTTTCCCACACAGCAGAGTGCTGGCCCGGCCGCACCCGCCACCTGGTGCACCGACACCACAACCACCAGCATCATCCCTGGCTCCAGCCGGGCCCCAGTCCTCCCCACTCCATCACTGACACCTCCTCAACCAGCCCTGCGATGAGGACCTCCATCCCCACCACCACAGTCCCCATTAAGCCAGGCTGAGCAAGTATAGATGCTCTGCCAGTTATGAGGAGTTGATGCGCAGCCTGGGCAGGTGCTCTAGGGAGGAGAGGAGACATCATACCTGGTCTGGCTGCTAAGGTTGGGACTCGTTCCCAACCCTCCTCCTCTACCCCGGAGGCATCCCCCAGCCATCAGCAGCCCGGCCCCTCTGCTCCTTCCACCATGCCTGTGCCCCCTCAAAGCGTGGTTCTACTGCCTCCCCGCCTGCTGTTGAGAAGAGATGCTGCAGTACCTATGATTTTTTCAGGCCTTATGTTTTAGGTTTCTTTTGTTTTTAATTTGTTTTGTTTGAGGTACAGTGCAGGTCCATGAAGGCATTTTCTGCATCTGCAAGCACTGTGGAGGAAATGTATGATGAAAGGTTTTCTCTGTGCTTCTCAGGTAGACATTCCTTCAATGACAGCCCCCCTTAACATGTTGCTCCCATAATCTTAAAGCTATCATATAGCCAAATATCTCAGACATGATTGTTATTATCTTCAATGTAGACTAATACCGCTATGGTGGTGGTCTTGAAAAGTCTCACAATGGCATGTTAATGATAGCCAACATTAATATATGCACTAATGAAGCATGTGAGTCTGATCTCAATATCAGTCTGAGAACAGATCCTTGGATCTGATGTAAGTAACAGTGAATCTGGCTACTGACCTTTGTGTCCTCTCTGTATTAATGGGTATTTTACCATATTACCGATTATCCAGAGAAATTGGATAGGATTACACAGTCCAGAGGTTGAATCATCTGTTTTATTGAGCAGATCCAGACAAGTTGTAAGTGCTATGCACAATAATGGTTTCTTCAATTAAATGAAGTGATTTGTGATGATCCTTTTTTTCGTCAGATTCTGGTTGCAGTGGTGTAGTGACCCCATGTGATCCTAGTGGTTCTATGCATCATGCTTATTCTAGACTATCACATTACCCCCTGTAGGCATCCCCTTTTTCCCAATAATAGCTCTTGCTCTCTCGGGACCAACCCACACCACACCCATGATATTAATGCACAGTCTTGCCCATTTCTGATTGCGGTCTGTGTATAAACTAAAGCTTTGTTATACCATTCTAACCGTGTCAGTGTGTTTTCAATGGTTGGGGTTATGAGACATCCACATGCATCACACTAGTGTCACATTCCTATAGATGTAAACTAATGAGCCCTAGTTAATATGCAACAGATAAATACATATAAAAAGTAATATTAGTCACAATAGCATTAGATATCATATAATACAAAATATCAAATCTAATAATAACTAGCGACTTGACCATCAAAAAATGACGGTCAATAAAATTTTAATGCTTGAAATGCTGTTTGTGACACTATGTGATACTCTAACACTCTGAATCTTTTTCTTATCTGCAAAGTAGTACAAAAATGAATCTAATTTTTTTTTTTAACAATGTACTGTTCAACCATATTAAACTATTTAATTGTCATGTATCGAATAATAATATAACAATCCATAACATTTGTCAGAATGCGTATTGTGAACAATTACATGAAGGTTTCTAATATAAAACTTATATTGTAAACAGTGGGTAATGATTTTTGTTTAACAATACTAACATGAAATCGTTTAACTTTCTTCAACCATGACAGAATGCTTATTAACATAAAACGTCTATTTAAACTCGTGGTAAAGCACATAGGTATTGAATCCAGAGGAAGGCAAACAGTAAAAAAAAAACATTGCAATTTAGCCAATTGTCTCATTAAATGGTGATCGGATTACTCCCTGGATGAATCCTTTCTATTTAATTATACATTGAATTTTGTTAACAAATGTTTCTGCTGCAAATGACATAAATCTTTAGTAACATTTAATAAATAAACTTTTCAAACTTTTTAACATACAATGATAACAATGCAAACATTAACATAAGATAACAACATTTAACCTGAATTTATTTTAAACTAAAGTGATCTTGAATATTGAATCCAGAGGAAGGCAAATGTAAAAAAATAAAATTTCAACTTTGTAAATTTGTTGAAAGTATTGTCAAAAGGCGCTCATCGCGAGGCCAGTAAAGTAGAGGGGGAGACTCCCATTGTGTGGCAAACAGCATTGCCAGGCTTAACTTTTTATTGCCGACATTTTTGACGGGCAAGTCGCTAGTGTGTAAATATTTTCCACAGTTTACTTGTCTTGATACATGATTCAATGATATCAGTTCTATTTCCATGTGGCATAACAGGTAATGTTTGCCTAAAATCTCCTCAACAACATAACCTTTCCACCAAATGGCAAATTATTATCCAAACTTCTTTTAAGAATCCATCAATACATTGCAAAGCATGACATGACATCATTGTTGCCTTATCTATGATAATTAATTTACTTTAAAAAAATGTTTTTTGCTTGTAAAGAATTCAGTCGAATATCTGACACTGATGTTTCAAAAATGGGAACTCTCAGTTTAAATCCACTATGCACAGTTCTACCACCTTCTAACAAAAGTGCTGTAATTCCAGTTGTTGCAAATGGCATTGCTATCTGACCCTGTGCTTGAATGTAACTCATCATACAATTATACAGATACGTTTTCCTGATCCACCAGGGCCATCTAGATAGAAATAACGGTCTTTGACCATTTCATCATCTGTAGCATTTGTGATGGCATTAAATGCTTGTAATTGTAAAGTATTTAAAGTTGTCAGTTTTTCTTCTGTTTTTTTGCTTTTGTAGCTCAGTGTCATAATCATCAAAGTTGATGTCATGTATCAGGTAAGTCCTGGATCAGGCAAATTAAAACTTGCACAATTTAATCCATGAGCAAAAAATATTCATTAAAGTTTTTAACAGTGCTAGTGGCTCATTGTAACGTTTCAAGAAGTCTTCGGACGTATTTAATTTAAATGTTTCCCACAAAGTAAATGCATCAGGTACATTGAAAAAGATGCAAAGGAACGCAAATGGTTCTCTCATTTGCTTTGGCATTTGACATAGTGCTGCTTCTTACAGACACCTCTCCCATTCTGTAGCATCTGCTATGAAGTTTTGATGTCTTGCAGCTAATAGGAAAGTCTCATAAACTATGTCATTCATTGTGCGTAAATGTTCAAAACTTTGTGCACCGGGAACATGTAAAAGAAGTAATCTTAAACTGAAACGATCAATGTCTCTTGGACTGACGGTATAAATTTGTGGTATAATTTTATGCATATCTCTTTTTCGTTGTCGCCATAGACTATTTACAAATACATAGTGATATGGAATCTCAATGTATAAAAAATGTTGGCCTGCGTGTCCTGTCAGTTTAATTTAAACCATGCAGTAAGTGTTGTATCTCTGTGTTCACTTTGAGCTAAGGCAGTTCTTTCATTGCCTGCAGCAAAGCAAACAAACTGACTTTGCGGCAAATGTACAGCTAATCGATACACAGCATGTGACCGATCATGCATCTCAAATTTCAGAAGCCGCCACATTGCTTCCGGAGCACTGACATAGCGAGCATCTAAATAATTAGAAAGTTCATCATGTAAAATTGGATTTTCCTTTTCAGCTGCTGCTCCTTGCACAACAACAGTTGCTGCATTATATCCTTTGTATATATATTTATACACATATTTGATGGATTTAATAGAAGTGCAAGCTTCAACATTTATGTGTGCATTGTACTTCATGAGCAAATGTGGATTGTATGGAAAAACATATCTATTATCAACCTTTTGTCCACTGGTAATAGCTGTTTGTCCTTGTCTTCTTTTATACAAGGGGTATCCATCACAATTAGAATAAGTTTGCATTTGAAATAGTTTTGGAAATTCTTTTGTACATTTTTTTTTCCATTCATGGTGAATTTAGATTCATATCTCCACATGGCCCATGAATCATTCTGTGTGTCACAATCTCAAATTGTTTTAAATATTTTTCTGGATGTGGCAATTCAGCAATAATGACTGAATCTACTCTGTCTGCAGTATTCAACTTATCTTTTTCCTGCAGGATTAAAAGTATGTGAGCATGTGGCAGTCCTCTTTGTTTAAATTCAATGGTATAAACAAAAGACACACATTTTCCAAATTACTGTGCTTTAGTTATATAATGTATTCATGAATTGAGTTTGATTTTGAATACTCTTGCCACTAAATTTGGTCGGTCAGAAGTAGTTTGTCCCAGATTCAAATTTTCCTTGATCTCTGGCCATTGTGGATTACATGTGACTGTAATGAATAAATCTGGTTTTCCAAATTTTGTGACAATAGCCATGGCATCATTATATCTTTCTCTCCTATTGCGAGGAGATCCTTTGAAAGTGGATGGCAAAATGATTGCTCTTACAGGTGGAATGTCTCTGTTGGTAGCCAATTCAGCGACATAATCCATCAATCCACAATACTGTTCTACTCAAAGCTTCTTTTGTTGAAATTTAATAAAATGTTAATTATTTGCTTCAACTTGTAGATATGAATCAATAATCAATTGCTGTGTGAGTTTGCCCCTGCATAAAATTGGATTAAAAGAATCCTGAAAAGCAGTATGTGACACTTTATATTCCAGCATAGAAATATTGCATCTAACAAGAACTTTACTATTGGGATAACATTGCAATTGTAATTTTGGTTCCCATCCAGGTTCACCATTTGGAAAGAAAATGGGATATGTTATTGGATCTAAATTACAACTTATTATATCTATGTTTATAAAAGGTTGTTCTTCATTGCATGGATATATTCTAATAATCCGCTGAAAAGGTGGCTCACCATCTTCATTTTAAAAGACCATGGCAACCTCATTTACTGTTGGTCAGTGTTGCGATCTTTTTAACACCATATTTACTCTTGGCATTTTCAATTGATGTCTTTGAGCATGTTGCTGTTGTTCTTTTTCAACCTGTGCTAATTGTTTGTATGCTTGACTGTATGGGTTGTTGGCCACAATTTTATCCAGCTGTTCAAAGACTATGCGCAAACACTGTTTATTTTTTGAAAGCGTCATTCTTTGTTCAACAGCTTCCATTGTATCTAAGACATATAACTGTGCTAATTTCCTTTGCTCTCCTTCTTGTGGGTGTAAATGTGAGGTTCGGTGGTCAATTTGTCCTTGAACTCTAAAACAGTCAGTAAGGACCATGTCCTGGGACATTTTCTGCTAATGTAGCACCCATTAAAGCAAATGAAATTGCACTGAATGTCGCTCATGATACTTTGTAAGTAATCTGTAAATGTGTGTCTTTGTGGAAGTCTTACCTTTCCTTTATGACAACTAATGAAGTCTCCGTCAGTTGGTCTTTCCTTTAGAAAATGATAGGCCCCACAAAACTGATAAAAAGCATTAAGTAATTGTAACAGGGCGCCCCCTTCTGTCGGGGTTTGCGTCCTGCACTTTCTTATCTTTCTTTATACAGGGAGGAAGACACAGCAGGCTTGACAGAGTTTTACTGCTATTTATTGGTCAGCACAAAAACAGAACAAAAACAGTGCTTATCTTCAGCAAATAAAATAAATCCTGCATAAACGTGCTTACTATACTCAGGAACGCCCTGACTATATCCGGCCAGCTTCTCTGGCTCCGGAGAGTGCCACCTTGTGGCCAGGATGCAAACAGTCTCTTATTTTTGTTATGTCGCCACCTTGTGGCCAGGAAACAAACAGTCTCTGATGTCTTTTCCCCTACGGCTTCTGCCAATAGTGGGTGAAGCATAGGGCCCACCCTTTCTCTCCCTTGCTTCACCCCAGGGACCCTTGACACCCTCTTGTAATGAGGGACGGTTATGCTTGCTTAGCACTCTCTTCTCCCTGGGGCATTTGTAATCCTTTTTCGGGTGTGCTCAAAATACATGCAGGTGGCACCAACCTTTTATTCCTTATTCCTTCCAGCTTCTTAGGGATGGTGTCTTCAGATAATCCTATCTCTGTGGAATATCTCCAATACCACAGAAGTCTTCTCTGTGCGCAAACTCTGGAACTCCGCAGCCTTCCTGACTGTCTCGCTCCAGCACAAATCCCAGCTCTTAGGATCCCCGCTGCTGAGCTGTCCAGGGCTTTCACACACACCTCACGGCTCTTAGGCCCAAGCCTAAGTGAGAGAAACTCCACCCATCTCTCTGCTGCTTTTAAAAGCAGTTCACAGCTAGGCTGCTTCCATTTAGCCACTGATAACTGAATGGAATTAACCCCTTTCATTCTCTTACAGAGCTCTCTTGTGACCCCTAGTGGCACTCCATCACATATCCTCCCCCTCAGCTCAACACCATGTAGTTGAGCTACATGAGCCGAGAGGCCGTAAACGCTCACTTGTAACCTTATATTCCTCTTGTCTTCTCGTCTAAGGGGCTCATCTTCATAGGGCATAATATTCTCTGGTGCAACTATGCAGTATGGGCTTGGGTCTTGCTCTATTCTCTTGAGCTCAACAGCACGCGTACTTCCATGCGCCAGGAGAACTTTCCCTTCTTCAATTTCTTTTAATAGGACCTGCAGTTCAGATAATTCTGCAGAGAGCGATTTGGCTGTATCATTTCTCTCACAACCGGTTTCTTTTACATAATCTTTATAACGATTTGCCTTGAGTTCCTTACTCTTATGTTTCCCTTCTTCCAAATCTTTTTCTGCTTTCTGGGCAGTAGGTTTGTCCTCCTCATCAATGGGTTTCTTTTCAGGTTTACGCTCTTCAACTTCAACGGCCTTGACAGAGGGACGTGAAATTCCCGGCGACCGTCTTAATGTCTGGCCTATGCTTTCCTCGGCTTCAGGCTCCTCAGCTTCTGCAACTGCGGAAACCAAAAATAATGCGTCACCTCTCTTCCTCTTGTTGGAGACCCTGATTGTCAACTTGAGACCATCTTTCTGCCTCTCCGATGTCATTTCCTTCCCTTCTGTTCCACTGTTTTCATCTTCAGGAACTAACTTAGATCTATGCTTATTTTCTTAAACCTGGAGCTTGCTTCTCTGATTTTGAAGACTTCTCTACTTCTGGAGTTGCAGCTCCATCCTCTGTCAATTGAGACTCAACTACTGAGTTTGCTCTGTCAGTCTGCTTGCTCTCGTTGGGAGGTAATTTATCTTTATGTTTATTTTTTGAAGTACTTGTTTTCTTCTCAGTTTCAGAAGATTTTTCAGTATTAAGTGATTTTGTCTCCCTTTTTGTTGATGTTTCAGGTTGCTGCTCTGTATCACACTGATCCGCTATGGTTGGTGAAACCTTTGTTTCCCTGCCTTCTTCTGGCTGATCTATCACAGCTGACTCCGTATTTTGCTTTGCACCACTCTCAACTTTACTAGATGCTTCTTTGCCTACACTCGCTCTCTCTTTATTAGAGACAGAAATAATGTCTTTCTTTTTCTCTGTCTCTTCATCCTTGGCACTGGTTTTGTTTGAATCGGTCTTACGCAGCTCTTCTTTTGAAAGTACTTTTTGGTTTGATTTTTCAAGAGATGAAGTAATGTGATCATTTCCAAGATCTGGGGATTTTTCTAAATTCTCTGAGCTTGAAAGCTTACTGTTCTCTTTGAGGTTATGTAGACTTTGGTTTACGTCACTCTCTAAGAGATCTTTCAGATTTTTCACAGTCTCTTCCATAGCAAGCAATTATTCTTTTAGGTGAAGGATTTCTTCTGTCATTACCTCCTTCCCAGAGATTCTCTGTTCATAAAGCCGTAACTGGTTGTCCTTCTCAATTAATTGCGTCTTTAGAGACTCCATTGTGGCTGCGTGCGTCTTACTTTGCGCCTCATTCTCAGTGTCCAGATTCTGGCATTTAGCAATTAGATCAAGGATGGTTGCATCCCGTTCTTGCACTTTAGCTGCCAATTCTGATTTTTCCATTTTTAGCTCCTCGGATGTGGCAAAACTTGATTGAAGACCTTTCTCCAGAGTCTCAACAGCTTGGTTTAAAGAGTTTAATTCTTGTTCATTTGTGGATTTGTACTCATTAAACACATTAAGAGTTGACTCTCTCTCACTAATCACCTTATTGTGCTCTTCCCTTAACTGAACCATCTGCTGGGCCTTGCTCTCCAGTTTTCTGGTGAAATTTGTTAGCTTGTCCTCAGTTTGCCTCAATATACTGCTTAGATTGTCCACTTGGCGGTTGAGTCCAGCTATGTTTTGTCTTGATGACTCTTCATTTATTTGCATGTCTTCAATCACCTGTTCCTTCTGCCTCTTCTCATCTTCTACCCGATATTGGAGTCCCTCAAGCTCCTTGTCCTTTTGCGTTAATACTGTTTTCAGCTTGGAGATTTCCAGTTTCAATGTGGTTATTTGACAAATCAGCTGCTCCTCTTGAGTTTGAGCCGCTTGGTCTTGTCTCTCCTTCTGTACAGTGTTCTCTGAAAGGGATGTCTGCAGATTGGTAATTATTCCCTCTAGCTGCAGTTTCTCAGAATCAAACCGGGCTCTCTGGGTTTCTAGTTCTGCATTGGTGGAGCTCTTCTCTTGTTCTAGCTTGGTGATCTGTACTTGGAGGGCTGTACACCTAGCAGTGATTTCAGCTATTTCCTGGGTCAATCCTTCCATCTTCAGGATGTCCCCCATGCGCTCTCCTTGTTCTTGTATATGGTTCTCCCCCATATTTTCCAGCTTAGACTTGGGAGGACTCTTCCTCTGCTCCCAAATAGGCATCAGTTTATCATTCCTGTAGGACACTCTGTAGTCCTCAAATGCAGGCATCCTCCGCCATTCAGGAATATAGTCTGGCATCATCTTTACCTCTCGCCGGTCTGGTTTGGTATGACACATCTCCAGGCTCATATGTCCTGTCTGGGACAGTGTGTACTCCTTGAGTTTTTCCGCATTGCGGTCAGCCCGTTTCTTTTCTCTGTTATAAGCAGCTTCCACTTCTCTGAACTGGTTTTTTATCATCTCTAAGTCGGTTGCACTTTGCGAGCAGCTGGCCTTTTCCACTTGAAGTGAAGACTCAAGGTCCAGGATCCGCAACTGGATAACTTCAGAGTTAACCTTAGACTCCCGATGGGCTGCTCTTTCCGATTCGATATCTTCTTCCAGTCTTTTTACTGTGTGTGCTGCTGTCTCCAGTTCCAGAATCAGTCTCTCCTCTTTCTCACGACTGTATTCCAGCTCACTCTTCTGACGTGAGAAGTTATCCATGGCGACATTTTTCTCTGCTTCCATTTCATGTAGCTGCTTGTGCAACTCTTGAACCTTCCTGTTTTGGGACTGGATAACAGATTCCATTTCTTTCTTCATCTCCTGCTCTCTCATCTGAAGCTCCTCAATCTTAACTTTAAATTGTCCTTGGAGCCTTAAAGAATGCCGTTTCTCTTCCTCTAAGGCCATTCTGTCTGCACTAGCAGGCTCTTTTGCTTTCTCAGCAATATCTGTTACTGTCTCTGCAGTTTCTTTTGTGTACTCTGCATTCTCATCAGCAGCTCCTGCCGTCTCTGTGGCGGCTCCTGCCGTCTCTGTGGCGGCTCCTGCCGTCTCTGTGGCGGCTCCTGCCGTCTCTGTGGCGGCTCCTGCCGTCTCTGTGGCGGCTCCTGCCGTCTCTGTGGCGGCTCCTCTGTCAGCCCCCCAGTTCCTTGCTTGTCTATCTTGGACAATATCACCAAATGACTTCTCAACGCCAAGCTCCAATGGGGTGTCCATAATATTTGGATGGAAATCTCTCCTTGTCATGCCAGTCGCACCTTTCTCGTGTGGTTGAAGTATAGGAGAACTTCTCCGGTTAGCTTGTTGCACCCCCAGCGCCTTTATGCTGGCTGTAAAGTACGCCTTCTGTTCATTCTGGGAGTCTTTCCTCATCCTCTCATCAGGGAACCCGTACTCTGGCCTGTGGTAGAGATGGGCATGCTTTTCTTTGGTATTCCATCTTCTATCATCAGATTTTTCCCACAGACAGGAAGGGGCCTGTCCAAATTGGGAGACTTCCCCTCGGTACTGTAACTTCTCCTTATTACAACTCAGGTTCTCTTTGTTCTTATATTTCTGGGTACTGATTCTTTGTGCTCTGACATCCCGGGTAACTCCAACTCTGGCAAGGATCTCAGCTTTGAGGTCATCATAATTTTCTTTCTTTTCTTCATTCAAGCTCAGATAAGCTTTCTGAGCTTCGCCCGTCAAATACGGGGCAATGAGGCTGGCCCAGTACTGTTTGTGCCATGCCTCCCTAATGGCTGTTCTCTCAAAAATGGTGAGGTATATGATCACATCATCATCCTCTGTCAGCTCCCAAAGAATTTCATTGGCTCTAGCTCTGGCCGAATCTTTTCTATATTTGTCCAGTATAGCTTCATTCTGGGCTAACTGGATGGCCCACTTTCTAGTGAACTCTTGATGAGCAGCTGTGGCCTCTCTCATGCGGATTGTTTCCTCCTCGGCTTGTCGCTGCTGTTCCTGCTGTTGCTGCTGCAGTTGCTGCTGGTGCTGCTGTTGCTGCTGTTGCAGCAAGGCCTTCAGTATATCCTCCATCACTGTACTGTACTGTGGGCTGTCTTCTTGCACTCAGACACTTCACCATCCCACTTCTGACACCAGTGTAACAGGGCGCCCCCTTCTGTCGGGGTTTGCGTCCTGCACTTTCTTATCTTTCTTTATACAGGGAGGAAGACACAGCAGGCTTGACAGAGTTTTACTGCTATTTATTGGTCAGCACAAAAACAGAACAAAAACAGTGCTTATCTTCAGCAAATAAAATAAATCCTGCATAAACGTGCTTACTATACTCAGGAACGCCCTGACTATATCCGGCCAGCTTCTCTGGCTCCGGAGAGTGCCACCTTGTGGCCAGGATGCAAACAGTCTCTTATTTTTGTTATGTCGCCACCTTGTGGCCAGGAAACAAACAGTCTCTGATGTCTTTTCCCCTACGGCTTCTGCCAATAGTGGGTGAAGCATAGGGCCCACCCTTTCTCTCCCTTGCTTCACCCCAGGGACCCTTGACACCCTCTTGTAATGAGGGACGGTTATGCTTGCTTAGCACTCTCTTCTCCCTGGGGCATTTGTAATCCTTTTTCGGGTGTGCTCAAAATACATGCAGGTGGCACCAACCTTTTATTCCTTATTCCTTCCAGCTTCTTAGGGATGGTGTCTTCAGATAATCCTATCTCTGTGGAATATCTCCAATACCACAGAAGTCTTCTCTGTGCGCAAACTCTGGAACTCCGCAGCCTTCCTGACTGTCTCGCTCCAGCACAAATCCCAGCTCTTAGGATCCCCGCAGCTGAGCTGTCCAGGGCTTTCACACACACCTCACGGCTCTTAGGCCCAAGCCTAAGTGAGAGAAACTCCACCCATCTCTCTGCTGCTTTTAAAAGCAGTTCACAGCTAGGCTGCTTCCATTTAGCCACTGATAACTGAATGGAATTAACCCCTTTCATTCTCTTACAGAGCTCTCTTGTGACCCCTAGTGGCACTTCATCACAGTAATCCACAATAATGAGTGTCTACTTGTAGTGCTCTACTAAACACATTGTCATGCACTTCCTCAACATAGATATCATTACAACTTTCTATATCTACATTGGTGTCATGTGCCTGAACATTGGTGTCAATAGGCAATATTGTATCATTGGGCAATGGTTCACAGACATGTTTTTGTTTACTTTTTTGTTTCTTTGAAGCTCCAGCACACTCACTTTGTGCTTTCTTACTCATTTTTCTTTTATTTAAAAGTCTCTGTCGGTCTTCCTCTCTTAAGCGTTGGAAAGTTTCAGGTGACAGTGCATCTCTCCACCTTTGCTTCCTTTTCCTTGCCGCTCTTCTTTTGCGTTCAATGTTGTCTTCTCAATTATCCGCCATTGTATTATGGAATTGTAAATACAGGTGTAAGATGTAATGTTTTTTGTTCTGTACATATTGTTTGTAGCTGCTTTCAATCCAAAGTTAAATAGCATTAATTGAAGAATGCAAATATTTGAAAATCGTTTTAATTTTTTCTCTGCAATAAATGAAACAATTTTTTTGTTGTTTTATTGGCATACATTAAAAGCAAAGCACTGCACATATATATATTGATATATCTAATATCTAATTTTTGACTAATGAATTATTAAGTTATTAGTAAATGAATATATGTTACTGAATTAATCAAAAACTGAGATCAATGGTAAACCTAAAAAGTTAATTATATTGTCGTAAAGAAGATCAAACAGAAACAGCTATCATCAAATATAGATGTGGCCTAAAATAATGTTCAATTTGCCTAACAATGCAATTAATTTATTTATGATGTCTAATTTAGGTTCTTTAAAAGTTAATTAATTACGCATATATATATATATATATATTGCTATTTTTATTTGTTTTGTTATTGTAATGAAAAATTAAATAAGAAAAACCTCATTCATTTGCAAATTGTTCAAAGCAATAGGGCACTATGGCCCTCATTCAATTGCAATTTGCCCAATTGAATAGGGGTCTAAATAAGCACATAACATATTTTTTTAAAGAATTTTTTAGTTAGTAAACATCTATCCAAAAGCAAGGTTTTCACTAACTAAAAACTTATTTAAAAAAAAATATGTTATGTGCCTATTTAGAGCACTATTCAATTGGCCAAATCGCAATTGAATAAGGGCCTATATAAGCACATAGGCTTTTTTTTTTTTTTTTTTAAACCTTATTTTTGGATAGATGTTCATTAACTAAAATGTTCTGTAAAAATAATATGCTATGTCGTTATATAGAGCCCAATTACATTTTGCAAATTGCAAATGAATGAGTACCTAAATAAATATAGTTTCATGAATTAATCATTAAGTGTCATCAATCGCAAACCACAAGGGCATGCTGAAATCATATACCTGTGAACTTGCTGTTGTTTGTGTAAAAAATCCTTGTAAATTCACTTTCTGTCTTCAGTCAGGTGCAGAGATAAGTAACCTGTGAAATTACATGAAAATAATTTTTAATCATTCTATTCCATTTGTTCTTGATTGAATGAAGTCCATATATTTAAGTTCTTAGTAAAATGTACATGTTTTTGTAAGGCTTCTAACCCCATCTTTTTTTTTAAATATTATTATTAATTAATATTTCCAAAACAATGTACATAAATGAGCAGTAAGGCAGATATATAAGTGCATGTTAAAAATTGTTATTACTTTTATTGCATTTTTTTAATGATGACTAATTATTAATCAATTAAAATATTATTATGCGTTAATTAATCAATAACTGTTATCCATGTTACCAACCAAAAATGAAGGCTTTTTGTTCCATAACTACCTAATTAAATGATATACCTGTCAAGGTGATCTTTATGGTGTTCAAAGGCTGCAAACGTCACTCTCTGTGTTGAGTCAGCTGCAGAGACAATGAAACTGTGAAATAAGATTGAAATCATTTGTAATATTTTGCTTCATCCCTATCAGGCAATCTGCAGCAACACAGATATATTGGCATAGATGCAAAACATAAAAGCATATTCATCAATGTATTGTTAAATCAAACTTTTTTTTTTTGTAATGATTCCTAAGTATTAATTAATATATTAATATACTTTAATTAATCAATAAGTGTCATCAATTCCAAATCAAAAAAAGTTGAATCCTTTTTTTTAACTATGAGAACATAATTTAATGATATATCTGTAAAGATGATCCTTATGCTGTTGAAAGGCTTCAAACATCACTCTCTGTGTTGAGTCAGCTGCAGATACGCTGAAACTGTCAAATAAGAGTGAAAGCATTTGTAATATTTGGATTAATCCCTATGAGGCAATCAGCATCATCCTGGATATGTCAATTAATCTTAAAATATACATCTTGTTTGTGGTCCTTTTTTTTTATATTACTAATTACAAATTACAAAATTAATGTACATTAATAATCAATTAATCACTGACTAAATGTATTGTAAAGAGCTAAGTATTAATGTATTCGTAAACTAAAGGCATTGTTAAATAGCTAATATTTGTTTTCTTTTTTTTTCTTCTTTTTTTTTTTAATTAATTAATAAAATAATGCACATTAATAATTAATGAATCAATGAGTAAATGTCTTAGACATTTTTTTGCATTAATGTATTAATAAACTTTAAGGATTTTTTTTCTTAATGATTACTAATTAGTAATTAATAAATAAAAGTACATTATTAATTAAATATTCAATGAATTAATATATTACAAACAGCTAAGCATGAAAGTATTTCTAAACTAAATGAAGCGTAAATTCTTGTTTGCTCAACTTGTTTAACTAATATTATTTTAATTAATAATAATGAATTAATTATTGATTAATGATTATTAATATATTGTACCTTTTTGTATTTAATATTCATCAATCAGTATCCTGAAGAGCTAACAATCTCTTTTGATTTTCTGGTCACAGAAAATGTCCAGTGAGTGTCATCACCTGAGGAGAAAGTGTCAGTTCTGTGGCAAGTGTGCTCTATATATAGGCTGCGTGCGTTGCAGGCTTATTTTATGTCCTTCCTATTAGTATTTTTCTATCGTGTACGTCGCTGGCTGTGTTTTGCGCGGTACGGGGTCATGTAGCCTCGTTTTTATTTTTTTCAGCCGCTATTTTTTTTCTTGCTTAGTGCCAAAACTACTTAAATTCGACCTAAATTCATGTTTCACCTCACCCCCAGACGTCCTGGCTGTTCTCCCTTGCTATCAGTGACCTTTTTGTTGTATTTTGTATTTTATTTTTTGTGTTTTTGTTGTACTTTGGTTTGCGTGGTTCGGCTGTTAACTTCGTATTTTTCATAAGTTGTATTTTTTTTGCTAAGTCCCGCATCTCATATTTTATTTTTCTAACTCCCACATTCGTCAACTACTTACAGCCTAAGGCTGTTTGTATGTAGGCTAATTTGTTTGTAGGCTAAGTCCCGCGTGTTTCATTCCCTCGACTGCTCGCCTCGCTTTGAGAGGCTCGCAGGCAATGAGCGCCTTTGGCGCTCACGCCTAAGACCTACGAATTTAACGGCTCGCCACGCTACGCGTGCCTTTGGCGCTCATCTCTTAAGTGCTCCAAGTTTAACGGCTCGCCTTACTATGCGAGGCTCGCCGGAGATGAGCACCTTCGGCGATCATCGATAAGTCGTACGCACCACGCAAAGCATGATGACATCTCGTAGTTAGACAATTATAATATGTGATAGATGGTTACTACACAGGCCAAATCCAATTAGTGATATGTGGAGTATTAACATTCCCCTGAGGGCCTAGAATGAATATGACAGGTGCCACTGGAGTGGGTTGACAGTTCCTTCTCTAATGGACTGGGATTTGTCTGACCTCTCTGCTATGATGTGTCCAATTACACTGGCTCTACATGGTATAGCTCACAGCTTCATTGAAGTACACAAGCCCCTTCACCGCCACCACTTAGCATATGTTGGAATGCAATTACTTGTACAATAATCACCCAATAATATAAATGCATTTAAAAAATATTTTTTTCTTTTCATATGTTGTAATGGTCAGGCATATGCCAATATGAAAAAACATGCTGCAAACATACAGAAATAATTAAAGACACGCTACCTGATTAAATAGCAACACAGAAACAGGAAACGCATGACACATTAACCCTTTCTCACTCTCAGAGGCTCTATTGTGGCCCCTAAAATATCAATATAATTGGATATACAGTACATCTCGCTCATCATATCTACATTTGGGAACACAAATAGTGGCCACATTTCACCTCCACATCACATAGATCATGTACCGGACAACATTTTATTATTTGTTGTTTAGTTCTGCAGTCGTATCCGACTCTCTGTGACCCTATGGACTGCAGCACATTTATCTAGGTCTCTGCCTGTGCTGTTCCACAAGGTTTGCATGCCAAAGATGCTGTAGTTGGTTGCCAGTTCCTTCTCTTCTGTGATTTCTGTGACCTCTCTGCTATCACCTGCCCACCTACACTGGCCCTACATGGTATAGCTCACAGCTTCATTCAGGTGCACAAGCCCCTTCACCACCACCACCACTTTGCAATACACACTAATGTAAATGGCATGGGACCTTCCAAGATGGACGTAGTGGAGACTACCCCTGAGGGAGGTGAGTTGGCTGTTGATGCCTCTGTAAAGCCTCCATGTGTATTTGTGGCCCTTCCTGATGTGTTAGAGTAGATTAGTGTGGTGCGTGTTCCCCTGGTCCCCTTGTGGATTGATAAGTGACAGTGGTGAAGGGGCTTGTTTATGTGAATGAAGCTGTGAGCTATACCATGTAGGGCCAGTATAGGTGGGTAGGTGATAGTATAGAGGTCAGACAAATCACAATCAACTAGAGAAGGACCTGGCAACCCACTCTAGCAGTGGCAGAGCTAGTGAATAGAGGGCCCCTGGGCAAAAAAATCCCCCCCCCCCCCCCAGGGAGAGTGGGAAAACATTTTATTTTAATCCCCTGGGCCACCCTCCAGTGCCATATATGTACTATTGAGCAGCACCATTCACAGCCAACACCCCCAGGCCCCCCTTAGCATTACCATTCACCCCTACACCCATCATAATTACCCCCCCCAGGGCCCAGATAACAGCAATATTTACTACCCAACCCTCCAGGGCCCCTAGGTAGCAGTATTCACCCCCCAAAACCCCCAGTGCACCCTCAGCAGTATTAATTACCACCCCATAAAAAACAGGGACACTTCTTGCACCATTCACCCCCCCAGCCCCTCAGCAGCCATATTCACCCCCAACACCCCCAGCAGCATCATTCAACCCCAACCCCCTCAGATGCCATATTCACCCCACAAACCCCACAGCAGCAACATTCACTCCCCAACTCCCAGGGCCCCCTCAGGAACACCACACATCTCCCCCAAAACAAACAAAAAGAAAGGGCTCCCTCAGCAGCATCATTTACTCCACCTCAAAAAACACAGAGCTCCCTCAGAAGCCCCATTCACCCCCAGGGCCCCCTCAGCAGCACCATTCACCACCTAAAAAGACCCAGACCCCCCCTCAGGAGCATCGTTCAACCCCTCAAAACCCCAGGGCCCCTTGTCACACCATTCACAGTCCCATCAAGCCCCCTGCACTTCATCCTCCCCCCCTTCTTACTTGTGTCTTGCAGTCCCTGTCCCAGATCCCATTGCTCAGAGGTTGGGTATCCTTCTCCTGCCGGGGCTTCATACTGCAGGGTCACTTGACATCATTAGGAATTCCCCTCCCCTGAAGTATAAAGCTTCAGCAGGGGAAGGATACCCAATTTCTGAGCAATGGGGTCCAGGACAGGGACTGCAAGGCACAAGTAAGAGGAGGGGGGTGAATGAGGTGCAGGAGGCTTGATGGGACTGTGACTGCAGGACTGAACAATAAATAATAAAATGTTCCCCGGGTATTTGATCTATGTGATGTGGCGGTAATATATGGCCACTATTTGTGTTTCCAAATGTATATGTGATGAACGAGATGTATATGCAATGATTTTGATATTTTGGTGGGCCATAATAGAGCACTGTGAGTGGAAAAGCGTTAATATGGCATGAGTTTCATGTTTTTGTGTTGCTATTTAATGAGGTAGTGTCTTTAATTGCTTTGTGCATTTTGCAGTTGGCTTGTCATATTGGCATGTGCATGACCATTCCAACATTTGATAAATATAAAATATTTTATAAATGCACTTTTTTTATTTGGGGATTATTGCGGCTGAAAAGTTAAATTTTCGACAGGCTTTATTTAGCCTTAAGCAGCAAGTCATGCGCAGCTTGCTTTACGGGTCTGATTTAATAGCTCTAAGTCTTGCGACCTAATGTTTATGGGCTCCGTTTCTTTTGGCTGTTTCTAATCGGGAGTTACGGCCTTGCTTGATTGATCATGTTCAAGCTTGCAAATGCTACATACGATAGCATGGTTTACGATGTGCTCTATTGGGATGGGACTTGAATAGCACCATAATTTGCAGATGCTGAGGGACTGCAGCGGGCACGCAGACTTACGGCCTACATCCTACGACTTACGGGCTTGCAATTGAATGAGGCTGTATGTGTATAATTTATTGAATTTATGTGCAAAAACAAAAACCGCACAAACCCCACAAACATTGTCCAGACTAATACTACTGTGACAGGTTATCAACCAAGCTCTCAGAGTTTCCTGGATTACTTTTTTATTCTAATTATAGTATTTTATTTAACTTAGGTGCAAATACTTATTTACAAAATTTTGGCTCATAAACACATCTTCAAGGAATATTTTTTTAAGACACAATTAAATCAATAGATTGGGTTATTTTAAAGACTATCGCCCTCATTTTAAACGTTAAAATATAATCTACAATACTTTGGCCTCTATTCCATGTGTTCAGTTAGCTGCAAGAAAAGGCTCCCTCATAACTATGGGGACATCTTTTGCCTTAGCTGCTGAGCCATTCTATGGCTCCTGCCAAAATAATACATTTAAAACGAACTGACAAGTGTTTTGCTGTTACTTTCAAAGCCCCAACATGTGCTCACCAGCGACTCTTAAGTCTGAAGCCCAGTAGTCTCCACAGCAATTTTGCAGCATGGTATGCACTACGTGAACACATTACACTAGCCTTAGCATCCTCCCTTATTAATATCTATCTGTATACACCCGTTCTCATAGCAGGGAGGTGGTCAAATAGTAATAAAAATAATGCAGGGGTTCATGACCCTCTGCCTATGACCCGCTATCCCCTATGAACCCAGGTATTCCTTGTTATTTCCCCTTCCTAACTGCTAAGACATGGGGATCCCTTGGGATTTTCCCCCTCTTACACCTATGAAGCAGAGGATCCCCTGGGATTACCCTTCCTATGTGATATGAGACTGGTGTTAAACATAGGTTTCACATCTGCTTTTCTCCAGTCATCTGGTAGCGAGTCTGTGGTGAGTGAGTCTTCAAACATCACATATATAGTTGTGAGCATGCGGGTTGTTGCTAACGAAGGCGCTCCTTGCCAGCAACTACGGCACTCCTTGCCAGCAACTGTTTGTTAAAAAGAAATGTCAAAGCAGAACTTTACTAGAAATGTTATTAAAAAATAATTCAATTTAAAATAACACTTCTAAGTTTTTGTGTAATAGTTTTCAATAATGATAAATAACATAAATATTTGGCTGAAAAAAATACCTATCTCTTTACCGTTGCCTTGTGCTTGTACTCTACATCCGGGGGCATCTCTCACCACAGTCCAGCAGTAGTCTGCTAATGTAACAGATCTCCATTTTTCTTGATACCTGCTTTCCATTAATGAGATTTTCTAGTGGAAATGCTGACCTAGGTCATCACCAACTGCACCACAGTTATCAGGAAAAAAGAGTCCAAATGAGATTGTAGATATTCAAAGACATGTTGCGAAAGGAAGATTAATCACAAGTTCCTTATAGTTATCTGCTCTGTTTCCCAGAAAGTTCTATGCTACAATTACTATTTCAAAGCTGATTTCTCATGTTCAAAGAAGAGCTGCTCAAAATGTTTATCTTTGAAAAGTTAATGTATCTGTGGCCAACAAAAATGCCTTCTTTTATGTTGGCCTTTATACAATTCTTTATAAGTTGTAACTTTATATGCAATGGTGGTAAGAAAACCTGTTTGAGGTGTCCACTAGTTGGCTGTACTGCACAGTTTTAGTTCCCGGATCAAGAGATTTCCATGTAGGCCATACTTTTCCTTCATAGTGGGAAGACTGTGCGCTTATATCCCAATGGCAGAGAAAGCAGCAACATGTGGTGTATGACTGCTGCATTCCTAGCAAGGTATCAATTACTTTTACATCCCAACAGATGCCCCACTGTAAGTCCTTTTAGTTAATAGAGTCAAGAATGTTGAAATAAGACTTTCATGTGAACAACATGCTTTGAATCTTAGCTTTGAAGAGTCAATGAAGAATCTCAACTTTTCAGGTTTGTGCTCAATATTGAGTGATTTCATTAAATCATTGATCTCATGGCGGAAGACAAGATCATTTTCCATAGCTAAGCACTGAGTTAAAGTACCACTGCACAATGAAAAAAACAAATATGTGTTTGAAAACGATATGTCTGACTAATTGTATAATTAAACAGGAAAAATTAATACAGCAACTTTTTAATTAGAACAAACTAAATTTGGATGCCTCTGCAGGACCCTGGATGGATCCATGATACATTGGTGGAAGTGTTTTTTGTTGTGAGACAGCTTTAATATTTCTGGAGAGCTATGGGTTTATCTTTAGATGCAAAGAGAGTCTGCTTCTGGGCCAATGAGAGGGAAGGAGTGTGGTGTAAATGTTGATATTATCCAGTGATCAATGGCTTGACTTCTGACTGTTCCCACCCACTGCACACTTCCCTCCTCTGATAAATACAGAACCCCCATCCCTCACTAGGTGTAGTGTAACAAACACAAAAGTGATTTCTGTACTCATAAACAGAGCCCTAAAATAATCAGATTTTCCAAAAAAATGTTTTATGTGTATGGTTTACACAGCTGCTAATGTTGCTTATTACATACTAGATAAACATGTGTCTTTTTTCTTAAACTACAGTGGACATTTAGGTCCTTCTGCCGGTCATAGTATACTGAAATTTAACCCACACCTCAAGCAGATTCCATTGTTGCAATATGGGGCCAAAATGTCTTTCTTATTTTTTGATGGACCATTCCTCAACTGATGAGGGGGCGTACTCACAGGGGTATCCTCACACCCAGCATCAGCTCGCAAGGCAGAACTCTACAGACTGCTCCAGTCAATCAGCTTCCTCACAGAGCCCCAGGAGACCAGATGACCCACATTCATAAAGTAACCAGACTTGAAAACTTACCAAACCAGGAATCACAAGGTTCCCACACTCAGGATTTACAACCAAGCCAAGTTGAGAAATCTACTACGCCTCCCACCATCTTGCCGTCTCATTTTGTTCCTGATCATCTGAGGAGGGATATATTAGAAGAGAAATACATAAATCTCGTCTCCCTTCTAATCCCTTCATATGATACTTATTGTGACAAACTGCCATCCTCCCTTGTAGGACATATTTCTGACACTTTTTAGCAGGACATAATACACAGGAGACTTCCATGTGATCTTGAAGTTTTACTACAAATATTTGTCAAACACTACTTAAAACAAAATAATGAAAATAAAACTCTATACTTACGCACTGACTAACTCCAGGAACACCCTCACTGCCCCTGGACAGCTTGTCTGCCACATGAGAAAAAACACAACATGTACAGTCTCACAATTATAGGAACCTCTTTCACTGTTTGTAGCGATAATAGAGGGTGGAGCTCTGGCCAACCCTTAACTCCAAATTTTCCACCCAGAGACCCTTTGATATTGCAGTTCTTAAATTACTGCAAAGAAAGGTTCAAACCCACAGTCTCTTCCCTGTGGTATAGAATAAATTTGGTACCTTTCCTCATTCCGTTCCTCTGTCAGTCTTGTCAGCTCCAAAATGGCAGTACACATTTCTTTATTGTCTTTATTTCTTGTAGCTCCACTTAGGCAACTCTACCTGCAAATCATTTGTAGTTCCACACAGGTAACTGTGTCTGTCTCAAAACTTTCTCACTCCAAAATGAAGAACTGAATTCTCAATCATCAATTTCATCTAGTCACACAGACCATAGTCACAAAGGGCGACCTTCACAGTGGCTCACTCCAGAGCTTAATTGGTGGGCTCCACTAATCTCTCTGTGTGTCTCTTTTCAAGGCTAAACACACACTAAACATTGTTGCTATTGTCCTCAACTCTGGACAGCAGGGTAGAGTGTGAGTGGAAAGCAGGAGGATCTTACCTAATGCTGCCTGCTCTCTCTATGCCATCCACCCCACTAGAGGAAATACTGCACTTTTCAATTATGTGAGGAGGGAATGGAGGATCAAATGCAAGTGTCTGGAAATAGAGACCGCTCCAGGTAGGCAACTTTCAAGAAATAACTGTAAGTAAAATTATTATATGCTTTCATAATAAGAATCAAGCTTTTTAAAGTACATATACAGGAAGGCTTTATACTATATTAACATAAAAATTAAATTGGAATGTATTAACCAATTAAATCAATTAGTTCACCAAGTTAACCTGCTGATTTCTTTTTTGTGTGTGCTGGATGCAGTACTAATACTTTAGTTTATCATACAGTTCAGTTGTTTATTTAGAAGTTTACTTTATTGTGCCACTTACTAATCTCATTGTTTCAGAATCTCCTTTCTCCATCAAAGCCACTGTTGCTTAATGACCTCCATTGCCTACCTTAGCACACTTTTTTTTTTAAATAATAATTTTATTGAAAGGCATACGCAATGTTCCAACATATTAAACAATATTTAGATCCAACATTCTTCTTTTTCTTTAACAGAAATGTATTTCACTTTCACTTACTAAGTTGGCCTAGCCTCTCCATTTTATATTTTCAATTATTATTGAACAACAACAATAACTATATAATAAAAATAAAAATAATAAATAAATAAATAAATACATAAAAATAAACATACACAACTGTATATATATAAACAATAGACCGTTTTATGAACTCAACCAGCAAACGCAACTAATTTCAAGAAAGAGAAATCTAGTCTAAATTTTGTGATTTCTAACATAGCTCTCGTATACGTTTGTATATGAGGTCTTTAGCTTATCTGTTAATGGCTAAGATTGAACATTAGGAAATAGCTGTACATTTACCAAGTATTTAAATATTTACCTTTTGTCCAGCAACCCGTGCAATAGAGTATATCCAGAGTCATATCCCAAGCCTCCTCCGCCCAGAGTCCTCCTCTCATTGAATTGTGTTGAGATTTTGGTATCAAGTCACGTCAGTGAAGTGCTAATGGGCGATTCTAACAAGGGTTCCCAAATATTATAAAATTGAGACATCTTATCTAGTATAATGCAAGTTAGTTTCTCATTTATTAATATATAATTAATTTTCCTAATTACCTCTTGAAAGTTCAGGACCTTAGACTTCCATTTGCTCGCAATATGTAGTTTAACAGCAACTGCCATTAATTGAAACAACTTGTTTTGATTCGATTACAGATTTTGTAACCGAATTCCTAGAAGACAGGATTCCATACTGACTTGGATCGCCGTCTTAAACAGTGATCTGGCAAGTTGTGTTAAGTCTCCCCATATACTATGAACTACCGGACAGGACGACCAACTGTGGATATGATCCCCTATCTGTTGGCACCCCCTAAAGCATTTGTTACTCTCTCGGGATTCATCTTTTGAAGCTTGTCAGGTGTACAGTATACCCTCTGGAGGACCTAGATAGACATTTTCAAGTGGGCATAGTTAAATTATCCTTTGCTTAGGTTTGAGCATGATTCTTCCCATTTCTTCCACTCCCATTCTACACCTAGATCTTCCTCCTATCTATATATACATTCAGGTTCGTTTTTGTCCATGGCGGCTTTCACAAAAATATCATATGATGACCCTACCATTCCGCTAGAGAATTGGAGATTCTTACAAATTAGTGAGATCCATGAAGATTTAGGGGGCTCAAAATTTTTGAGCATTTTGCTAGCCCAGCTTTTTATTTTTAAATAATTATAAAATTCCTCTTGAGGCAGATTATGTTTCTTGCAAAATCAATCATAAGTTATTAGGTGACCTTCAGTAAACCATGAACCCAACCAATCTAGGCCTCTAGAGGTCCACCAGTGTTTGGATATTGCGCTAGAATCTGCCAATATTTTGGGGAAAGAATGAACTGACAGCAGAGGGGATGTATCTATGGCCAGTCTATTTTTGGATCTAGCCCATTTCCAGGAGGTTATGGTTAGGTGTATTATTGGATTTCAATGTGATTTAATAGGGCATAATCTTTCTGGGACCCAGAGTATCGTCTCCCAGCTGTGAGGAAGCATTTGCTGGTTTTCTAAGAATACCCAACTTGGTTGATATTTGATAGAGTGCGTCAGGGGCAACTGAGCTAGTTGCACCGATTTAAAATATTTCCCCCCCCCCCCCCCCATTTTTATGCCTGTACATTATTCTTCTAGAAATACGGGGTGTAGCGGAACCCATAACTGTTTTATGATTATTATGGTTAAAATATGATCCTACTATATGTATGTTGGTTGATGTTCTACAGAATATATTGGCTCAGAATATTAGCCAGACTTTTGCAGACCTAGGCTAATAGATAATCCTGTTACAGAGATTCAAGAGATAAGAAAGTTGTAAAGGATCCTTGCATTTTCCAAAGTGTTTTCATTCTCTGATAAAGAACAAAGAAGAATGATCTAATTAATGTCTGATTGTATCCAAGTTGCCAGGGAGGTGTGACTCACCTATTGTCCTATATGTGTATTGTATGGGGGATATGTGCAATGTCTGTGTGTTATGTGTAAAAACATACTTTTACTAACTTTTGAACCCCTGGTCTGATTCATGCCATTTTTGTATATGTTGTTCCCCTGGGTGAGAGCTATTGAACGGTGCTGGACTAAAAGGTGTACCCCCTGTATTTGGGGTACATCCAGAATGTGGTTAAAATTGTGTCTGTTTTAATTGTGTTACCTGTTATCTGAGGGGAGGAGACGTGGGGGTTGAACCATGTATATAATTGGCTGTTGTGATAATTATGTGGGTGTAGCCCTTCAGAGGGCACCATTGCATAAAAGGAGATTCCCTGTCATTAAAATAGAGTTCCTCTTGACCCTTCAAAACGTAGCCTCGTCTCGTTATTTGAGGGGATCGCTATCATACTGGGGATTGCTATGCTTCTGCATACTACCTTGAGCTGTAACTACTGAACGCTTGTTCCTGATGTACTATCCTTGGAGTCTGTGGTGGTTTTGGTGTCCGGTGCGGTGCTTGTAGGCCTCGACGCAAGCTAGGACGCATCCATCAACGGAGGTACCCGGTCGGGGTGCCAGTAGATCCGTTACATTGGCTGGCAGTGGTGGGATGGCGTCCTAGTAAGAGGAAAAGCAGCACAGAGACACCGGTAACGTTTGGAGTTACAAATTGAGGGCAACGCTAGTATCCGTACAGCGCCCCTGGCTACAGCAGGATGGAACCGGCTAGTTTTCAGACAGCGTTTCATGATGAGGAGGAGGAGGCGGCCGCGGACTACAGGGATGCAGACAGAAAGGAACTCTGGTATGATGCCCTGGAAGATGCCCAATGTCGGCGAGGTGAGAGTCTCCCCAGTGATGAGCAGCGGCTACAGAAGCGTGTGGCGATGCGGATGTATCTATTGGGAGAGCAGCCCCTGGATGAGTGGGTGACAAGACTAGAGACCCTGGTATGGCGAGAGATCTGGCTAGACAACGCATACCAGGCCCTCTGGTGGCATACCGTTCGACTTACCCCCTGGACGGCTGAACACGACTTACCGGAGGGAGATGATTATGATGGCCCAGGTTTATTATGGGATGCCTTGGAGGACGACATTGATTTTGGCAGCACGGAGGAGTCTAGGTTTTGGGACATCTACGACTACCGGATGGGCATGTATGTCTGGGATGACGAAGGCGAGGTGAGCAAAGACATGACCTACCTGGTAACAAGAGAGTGGGAGCTGGAGCAGGACTACCAACACCTGCTCAGCTTCGTGCAGCCCCAACCTACTCGACAAGCGGAAGCAGACTTCATTGACTTGTCCTGGGATGACCTCCAGATGGCAGGTAGAGATGGGACCGAGGTCTCTCTACCGGCCCTACAGGGGGCAGAAGGTGTCGTCCTTCCCCCCCAGCGGCAGTGTGAACCCCAGGGGGCAGAAGGTGTCATCCTTCCCCCCCAGCAGCAGTGTGAACCCCAGGGGTCAGAAGGTGTCATCCTTCCCCCCCAGCAGCAGTGTGAACCCCAGGGGGCAGAAGGTGTCGTCCTTCCCCCCCAGCGGCAGTGTGAACCCCAGGGGGCAGAAGGTGTTGTCCTTCCCCCCCAGCAGCAGTGTGAACCCCAGGGGGCAGAAGGTGTCGTCCTTCCCCCCCAGCGGCAGTGTGAACCCCAGGGGGCAGAAGGTGTCGTCCTTCCCCCCCAACGGCAGTGTGAACCCCAGGGGGCAGAAGGTGTCGTCCTTTCCCCCCAGCGGCAGTGTGAACCCCAGGGGGCAGAAGGTGTCGTCCTTCCCCCCCAGCGGCAGTGTGAACCCCAGGGGGCAGAAGGTGTCGTCCTTCCCCCCCAGCGGCAGTGTGAACCACAGGGGGCAGAAGGTGTCGTCCTTCCCCCCCAGCGGCAGTGTGAACCCCAGGGGGCAGAAGGTGTCGTCCTTACCCCCCAGCGGCAGTGTGAACCCCAGGGGGCAGAAGGTGTCGTCCTTCCCCCCCAGCGGCAGTGTGAACCCCAGGGGGCTGAAGGTGTCGTCCTTCCCCCCCAGCGGCAGTGTGAACCCCAGGGGGCAGAAGGTGTCATCCTTCCCCCCCAGCGGCAGTGTGAACCCCAGGGGGCACAAGGTGTCGTCTTTTCCCCCCAGCGGCAGTGTGAACCCCAGGGGGCAGAAGGTGTCGTCCTTCCCCCCCAGCGGCAGTGTGAACCCCAGGGGGCAGAAGGTGTCGTCCTTTCCCCCCAGCGGCAGTGTGAACCCCAGGGGGCAGAAGGTGTCGTCCTTCCCCCTCAGCGGCAGTGTGAACCCCAGGGGGCAGAAGGTGTCGTCCTTCCCCCCCCAGCGGCAGTGTGTACCCCAGGGAGCAGAAGGTGGCGACCTTCCTCCACAGCGGCAGTGGGTACCCCAGGGGGCCAAAGGTGTCGTCCTTCCCCCCCAGCGACAGTTTACCCTAACCAGGGGAGACACCAATCTCCCAGACGGCGCAGATGGGACCGTGGTCTCTGCGCCCACAGCTTATCCAGATCCCCAACTACCGTCACTGGGACAACCGGAGGAGGGGGTAAGTACAAATTCCCCTCCCCAGCTAACTTCTAATGTGGCCCCAGGGTTAACAGAGGAAATGTTAACCCCCACTGACCCCCACGTTTCCGTGGCTACTGAGCCGGAATATGTCCCAAGTACCCCAGCAGAAGAGCTGACAGCGGGGCAGAGTGCAGTCGGCCTCTGCCCTCCCTTTGTCCCTTGTACAGAGCAGGAGGTCCTGCAGGTTATACCAGCAGAAGAGCTGGCATCAGGGCAGAGTGCAGCTGGCCTCTGCCCCTCAAGTCCCCTCAGCGTGTTGCACCATCACCCCTGCAAAATATCCAGGTGCCTGGTTAGACTTCCCCCCAAAGGAGAGATGTGTGACGAAGTGCCCTTCGCCACTTTGGCTTGGAGAGGACTGTTTGCCAGCCTCCTGCCCTGCGACTATGGCCCTGGTACATATTGCCCTTTGGAACCAGTGTTCGGCCATACCAGAGTGTATGTCACTCATTCTGGCCCTTTACATACAGGGGGTCATTCTGTACTTGCCCTGTGGGAGCGGTGATACCCCAGATAACTGTGCCATGGAGCCCATTCATATGATGAAAGACTATGGGAAAGACTTTAGCTACTTGGCAATTGAACTGTGTGAAGAGGATCTGAGCGCTATTCGGTAGTTTTGTGCGCTCAGATCCCAGCTATCTGGGGATATGGGAAATGTGAGTAAATGTGAATTGCAGTAATGTTGATGGGCTGTCAAACTAGAGAATTGACCAACAAATACTTTTGTCCGGACATCCCCAGGCCGATCCGTTGGGATCAGACCGTGTATGCCGGCTTATGGTCACGGGAGCCCCCCCCCCCCCCCATTTTTATGCCTGTACATTATTCTTCTAGAAATACGGGGTGTAGCGGAACCCATAACTGTTTTATGATTATTATGGTTAAAATATGATCCTACTATATGTATGTTGGTTGATGTTCTACAGAATATATTGGCTCAGAATATTAGCCAGACTTTTGCAGACCTAGGCTAATAGATAATCCTGTTACAGAGATTCAAGAGATAAGAAAGTTGTAAAGGATCCTTGCATTTTCCAAAGTGTTTTCATTCTCTGATAAAGAACAAAGAAGAATTATCTAATTAATGTCTGATTGTATCCAAGTTGCCAGGGAGGTGTGACTCACCTATTGTCCTATATGTGTATTGTATGGGGGATATGTGCAATGTCTGTGTGTTATGTGTAAAAACATACTTTTACTAACTTTTGAACCCCTGGTCTGATTCATGACATTTTTGTATATGTTGTTCCCCTGGGTGAGAGCTATTGAACGGTGCTGGACTTAAAGGTGTACCCCCTGTATTTGGGGTACATCCAGAATGTGGTTAAAATTGTGTCTGTTTTAATTGTGTTACCTGTTATCTGAGGGGAGGAGACGTGGGGGTTGAACCATGTATATAATTGGCTGTTGTGATAATTATGTGGGTGTAGCCCTTCAGAGGGCACCATTGCATAAAAGGAGATTCCCTGTCATTAAAATAGAGTTCCTCTTGACCCTTCAAAACGTAGCCTCGTCTCGTTATTTGAGGGGATCGCTATCATACTGGGGATTGCTATGCTTCTGCATACTCCCTTGAGCTGTAACTACTGTACGCTTGTTCCTGATGTACTATCCTTGGAGTCTGTGGTGGTTTTGGTGTCCGGTGCGGTGCTTGTAGGCCTCAACGCAAGCTAGGACGCATCCATCAACGGAGGTACCCGGTCGGGGTGCCAGTAGATCCGTTACATGGGGGGTTTTATTTTTCCATATAAATCGGAACATATTAGTCTGAAACCGGTATAACTCTTTCAGGGAAATCGAGATAGGAAGAGTTCTAAAAAGATATAAAATCTTAGGTAGTATCTTCATTTTGGTAGCTGCTATACGGCCAGTCCATGAAAGTGGGTACTTCCTCCATTTCAGCATGTCTTCGCCTAGTTTTATGTACATAAGGGGATAATTTGCCTTGTACAAATCTAAACTTTTGGATGTAATGTTAACTCCTAAGTACTTTATATGCTGACCAGGCTAGGTAAAAACATATTTAAATTTCAGATAGTCTAAGTCAGGTTGGGTCATGCTTAGATTTAGGGCCTCAGTTTTCTCTAGATTGAGTTTAAGTCCCGACACTACCAGTGGCGGCTGGTGACTTTTCAAGTTGGAGGGGCGACAGGGCGAAACATAACCACTCCCCCTTTTTCAAACCACACCCATTTTTATAACTCCTCCCCTGACATCATGATGACCTTTATAAGCCCCGCCCAATGACCTTATACTTGTAAAGCCGATTGAAATACATGATCACCAATGCAGAAATGTCAAGAAGTAAAGTAACAATGTGTTAAATTCATTGGTATACAATATAGATTGAAAAAACTCATGTGACAAGACTACAGCAATATCATAATTGCACCTATACGTATTAACAGAAAAATTAAAGGAGTGACACCTACCATTAGTCGGGTCTTCTTCTCAGGGTATTCACGTTCATTAAGTTGACCAACGAGTAGAAACAAATCTGCAGCCACATAGGGTTTGCACCTGGGGTTGAAAGAAAACAAGCAAATCAATCAGACCATTCAAGAACAAAACCATACTTAAAAAACATTAAACGACCAAGTGGAACCATATAGGCCCCAAACATACCTTAGAAGACCAAGTGGAACCATATAGGCCTCAAACATACCTTAGAAGACCAAGTGTGACCATAGGCCCCAAACATACCTTAGAAGACCAAGTGGAACTATATAGGCCCCAAACATACCTTAGAAGACCAAGTGTGACCATATAGGCCTCAAACATACCTTAGAAGACCAAGTGTGACCATAGGCCCCAAACATACCTTAGAAGACCAAGTGGAACTATATAGGCCCCAAACATACCTTAGAAGACCAAGTGTGACCATAGGCCCCAAACATACCTTAGAAGACCAAGTGTGACCATATAGGCCTCAAACATACCTTAGAAGACCAATCAGCACTGCATAGGCCCAAACCAGTGGATCTTGGGATTCAAGAAAACAACAACATTTAACTTCTGTTTAGACAACACAATAATCAATGTCAAACAAACACGTTGAATTAGCATATGGATAACCACATGAGCAGTAACGCCACGCCAAGGCTTCAACAATTGTTACTGACCATTCACACACCTTTCATAGCTCCTTCAATATGCACACCCACACACCATTCATACTTTACTTACCACTAGTTATTTTTGGTAGTGAGGTGGTGCCATTTCTGAGAACTTTACGTACCCTTGAAGGTGCCTCCAATTTCTTCAAACCAATGCATTTAACCGCTACAGGGCCATGGTGCTTTTTAATTACTTTTTTGATCCTCTTCAATGTGGAGAAGCATCTTTCTGGTTCTTTAGTAGTCTTCGTTGTTGTAAGCAGGATTCCTTATAGCTTCACTCACTCTGTTAAATTATGTAGATTAAATTGATGCTAAAGTTGCTGCAGAGCAACAGCACTTGTACAGACATGGAATTCTTGCTTCCCGTACACAAGTGACAGCTACCCTTGGAAGTGCCTCCAATTCCTTCAAACCATGCCAAGGCTTCAACAATTGTTACTGACCATGCACACACCTTTCATAGCTCCTTCCATATGCACACCCACACACCGTTCATACTTTACTTACCACTAGTTATGTTTGGTAGTGTGAGGTGGTGCTGCTTAACGCAGTTTATCTTTGCACACCTTGGGGGTATGCATTCTTCTTTGCTTCAATCACTTGTATTTTAATTTTGCACGGCGATCTTTCAAAGAAGAAAACTTCTCAATGGTTTTTTCATTGAAGTCTGGGATCTCGGAAATCAGTTGCTTTTCCATTGAGAGCATCGCCAATGCATTCAACCGCTCCAGGGACATGGTGCTTCTTAAAAAGGTTTTTATCCTCATTAATGTGGAGAAGCATCTTTCTGATTCTGCAGTGGTCATCGGTGTTGTAATCAGGATTCTTAACAATTTTACTGTCTCTGTGAAATCATTCTGCAGATTAAATTGATGGAAAAGTTTGTGCAGAGCAACAGCACTTGTACAAGTATGAAAATCTGTCTTCCCATACAAAAGTGACAGCTCAGTGCGTAATTGTTCCTTCTTCAGTATTGGATATGCTTGCACGGTGTCTTCCAGAGCTTGGGTTGGAAAGCAAGTGTCATGGGTTTTATACAAGTCACTTTGAACAAGTTTGGCACTGACTAGGTGATTTGAAAATGAAAAACGTTCTTTTGCATGAACCACCACTATGTCACATACCTCTCTTGAAAGTTGTCTCAAGGTTGAGATTTCCGCACTCCGTCTGTTGACTGTTACATCGCTCGGCAAACTTGCTTCTATCTCTTCAACAGAATGACGGATTTTCTGGATGCTGGCGACAAAGTCTACTGTGACTTTTTTGATATAAACAGTATCCGTGTCTCGCTTCTGAAGCTGACTATAGAGGATGTCTACATGTGGCATTATTAAATGAAATAATTTAAGGAAGTAAAGGGACTCCCTGTCTTCCAGCATTCCAATGAAACCTGCGGCTTCCCGTATAGATGTTGGATCAAAGTTTAGACATGCTTCAATTGTCTGGAAACACTCAAGTAGCGCATCTCGGTTCTCGTAGATCACGTTCACGGTCCTAACGTTGAAGTTCCATCGTGTTGGTGCACCTCTTGGAAGTCTTCTACCAACTACCTCATCCAGAACTCCAGTCCTTTTTGGAGAGCGTGAAAAAAAAGATGGTATGCCGCCTATGTTGGAAAAAAAAACTCGAACTCTTCCAATCCTTGAAACTGCTTTCTCCATTATTAGGTTTAGTTGGTGAGCATAGCAATGGACGTAGTGTGCGTTCGGGTACACGTCTTTTATTTTTCTTTGAACTCCTCCTTGATCTCCACGCATCACACTGGCACCATCGTAGCTTTGAGCTATGAGTTTCTTCTTGTCTTCTGGCTCTGGGAGAACACTATTCAGTGTTTCCAGCACAACAGCAGCAATCGAGTCTGCATCCGTTGATTTAATTTCCGAGAAGCCATCAAATCTTTCCACCACTTGATGCTTCTTGTCAATGTACCGATAGACTACAACGCACTGTGTCCTAGCGGAAATATCGGTTGTTTCATCCGCTTGGATTGCCACAAACTGGGCTTCCTTAAGCTCTTGGTGAATCACTTCCTTAATAACTTCATGCATGCAGTCCAGTAGCTCATTCTGCACGGTTTTGGACGTGCCCTTAAACACAGTTGCAGTCTTCAAATGCTGTTCCATTGCACTATCGATACTGCCAACCAAATCCACCAGGCCTCTAAACACTCCTGGATTTAGCGATGTTTCACTCTCGTCGTGTCCCCTTAATGCCAGTTCAAAAGCGCCACAAAAGCGAACACAATCAATTATCTTGGAAAGGATGTACCGGTTCTTAGCCACTTCTTCGTTGTGTTTTTGAATGCTGACTTGGTATCCTTGGTCCAGTTGAACAGCAATGTTCGCCTGTCCAAGCATCTCAAACTTGATCCTGTTATCCAAGTGAGCTTTAGAACTTTTGTGTTTCGCCAATTTATCAGCTAGATGTTTGACGTCACTCCAGTTTTGGTCCAAGCAGCGTCACCACCAAATAGGATGCATGGGAAACAATATAAGGACTTCCTAGAAACGCTTCCAGAAAGCCAGTCGTTCTTCTTGTACCATTCAGTATTGAAATTACGGACATATTGCTTCCCTCTATCTCTTGCGATTTGCTGCAGATTTATCTCTGGTTGGTCAGCTCCTAACAGTTTTACTTCCACCTTCTCCTCATAGGTTAGGGTGCCGAAAGGCTTCACAAGTAGAGAGTCAATAGTATTCATTTCTAATACCAACAGAAGAAAGAGATCACGGTATATTAATTTCTATTATGTCACAAAATTACTTTAAAATAACAGTGTGTTGAATTCATTGGTATACATTACAGATTGCAAACCCTCATGTGACAAGACTACATCAACATCAAATTTGCACCTATACGCATGGACAGAAAATTAAAAGCAATGATACTCACCTACAGTTGACTCTCCTTCTCGGGGTATTCACGTCCAGTAAGTCAACCAACGAGTCCAAACAAATCTGCTTTCACAGATAGTTTGCACCTGGGGGGTGATAGAAAACAACAAAAAAACATTAGAAATCTCAAGACTCAAACCGTAACTTTTAAAACCTTAAAAGACCAAGTGTGACCATATAGGCCCCAACCGCACCTTAAAAACCTTAAAAGTCCAAGTGTGACCATATACTCACCAACAGTTGACTCTCCTTCTCGGGGTATTCACGTCCAGTAAGTCAACCAACGAGTCTAAACAAATCTGATTCCACAGATAGTTTGCACCTGGGAAGTGATAGAAAACAACAAAAAAAAAAACATTAGAACGTTTAAGACCCAAACCGTAACTTTTAAAACCTTAAAAGAGCAAGTGTGACCATATAGGCCCCAACCGCACCTTAAAAACCCTAAATAACAAATTGGGACCATATAGGCCCCAACCACACCTTAAAAACCCTAAATAACAAATTGGGACCATATAGGCCCCAACCGCACCTTAAAAACCCTAAATAACAAATTGGGACCATATAGGCCCCAACCGCACCTTAAAAACCCTAAATAACAAATTGGGACCATATAGGCCCCAACCGCACCTTAAAAACCTTAAATAACCAATTTTGACCATATAGGCCACAACCGCACCTTAAAAACCTTAAATAACCAATTTTGACCATATAGGCCACAACCGCACCTTAAAAACCCTAAATAACAAATTGGGACCATATAGACCCCAACCGCACCTTAAAAACCTTAAAAGTCCAAGTGTGACCATATACTCACCAACAGTTGACTCTCTTTCTCGGGGTATTCACGTCCAGTAAGTCAACCAACGAGTCCAAACAAATCTGATTCCACAGATAGCTTGCACCTGGGAAGTGATAGAAAACAACAACAAAAAACATTAGAACGTTTAAGACCCAAACCGTAACTTTTAAAACCTTAAAAGAGCAAGTGTGACCATATAGGCCCCAACCGCACCTTAAAAACCCTAAATAACAAATTGGGACCATATAGGCCCCAACCGCACCTTAAAAACCCTAAATAACAAATTGGGACCATATAGGCCCCAACCGCACCTTAAAAACCCTAAATAACAAATTAGAACCATATAGGCCCCAAACGCACCTTAAAAACCCTAAATAACAAATTGGGACCATATAGGCCCCAACCGCACCTTAAAAACCCTAAATAACAAATTGGGACCATATAGGCCCCAACCGCACCTTAAAAACCCTAAATAACAAATTGGGACCATATAGGCCCCAACCGCACCTTAAAAACCTTAAATAACCAATTTTGACCATATAGGCCCCAACCGCACCTTAAAAACCTTAAATAACCAATTTTGACCATATAGGCCCCAACCGCACCTTAAAAACCTTAAATAACCAATTTTGACCATATAGGCCCCAAATTTACTTTAAAATAACAGTGTGTTGAATTCATTGGTATACATTACAGATTGCAAACCCTCATGTGACAAGACTACATCAACATCAAATTTGCACCTATACGCATGGACAGAAAATTAAAAGCAATGATACTCACCTACAGTTGACTCTCCTTCTCGGGGTATTCACGTCCAGTAAGTCAACCAACGAGTCCAAACAAATCTGCTTTCACAGATAGTTTGCACCTGGGGGGTGATAGAAAACAACAAAAAAACATTAGAAATCTCAAGACTCAAACCGTAACTTTTAAAACCTTAAAAGACCAAGTGTGACCATATAGGCCCCAACCGCACCTTAAAAACCTTAAAAGTCCAAGTGTGACCATATACTCACCAACAGTTGACTCTCCTTCTCGGGGTATTCACGTCCAGTAAGTCAACCAACGAGTCTAAACAAATCTGATTCCACAGATAGTTTGCACCTGGGAAGTGATAGAAAACAACAAAAAAAAAACATTAGAACGTTTAAGACCCAAACCGTAACTTTTAAAACCTTAAAAGAGCAAGTGTGACCATATAGGCCCCAACCGCACCTTAAAAACCCTAAATAACAAATTGGGACCATATAGGCCCCAACCGCACCTTAAAAACCCTAAATAACAAATTGGGACCATATAGGCCCCAACCGCACCTTAAAAACCCTAAATAACAAATTGGGACCATATAGGCCCCAACCGCACCTTAAAAACCCTAAATAACAAATTGGGACCATATAGGCCCCAACCGCACCTTAAAAACCTTAAATAACCAATTTTGACCATATAGGCCACAACCGCACCTTAAAAACCTTAAATAACCAATTTTGACCATATAGGCCACAACCGCACCTTAAAAACCCTAAATAACAAATTGGGACCATATAGACCCCAACCGCACCTTAAAAACCTTAAAAGTCCAAGTGTGACCATATACTCACCAACAGTTGACTCTCTTTCTCGGGGTATTCACGTCCAGTAAGTCAACCAACGAGTCCAAACAAATCTGATTCCACAGATAGCTTGCACCTGGGAAGTGATAGAAAACAACAACAAAAAACATTAGAACGTTTAAGACCCAAACCGTAACTTTTAAAACCTTAAAAGAGCAAGTGTGACCATATAGGCCCCAACCGCACCTTAAAAACCCTAAATAACAAATTGGGACCATATAGGCCCCAACCGCACCTTAAAAACCCTAAATAACAAATTGGGACCATATAGGCCCCAACCGCACCTTAAAAACCCTAAATAACAAATTAGAACCATATAGGCCCCAAACGCACCTTAAAAACCCTAAATAACAAATTGGGACCATATAGGCCCCAACCGCACCTTAAAAACCCTAAATAACAAATTGGGACCATATAGGCCCCAACCGCACCTTAAAAACCCTAAATAACAAATTGGGACCATATAGGCCCCAACCGCACCTTAAAAACCTTAAATAACCAATTTTGACCATATAGGCCCCAACCGCACCTTAAAAACCTTAAATAACCAATTTTGACCATATAGGCCCCAACCGCACCTTAAAAACCTTAAATAACCAAATTTGACCATATAGGCCCCAACCGCACCTTAAAAACCCTAAATAACAAATTGGGACCATATAGGCCCAAATTGTAAAAAAAAAAAAAAAAAAAATAATATATATATATATATATACATATATATATATTGATTAATAGATATATTGATTGATATATATATATATTTATATATATATTTATATATATATAATATATATATATAAATATATATATATATATAAAAATTGATATCAATATATCACAATAAATAAATATATATATATATATATATATATATATATATATCAAATTGATATATATATATATATATATATATTTATTTATTGTGATATATTGATATCAATTTATATATATATATATATATATATATATATATATATATATATATCCAAATATATATATACGCAGAAAAAATACACATAAATATACATAAACATATACATACAACAATATATATTAATTGATATTTATTATTTGATTAATTGATGTTCTTTATTACTTGTTATATTATATTGTTCATGCATTTCTATTACACATTATTTTTTATACATATTACAGTGCTATTTTTTGGCTATACATGTTACAGGATATTATCCTGTAACATGTATATCACATAAAATAGCCCTGTAATATGTATAATACATACAGGGTCAAACAAGTTCACACTAACCTTTTTTACCCTTACAGGCTTCCATACCTGCTTGCTGATTTGCTAATTTTTTAAAGACTCTCATTGGTTGAAATCGATGTCAATCAAAAATTTCAGCCAATCAGAGTCCTTCAAAAATTAGTATATATAGCAGACCGTGGGAAAAAAACAATTAATCGCGGGAGGGGCTCCTTGTAGGAGGAGCTCTTTTAGTTTGTTGTTTTGTTTTTTCAAGAGCGTCGTTTTTTTTTTGTGGAGGCCTCTTTCAATGGGCCAGAATGGATGGATGGACAATGGCTTCAATCAAGATTGGATTATTTGACCAGTGGCTTCAATCAACATTGGATTATTTGACCAGTGGCTTCAATCAACATTGGATTATTTCACCATTGGCTTCAATCAACATTGGATTATTTTATTTGACCATTGGCTTCAATCAACATTGGATTATTTTATTTGACCAGTGGCTTCAATCAACATTGGATTATTTGACATGGGCTTCAATCAACATTGGATTATTTATTTTTCATGACTATATCCAGAGGACAGAAGGCCAACGCTGGAGGGGTCAATTTGACAGGTAAGTATGTGCTGTTGTTTATTTTATTTTTTATTAATGTTTGTTTAAAGCTGTTTATTTTTTGTATAATAATGTGTTACATACTGTGTTAATGTGTTTACTGTATTTTTTTTCCCTTCCCTTATTTTTATTTTATCTTTAAAAGTGACAGGCACATATACATGCCTGTTACTTCTAAAAATGGAATAAAAATAGCGGGGGGGGGGTAGGTATTTGGTTCAGGGTGGGGTCGGTCATGCTCAGGCGCCCATCGGTCACCCATTGGACCGCGTAGGCCACGATCAGGGGTGGCACAGGCCTCATGGGGGTGAACATCCACCCCCATGTGGCCTGGTCAACCCCGCTAACCGCCCGAATACCCCGATCACCGTGATCGGGGTAATCGGGCGGTGCTAGCATAGGCCGCATCGGGTGGTGTTGATCGGGCCTCGGGGGTGGCATAGAGCGGCGACATTGAGGTCATCAGGGGTGGCACAGGCCTCATCAAGGGGGTGATCCGATCACCCCCATGTGGGCCTGTGCCACCCCGCTCACCACCCGACTACCCCGATCCCGTGATCGGGGTAATCCGGCGGTGGTATGATGGCATAGCATAGGGCAGGCCACATGGGGGTGATGGCTGGGGGTGGCACTGGCACCAGGCATTGTAGGCCTAGGGTCGTCGGTGGTAGTTGGTGGGTGGCTGGGTAGGTGGCAGGCCAGGCAGGCATAGTGGGGGTAACTGGTCACCCCTAACTTTTATTAAGGGCTACTAGGGGTTTTGGTTTGGCCAGGGGCAGGGGCAGGGCAGGTGCCAGGCAGGTAGACTTACTGTGTTAGGCAGGCAGAGCAGATGTGAGTAGATTCAGCCAGGGAGGTCTCTCAGTCTCAGCGTGACCAGGGTCAGGAAACAGAAAGGGGGAAGGGACAGGCAACTGGTGGTTTTATTGACTGTATCAGTCAATCAAAATGAAAACTCGAGGCCCTATTTGCTGGCGGGCGCTCAGGGCTAACGGTCTGGGTGGGTTTAGATTGATCACTTAGTAACTGGACAGCCTTCCATCATTGATTGGTCAATGATGGAAGACTGTCAGTTATTAATTGATACATTTATGACCGCCCATGCATATCGTCACTGTGATGGTGGGCGGCATGCATTAACGGTCAGGGGGCCAGGCCAGGACTCATTGAAGAGAAGAGAAGAGTCTAAAGGTTAGTGTACACAGTACTAGTGTAATTTGATCACACAGGGTGCAGGCAGGGGGCTATATAGATACACAGCATTAGTTAATGTAGCGCAAGGGTTATCTTAAAGTGACAGTGTCCCTTTACTAACTTTACTTCATTTTAATACTATTGAGACTTGAAATGATGATGTACACCTTATATTTAATTGTTTTTGGGTTATACTAATACATTGTTGGTTTTTTTTTATTGCAGGGTGAAGAAAATATTTGGGGGGGCGTTTGCCCTGACGCCCCAATGGACGGGCCACCCCTGGACACTACTGAATTTATCAATAACAGACAGAAGTGCTGGTACTAAAGATAAGGGATTAGTTAGAGTGCATAGAATATCATCAGCAAAAAGAGAGCATTTATAATGTTGCAATCCCACTTGGAGCCCTTGAATCTCTTTATGTGATCGTATTGCCTGTGCCAATGGTTCTACAACAAGGGCAAACAGCAGTGCGAGAGTGGGCATCCTTGTTGAGTGCCTCTTTGGATTTGAATCTAAGCTCTATGTTCGCCTGGTAGCTTCAGGTTAGCTAGCGGGGATTTATAATAAGTTTTGAGTAAGATAACAAAACGCCCTTTGAATCCAAACTTTTCCAGTGTCTTATATACTAAAGGCCATTTGACAGTGTTGAAAGCCTTTTCAATATCTAAGGCCAGTAAACACATTGGGGATTTTGCTCTGTGTGCTAAATATTGAATATTCAGAATTCGCCTGACATTGCCCCCAGCCTGCTGATATGGTATAAATCCTGCCTGGTCTTTATGTATGATTTCAGGTAGAAATTTGGATATCCGTAGTGCCATAATTTTAGCTAAAAGTTTAACTTCCCCATTTAATAAGGAGATGGGCCGATAGTTCTTTACATCAAGACTATCCCTGCCTTCTTTGGGAAATACTACCAGATCAGCTTGGTTTAATTCCGGAGGCATACTTTCCCCCCTCATAATTGCGTTAAATAAAGACGTGAGATGAGGTGTAAGCAAAGCTTAACATTTCTTGTAATATAAATTTGTGAAACCGTCCGACCCTGGGGATTTACCCATTTTGAGGCTCTGGATGGCTGCTTTCACCTCTTCCACAGAGACATCTAAATTCAAGCTAGATATTTGTTGTTCCGTTATTGAGGGAAGATCAAGTGATCCAAAAAAAGAGTCAAGGTCTGACACTTCAGTTTGTGTTTGAGATGTGTATATCTGTTGATAAAAGGACTGAAATGCTTTTTGAATGTCTTTTGGGCTAAAGGAACTCTACATTGATGTTCCTTGGTCTTTCATCTCCTAGCTAGCATCTTGTCTGGGTTATTCACTTTCCAGTAATATAAATGTTTTGTCTTCCTCATAGCTTTCTCGGTGTAATGGTAAAGTACCCCGTCCAGTTCTACCCTAGTGTTGTCAATTTGTTTGCTCAATTTAATAGATGGGTTCTGCTGGTTGGCTTTCTCCAGACTGTAAAGGGTTGCTGCCAACTCAGACTCTCTTTGTTTAAGGGATTTTCTATATAGAGCGGCAAGTTTAATACAGGAACCCCTTATATAGGCCTTATGGGCCTCCCAGAGCCATCCGGCCCCAGTCTACAGAAATTCATTGCAGTCAAAAGTTTAATATCTTCTGCCAACACTGCTAAACTGTTAGGGTCAGATAGCAAATGCTCATTAATTCTCCAACTATTAAATGGGGACTAGCTAGGACCAAGTTTTAATCTTATAGATACTATTGCGTGATCAGACCAGGGGCAGGGTGCAATGTCAGAGTCCCGAACATAGTCAAAAAAGAGGAAATCTATTATAAAGGTATCAATCCTTGAGTAAGTTGCATGAGTGAGAGAATAATAAGTGTATTTTCTACGGTCTGGATGAAGACCACTTCAGGCGTCTACCAGGCTCATTCTATTCATTAGCAAATGAATTTGGCTTAATTTTTTGGAGAATTTATTCTCCAGAGCTCTCCCTGGTCTATCTATCGCCAAGTTAAAAGTGAGGTTAAAGTCACCCCCAATTACCAACCTTCCTACTTCTAATGATTATAGTTCCTTTTATTTATTACTTTTAAGCATGCACCCATATACCTGAGTTGCAATGGAGCAAGTACTGAAGCAGTACACGCTTATGCTATATAGAGTTAGAATCTAACCAACAGAAATTATGCTTACAATTAATTTCACTCTTGTAGAGTGAAAAGCGAAAATGTGCAGCATAAACAAATTCTGCTTCCCTTTTTATATATCTAAATTTATCCAATTGAGGCATCTATAACTCTAGAAAAGGGCCAGCCACTGGTATTTTAGCAGACGACAGAGGCTCAAAATACACCCTCAACTTTATATCCTCTGTAGCCTGATTAAATTCCACAAACAGTTGATCTGCTAGGCAGCATATGGAATTTTATAATTGATGAATATCAGGCAGTTGATTAGTCATGTAGAACAGAATTAAGGAAACAAAATTCTCCTTTGCCCTCTTTTCATCTGTTCATCCTTGTGAATAAAACAACTAGCATCAGTATGCTAAGATGATGACCTGTCTGACGGGTTGGAATAATGTCACAGAATACATTATTTGTGAGCCCAAACAAGTGCCTTTTTCACTTCTGATTCTGATTCATAAACACAATGAGATAAAAATCCATTTGACTCCCTGGTGACTGCAGCCATGAAACATGCTAGTAAAAAGTAAAGACATTACACTATTAAAAAATATCCACATAGTTACAAGTATGGTATTTCCAGTAGCAACATACATATGTGAGAGCTGGACTTTAAAAAAAGTCTGAGTGCCGTAGAATTTACACCTTTGAATTGTGGTGTTGGAGAAAACTCTTTTGAGTCCCTTGTACTGCAAAAAGGTTCAATAAATCAGTTCTTTAGGCAATCAACACAAACTGTTCACTGAAAGGTATGATCATATGGCTGAAGCTCAAATATTTGGGCCATATCATTGGAAAACAGTATTCCCTAGACAGGACCCTGATGTTGGGATATATTAAAGGCACACAAAGAAGGGGATGGCAGAGATGAAGATGGATAGAGGTGCCATGAAAATGTGCTTGATGGCGCACAGAGGGGCAGTGGCTGACAGATGTGCCTGGGGTCCTTAGGGTCACAGGGAGTTGCACATGACTAAATGACTACACAACAACAACAATTTAAATAAGGGTATAAAGTCAGCATCCTTTTTTACTTGTTTAGTGTTCAACTTATGTATAAATTAAATCAGATGGATCTAACATCATAGCACATCATCAATAAAATGCCTTCAAATGAAAAACATACCCTCTTGAAACATCCAGTTAACTGAAATCATATCTCCCTCTGAATCAATATTTAGCATTTCTATTATCCTAATCAGAACATCCTTGATTATGTTGGGTTACATTAAGATTTCCAATTTCCTTTTAATGTATGAACATAATATTTATACTGTAATAATAGTAAGATATGTATAATATGATATACGTTTAGTAATCATGTGTATACTCTAGGTGCCTTTCTTTATCTTGCACAAATCTAATATTGATTGCCTTCCTGAAATCTAACACTATCCTTTAAATTATCTGTTTTTTTCCATTGTAATTATTTCCTTTTACTAAGGTGATCATTATCTGTTATATTCTGTTTTACAATTTAAATCTGATTACAAATGTTCCATCAATGCAAAATTAAATTTGTTTTGAGTGGGAGCCACTTGTGTGGCACTCCATCAAAAGCTTGTCCTACATCTGAGGTCACATGAACTACATTACACTGATTTAAATTACTACCTTGAGCCTTCTGTATTCAGGTAGCTTTACTGTACCAATTAGTAAACTATTTTGGCTATAATTGTGTTGTGGTTTCTAGTGGCCCTCTTTTTAAAAACAATCTCATGTCATTGAGTTATTCACAATTCTAATCACTGCCATACACCTGCCAGTAATTACATTTAGGTTTTGAATGCCTTAATTCTTTTCCCAGGATAGTGTTCCAGAAGGAAAATACAGATATTTTATTTGTGAAGTTATATACACTTCTGGATACTCATTTTCTTTGTTCAGTGGTCGACATATGTAGATATTATTATAATTTTATATTATAAAATGCCTTGCTTCATTGTGACTCTTTGAGGCCCAGTGAAACATAGAAAATTTTGCACTGGGTCCATTTAATTGTTTGAATGCTACTATTGGTCCCATTTACTTTTTACCAATTGGCCCTTGTGGAATCGCTTAATAAAATAAAGCTTACACAAAACCTGCACATTGTATTTTTCAGACATGTTGGCATTTTATGCATGGTTTTAGTAATAAGCAACATTGAAAAACAGTAGCAGTTTTTCCATAGAATTTATAATCTTTTTTTGTCCTTAACAGCATGCCATACAATAAAGGATATATATTATCGGTCGATATCCAGTATGTAAGTGACTGAATGACAAGTGATTATTAACAATAACACCCAGTTAGTCTGAATCTGTATGAAGAACATTAAAGGATTACTGCAGTCACATATTTTCTATACAGATATTTGAATAAGTAGCGCAAAGTAAAAAAATTTATAAAGTAAAGTAATATTTTTATATGCAATTATTCTTTACTTCAGGTTCCATTTCCTTTACTGGATTACTTCTTGCAGCTTCTGTGTCTCAAGTGGGTGTATCCTTGTAAATGAATGAACTTCCATTACTCTTACTGACAACACTGGCAGTTGTAGTTGTCAATCTTCCATTGTGCGTGTAGACATGTTGCCTGCTTTCATTGGACTTTCGTGTCCCTTTTTAAAAAAAAAGCTATTTGTTGAACATTTGCAAATCTTGAGATTCTATCTATCATGGAGGACTTGGGTGAAACAAGTTGTTTTCTATAGACTACTAGGAAATTGCCCGTCCAAAATGATGGGAGTAAAATTGTAAGCCTGGCAATGCTGTTTGCCACACAATGTGAGGCTATGGGCTCGCTGCGCACCTTTGGAGCTCAACGCAAGCCTCAACTTTCCTGCATTGCAATGGCGCTCAGAGAGAGCTCCACGATGAGCGCCTTCGGCGCTCATTGCAAGGCTCTCCCCCTGTGTTTATAGGCCTTGCACTTAAATATTACTGTGTTTGGTTGTGTTAGTGCCTTGGGTTAAGTGTTACTGGGTTGGGTAAAGTGTTACTACGTTGTGTTAAGTATTAGCGGCTTGGATGAAGTGTTACTGGCTTTCGTTAAGTGTTACTGCTTATGGCTCATTTTTACTTCCTTCTGGTTAGTTTTGCATTCTTCGGTTTAGTTTTCCGTCCTTCGGACTCTTTTTTGTCGTGTTGCGTTTTTTTTGGCAGCATTTTTTCCCTCAGTTAGGCGATTTTCGATAGTGAAAAAATGACAATTATGCCTCAAATTAACTTGTAACCTCACTCACAGGCTTCCTGGCTCTCCCACTGTGCTGTGTGTGAGTGTGTAAGTGAATTCGAGGCATATTTGTTGTTTTTTAAGTCTTCCTAGTTCTGTGGTTCGGCCGTTAAAGTCGGTATATACGGTCGTAAGTCCTACAGCCCGCAACGTGACCAACGTCCTTGAACTGACAACTATATATGTGATATCTGAGATATAGCTCACACTAGTCTTTTAATAGTTGCTGTCATCAAAGTTAATTGTAATACTAGTTTAAGCCTTAAACCACATTCACTTTGAAGTGCTACTAACATGTCATGGACAACATCCTGTAATCTGTCAGGGATGATCTGCTCATACTCATTTTTTTAAATATGAAACATTTTATTCCACAAGAATGTCAGACTCATAACTGTCTCAGAAGCAGACCCCAAACCAACTAGATGTGTCCCACAACAGATTATATATCAAAACAGAACAAGCAACTTAGAAATGGGCTCATGAGGAATTTTCATAATTGTTAGGATAATTCTGAGTATGGAGTAGGCTCTTAATAGTGATAATTATCAGCCATACCAAATACTAATGTGTTGCAGCTTATAAACACTTTTCCAATTACTCTGTTTATGTATTGAATACCAGACTTTCTAATGAGAGCCAGTTTAACATGAGAGCCCTTGAACATAGGGAAACAGGAAAAGAAAGAGTAACGGGTAAATGAGAGAGGGGTCATAGAACAATGGTAACTGGGAGGGGTAACAAAATCTATTTAACAAGAGCATGCCCCAATATTATGAGCAAGCTAAAATATGCAGCTACTGTACATAATGGGCATAGCAGAGAGAGCTGTGTTGTACAATCACACAAGTTATAGCATAATACAGTACAAAACAGGTAATAAATACATGGGAAACTGTTACTAATTCATCCCCCGCTGCAATCTCTTACGTCATAGAATAGAGAATTCTTAAGGAAGGTAAGAGCCACATGTAGTTTAACTATTTCCGAAGACACCTAGATGATGTTAGTGTATACAATGACTAATGGAGCAGCTGCAGTCTTGAGACGTCTCTAAATAAATTTCATAATGACAGAGCGTAAATCTATAAAAGGACTACATGACATGTTGTTGTGGTCTGTAAGGCATATTTTAAAAGAAAATCCCTGTCATCAGAAGCATATGGTACTAGCTAAGTGAAAATAAACTATCTCAGTCAACTCTGAAAGTTTACCCAGGGTTCCTGTGGGGCAGTTTATCCAGCACATTTAGCTATGGCTTATATATATAGAAAGAAAGGATAGTTTTCTCATATTCTGTGCTAGTTGAGAAGTTTTTTTATTATGTACTGCCCACTACTGTGTGGTTTCATTTCGGTATCTTAAAGAGAGTGGTTATACAGACTTCTGAACAGGGTCCTTGTTTCTTCTCTCTCTAATGCTGCTTGTGAAGAATGGATACAAAGACACTCATTTGCAGGCTCCTTAGCCTGTGTTGACTGGAAATTTGGTGAGTAATCAAGTGAAACTGTCAAGGGCCTTAGTCACCTGCTTTTCCACCTGCTTTACAATGCTATTCAAAATCCTCAAGATGGAACAAAAGTTGTACTTTTGCCCAAATAATTTGTAAATTGAGTGACCTCTTAAGTCCATACTCATTTTTTGTACCAAATGCAGTAAATATAAAGTCTTAAATCTTGTAAAATTACAAAGACATCTATCGTCAACTTTTAAAATATATGTATATATATGCAAGCATACAGGTAAGCCGCTGCTTTGAAGTGCATATGCACAATGTCAATTACTTTTCATACTGTGGTATAAGCCAGGGAAAGACCAAAAAATAATTGTATAGTATGCTATACATATTCAATTAGGATTCCTATCGATGTATGTTGGCATTAACTGGATAAAATATGCTGGTGGTACACAAATACAAAAAGTTGTTACGTGAAGGCAGTTTGTTGACTGACAGTTTTAACAAATGCCATTGGCATAATACAATTGTTGATAAATCAAATGTGGCATAAAAACTAACCAGTGATTAAACTAGCAATACAGTATAAACAAAACCAGTATTAAATATATTAATTCCTTGTATTTAAATGTATGCTGAAGGCTTCCTTCAGGATTATTAATGCATACATAAGTTTTTTACTTGCCCCTATCCAATTGAGCAATTATTGTTTACTGGAGCTTGTAATGTAGCCCGTAAACTAATTTGATATTCAATTGGCGTCTTTTAGCGAGCCACAAATGATCTACGGGTTACAGGCTGAAAATCCCTGCTGTTGACAAAACCGTAACTTACAACCCATCTAAGCCTTTGATCTTCCAAGCCTGCAAAAATTACAATCGCTAAAATCGCTAATCGCTATTCAATTGATACAATTTCTCAAGCCTGCAAATGTTTTCACACCCTTAAAAGGCAAATGCAGAAGAAAAACCTATGAGTACCAGATAGGACTCGCAAAGGGGTTAAACACCTGTTTGTAGTACTGTAAATGCAAATAAGAAATCAATACTGCACTTTTTTTTCACAATTTTATTACAAATACAATCAATAAATATCAATATCTTATACAACAATATTACAAGTAACATTCATTCTCTAGTATTGTGTAAATGTAATTCTGTAATCATTTGCATACAACAGCTTAATTAGATTATAGTGAGGTAAACATTCAAGAGAAAGTTTAATAACAAACCTGTACTTTTAAAGACTGGGAAAGTGATGAAAGACATTAGAATTAATTGCACAACAGTCTCAAGCTCTCAAATCTGCAATAGAAAATTATTTTATTTTATGTTTCATTTTCGTGTCATATTAATCTTGGGACTCAAAGAGTTAATAAATATCAGGCCACCCACATGGACTAGAACAGTATCGCCATTCATTTTTAATATTTTATACAATAACGAGTCTGATCGCATATGGGACCTCTAAATGCTAATTGATTGACATGTAACCTCCATGTTTTAATGACTTAATAATGACGGTCTCATTTACTATGGGCTGTTTCTAAATCGGTAGTTACGGCCTTGCTTAATTGATCATGATCAAGCTCTGAAATGTTACATGCGATTGCATGGTTTACGGTTTTGGTTTTCGGCCTGTAAATTGTGGGCTTGTTCATTTGAATCGCTCTGTAATTGTAGCAAATTTCAAGCCCGCAGACATACGGCCTGTATAACTTAATCTGTGGGCTTGCAATTGAATAAGGCCCTGGGTGTAGGGTTGGAGAGCCTCTCGCTTGCTTTTGAGTTGCAATTAAGTACGACATGGAATAAGATATCTCTGCTCTTAACCACCAGCAGAGACTTCAGTACCTAGCTACTGACCACTGGCCAGACAGTGATCATAATTATATTCATTTCCACTTCTGCTTATATTTCCTATTTTATGCTCCTTTTCTTGAAATGCACAATTTATGACTGCTCATTTTATGAGTTTTTTTTCAGTTATAGTTTTTATATGCACACCAATGGGAACAATACAAACACTGATGTATTTAAATAAAATTTATATTTAATTATATAATTTCCGCCCATGTTTCTTGTAGATTCAAAATATGCGTACAAGTCCAATATGCAAATACACACCATCAACTTTATGTAATTTACAAGCAATAACGTAATGCTATGTGTAATGCCATTGTGCACTGTTACATGGCACAGTCACAGTATGAAAAACCATCACTTTGGTAGATATTCCTTCAATAATGCAATGATAATTGACTATAAATAAAAATGGCAGGATATTTAATGTACTGAAGTAACTTGGTATGGCAAGATATCATGAGCGGCCCGTACAAATCCAGAAAAAGCAACATTCTTAGTACAGTTTGGAGAAGGCAACTAAAGTTCCAGGAAATCCGCAACTGGTGGACTGGAGATAAAAATACAAAAACTCCGTTTTTTCTTAACCTGTTTGAAACAGTGAACATTTTGGTTGCAAATATCCATTTATAGTTTAAATAAAAACTGAATTCAGTGGTAAAAATAAAAACATCACATGCATTCTCTTTGTTTTTTTGGTAATTAATTATTGCTTGTCCGTTCAACTTGCAGCAAATGAAGTGCATATGTAGCACTACAGCCATATTTGTACTACTATCATTTATTTCATGACATACATTGCTGGGTTTGAGAAAAGTTGCAGTATATCTTCTTGTCAAGGAAATTGCAGTTACAATTTTGTGGAGAGAGAAAGTCAATTTATTTTATTCAGACAACTACTAGAAAACTGCCCAGCTGCCATTTCAAGGAACAAAAGAGCTTTGTACATTCACCAACAATTTACATCTTAAAAAAACATGTGGCACTTGTTTTGTAGGCCTGCCTAAATAAAATATGTATTCTTAAGATGCCAGGGAGTCAAATTATGCATAGATTTACCTAAAATAACAAGCTATTTTTGAATAAAACAAAAGGTTTTGACTAACACATATCCTGTAGGCCACAGTTTCTTCTGAGCTATTCAGATCTTGTAGCTATGGATCAAATCTGCCAGGAATCAGAACATGAATTATTAATTTCCTACAAGGAGAAACAAAAAAACTTGCTTCATGGACAAGTGTACTTCTGATTTTAATAGTGTATGCTCAACAAATAGACATACAAGCTTTACTTGTAAATGCACTACAGTGGTCTTTTAAGTGCATTAATTGAAAATATGTAATTTACAGTGCATAGCTTTCTAGAATATTTTAAATATTATATTGAGCAGTTTTCATTTCATAGAAAAGTTTGCTATTCTTACTTCTTCTACAGCACAAACCAGACTTGTCCCAGATATTTTAGCATCCACAGTGGGAACCTGTCTCTTTACAGCGCCTTATTTTTTGTCTAAAAGTTCTGATTGGCTGGCCAAAATTAAACCAATTTATTATACTAAGCTAGGATGAGTAGTGATCTGCTTAGTCTATGAATGTAATGTACATATTTTCACTGAAGATGCTCCCTTAAACATGCAAATACGAACAAAACATTTTTTAATTATTACATTGTTTTTTTTTTTAAATCATAAATATATAAATAAAAGAACATTTGGGTTCTGTGATAGTTTTAAGTATACACACTTTACACAACATCAATATGTAGTTATTTATAACCTGACAATATTTTCTCATGGCTTCTTACATTTTTTTTCTTAGTTTTCACAATGTGGAAGCAACAGGTCAGCAACACCTAGGAGACTTTTAGTAACCATGGAGACTGGTGAAAGCTGGTTGAATTCTATAAACAAAAATTGGTGCTCTGAAGAAAGAGGCAAGTGCTGACTACTGAGAAATGAAAGCTAGGTACATGTGTTCGAGGACAAAGAAACAGGGCAGAATATTATGACAGAGCCAGGAAGGTACGTGGGAAGAAAATTTATGATTAAAAAAAAGCTTCTGAAAACTAATGAAGTATGCAGCAGAAAAAACTTAATTTACATTATTAAGAGTTGGCCTTTTGTAGCCATGATATCTTATTAGGCTCAAAAGAAAGTATATTGGTCATTGTGTTTTAATCACTAAGCACAACACAGTGCATTTGTGTAATAGTGCTTGTGATAACAGATGACAAAAGCTTGGTTTCTTACAGAACCTTTACTTTTATTTCCAATTGCTGACTATTTATTTGTGCCTCTCCATGTTTTACAGAAATAAATATTCTCAGCGGAAAACAATTGTGGGATAGCTTAACATTATTTATATAAGGCTAACTATGCTGCCAAACACATGTAATAACTGAAGATGAGGTTTTTTTATATTTTAATATCTGCCGGACAAATAGCATTATATTATGTGACATACCGTACATCAAACACTTTGGGTTGCTGTAAAGTCTCATAGATAAACATGGCAGCAATTGCAACCCCTTATAAAAAATACAATCTTTAGCTATTGCAATATGTAAATATTTTTTTAAATATACTATTTGTTGTTGTTTAATCATTCAGTCATGTTTGTCTCTCCGTGACCTTTATGGACCACGGCATGCCAGGCAAATCTGTTAACCACTTCATCAAACTCATGCTCATTGCTTCAATGACCTCATCTATCCATCTCCACCTCTGCCGTCCCATTGTTTGTGCGCCTTCAATCTTTCCCAGCATCAGAGTCTACTGTAGGAAATCCTGTCTTCTCCTGATATTGCCAACTTTTTGAGCTTTCGCATCATATGCATACCTACAGTGCACAGCCTGGCTTGATTTCCTGTAGTATTGATGTAATGGATTTTCTTGCAGTTCAAGGGACTCGTAGCTCTTTCTCCAACAGCACAATTCAAAGGCGTCAATTCTACAGCACTCAGGCTTCTTGGTCCGGCTCTCACATACATATGTAACTACTGGGAATAGTCAATAATTTAATATGTTTGCTTTATAATATCCTGTCCAAACTTGCTTTCGTTTTCCTCCACAGAAGCAAGCGTCTTAATTTCATTGCTGCATTCACTGCCTGCAGAGATCTTGGAGCCCAGGAAAATTAAATCTGTCACTGCTGCCACTTCCCAATCTGTTTGCCAGGGCCTGAGATTGCTTTTTGCCATGATCTTCATCTTTTTATCGCTGATCTGCAGGACAATAAAAAAAAAAATGTAAACCCACCACGGGTATTGAAAACAACCTGGTTTGAAGGATCTTCACAATACTTTTATTAATGTGTGTACTAAGTACACTTGTAATCAATCTCATTTAGTGGTTGAAAAGGTTTCCTATGTCTCACACAAGACCTTCTATCTTTTGGGCTAGAATATACCCCACACTCTAGCTGGTGGCCCTAAAGTGTAGAAATTAAATTGTATGGTATGTATCATGCAGAGTCAGAAGTCCCTGTGTCTCTTATAGAGACCTCCTATCTCAGAGGCTATGGTGTACCCCTCCAGCTAGCTAATAGCCCTGTAGATAGATAGTGGAAACAATTACAAACTGAGATCACAAACCAAACCAGGGCAGCTTTTGCACTCTTTTCTTTCACCCTCATCAGTAAGGGATAATAATAATAATAAATAATAATAATAATCAGAGAAGGATCATTCACATATCTGAGGTTATTGATATTACTCCCAGATATATTAATTCCTTCTTTGGATTCTTCCAGCTCGGCCTTACCCATGATGTATTCCATATATAAATTGATTAAACTAGGTGACAATATACAACCTTGTTGCATCCCTTTCCCAATCTTAGACCATTCTGTTGTTCCATGTCCGGTTCTGACCATGGTTTCTTGGTCCACATACAGATTCTTCAGAAGGCGGATGAGATAATCTGATGCTCCTATCTCTTTAAGAACTTGTCACATTTTATTGTGATCCACAAAGTCATAACCATAACAGTTTATGAAGCAGAGGTAATGTTTTTCTGGAACACTCTGGCTTTCTCTATTATCTAATGGACATTATAGAACTGACTATATTTTTAAATTGAAGAAAGCATTGAACCCTACTTTTTCCCATCTTCATTTACTGGCTTCTTTTCTACCTTCCTTTCACTCTCCTTACTCTTATTCTAATTCTTTTTTTGTTGCATCCCCTTTCTTTCTGCTTTCCCCCTCTCTCGCTATATTCCAGTTCTCCTCCTTCCACTTGAAACCCAAATCTCTTTGACACACCATTTCTTGTGGATCCCCTTTTGTGGATTGCATAGGTCCGCTCCATCTTGTGAAAGGCAATGGTGGCTGCTATCTTCCTGGTGCATAATGAATGAATATGACCTACCAGCATCTTGGAAACAATTTTGGATGGTTAGGCCTAGCATTACTTTTTCATGACATCACCTGAGTAAAAAAAGTTAATGGTTATCAGATACTTCATTAAAACAGATACTTTAAAAATGGAGCATATTACATGTTATTTCAGATCAATTCAATTAATATGTTATCTACTCTATTATTTCATAGCACAGAATATTTACCTGGAAAACAATGACAATTCAGTACTTCACTAATGACCGCATTGGCCATTTTTGTAATCTTATTCAGGTCACTGTAATATAGCACTTATGTAGGGTCAAAATTCTTACTGTAACAGCAATTGTACTAAACTCCTATAGATGTCACTCTGCACCACAACATCCTACGGAGAATAGGCTCATTCTCCTAAAAACAGTTTATAATTTACTGATATATTAGTTTCAATATCTACTGACTTTGGATCTCTCCTCTTCTTTTTGCGCCTACATACTTGTCTGTTAACATATTGTCAGTTAAAGGGACATAAAAAGCATTTTGTTCTTTGTTGCATGTGAAAGTGCGTATTTTCATTTTTTTAAAAAGTAGAAAAAAACTTGATTCAAATGGTAACTGATTTGAGGGCTTGCCAATAAGCTGTAATGAGATGCACAGATGTATGTATGTTCTGTGCATTTTTCGGTAAGTTTCAATGAAGTTTAAAAAGGTTTTACTTATTGTTTTTCATGCAAAACTCAATCTTGATAATGTTGAAAGTGTGCTATTTTAGATACACATTTCTCTTGAGTTAGATAACAGCAGCTAAAAGTTAAACGCTGCAACAACTTTCCTTGCCATAAAAAGGTGTAGTAATGTCAGGTAAAAAAAAAAAGAAAAAAAAGTTAACTGTTTCTTCCTAAACTGATAGCCAGTGGCAGAGCTAAACAATGGAGGGCACTGGTGCAAGACATTTTTTTGCCCCCCCCCCCCCGATTGCTATATATATATATATATATATATATATATATATATATATATATATATATGTATTTATGTATATATATATATATATATATATATATATACATACAAAGCAGCAGGGCCGAGAAGGGCCACAAGGGGCCAAGGAGGGCCGTGGCAGGGTGAGTACTGGGCCTGTGAAAGGTGCAGGGCCCTGGTGCATTGCACCGCCTGCACCAGTGGTAGCTGCACCCCTGCTGATAGCTCTCATATTAATGGAATGGTTATCATTTTAGAGCACTAATCCAGTAATCTCTGTTTGAACAAATCAGAGAAAAATTTAGTAAAATTGTTATATAAAAGTTATGCATTATGCATAGTTTGATAATAATGATACCTATTCAATGGGATACTAAATACAGGGAGTGCAGAATTATTAGGCAAGTTGTATTTTTGAGGATTAATTTTATTATTGAACAACAACCATGTTCTCAATGAACCCAAAAAACTCATTAATATCAAAGCTGAATATTTTTGGAAGTAGTTTTTAGTTTGTTTTTAGTTTTAGCTATTTTAGGGGGATATCTGTGTGTGCAGGTGACTATTACTGTGCATAATTATTAGGCAACTTAACAAAAAACAAATATATACCCATTTCAATTATTTATTTTTACCAGTGAAACCAATATAACATCTCAACATTCACAAATATACATTTCTGACATTCAAAAACAAAACAAAAACAAATCAGTGACCAATATAGCCACCTTTCTTTGCAAGGACACTCAAAAGCCTGCCATCCATGGATTCTGTCAGTGTTTTGATCTGTTCACCATCAACATTGCGTGCAGCAGCAACCACAGCCTCCCAGACACTGTTCAGAGAGGTGTACTGTTTTCCCTCCTTGTAAATCTCACATTTGATGATGGACCACAGGTTCTCAATGGGGTTCAGATCAGGTGAACAAGGAGGCCATGTCATTAGATTTTCTTCTTTTATACCCTTTCTTGCCAGCCACGCTGTGGAGTACTTGGACGCGTGTGATGGAGCATTGTCCTGCATGAAAATCATGTTTTTCTTGAAGGATGCAGACTTCTTCCTGTACCACTGCTTGAAGAAGGTGTCTTCCAGGAACTGGCAGTAGGACTGGGAGTTGAGCTTGACTCCATCCTCAACCCGAAAAGGCCCCACAAGCTCATCTTTGATGATAACAGCCCAAACCAGTACTCCACCTCCACCTTGCTGGCGTCTGAGTCGGACTGGAGCTCTCTGCCCTTTACCAATCCAGCCACGGGCCCATCCATCTGGCCCATCAAGACTCACTCACATTTCATCAGTCCATAAAACCTTAGAAAAATCAGTCTTGAGATATTTCTTGGCCCAGTCTTGACGTTTCAGCTTGTGTGTCTTGTTCAGTGGTGGTCGTCTTTCAGCCTTTCTTACCTTGGCCATGTCTCTGAGTATTGCACACCTTGTGCTTTTGGGCACTCCAGTGATGTTGCAGCTCTGAAATATGGCCAAACTGGTGGCAAGTGGCATTGTGGCAGCTGCACGCTTGACTTTTCTCAGTTCATGGGCAGTTATTTTGCGCCTTGGTTTTTCCACACGCTTCTTGCGACCCTGTTGACTATTTTGAATGAAACGCTTGATTGTTCGATGATCACGCTTCAGAAGCTTTGCAATTTTAAGAGTGCTGCATCCCTCTGCAAGATATCTCACTATTTTTGACTTTTCTGAGCCTGTCAAGTCCTTTTTTTGACCCATTTTGCCAAAGGAAAGGAAGTTGCCTAATAATTATGCACACCTGATATAGGGTGTTGATGTCATTAGACCACACCCCTTCTCATTACAGAGATGCACATCACCTAATATGCTTAATTGGTAGTAGGCTTTCGAGCCTATACAGCTTGGAGTAAGACAACATGCATAAAGAGGATGATGTGGTCAAAATACTCATTTGCCTAATAATTCTGCACTCCCTGTATATATTTTGTGTTAATTTAATACCGCTTATTTGTATGCAAAAGTTAAACAGCCAACCATTTCTAATAAGCAAATAGAAGGATTAAATAATCACTTTAAAGATCATTCAAATAGTAGGTGGGAGTAGCATCACACACCTCCCACAACAAAGGGAAGTAGATGAAACATGTTTGGCCTTTTTAAATTCTCTGTTGTGCTCTTATACTTTTTGGCTACATAAACTTTATTTACAATGTTTTTAAGAAGTATATTTGCCTATAAAAATAAATATACACATTTATGCAGGATGAATGCTGCCTAGTGTATATTGAATATTTAAAAGTGCAGATTTTAAACATTATCAAAGTTTTCTTTGCATGGAAAAACTGTGCTTCAAAAAACATTGTTTTAAAACTCAGGAACTGCTGCTCTGCAACAGAGACTGCACCTCCTCTGGACTAAAACTTGAGTTGATTGTGCAATGGACAATATGGGCAGGTGGGTGGTGGGGTGAATAGCACTAAGACATAGGGCCATAGTGTACCACCATGCTTTGTATAGTCTTATGGCATATGCCCCTGCCTTATCCAGTATACTGTATGTAATATACTGTATGTAATTCTCCATGTAACATTACTGTATTCCATGTTATGTTTAAACTGTGAGTGAGTGATCATGATGGGGTTAAAATAGGGTGTGTTGAGTCTGCAGTGATCAGACTCCTCTATTGTACTGTTATCTGTTCTGGTCCATTTTTGGCAAATTAAGTTAATCACTTCTGCCATGTACTCTATTTAAGGTCTGGACCACTAAGAAACAGAGACAGCAGGATGTGTATTAGAAGGTAGCCCTATTGTTCTCAGGTGCCAGCTATCAAGGTACTGCTAGACCCCATCCTGTAATTGCCTGCCACATCCTCTCATTGTTACATTGTGTACACCCCCTCTGTATCTAACTGCTAGTTCACTTCTGGAGACATATATAAATCACATGTCTCTTTTTTGCTTTCGGTGACTGCGATACTGAACCTATCTCCACCCTACAAGTAACCTGTCCTGATCACTACCACATGAAGATTACTGAGACTCCTGGACGTGCTGATTTTTGATGGAGAGACTCTGACTGATACAGAAGCCAAATATCAGGGTGCTGGTGCCTAGATTTCCAAGAACGCAAACGTGAGTAGATAGACCTGTAGTCTATATAGCAAGTGGCCCTGAGCAGTAATAGCCCCTACCTCTGAATCATCACAGCATCCAAGCACTTCATTCCTAAGGATGAGCAATACTACACTAAATCAATTCAATAGCTTCCTTCTGATGTTGTTGGAATTGTGCTATTAAAAAACATTAATTTATCTTTACAGGGAAATGGAGACACCAAATCAATCACATTTCAATGGGCACTCCATGTGCTCCGAGCTATGCAAACTTATTCCTAGGGTTGTGGGAGAAAGGGTGCATTTTTGATGACTCTATGATGGACTCCACGGACAACATCCTAATGTGGAGATGTTATATAGATGAAATTTTAATATTCTGGAAAAAAGGTCTAGACAAGACCTAACAAAAACATGCTAGGATTGATGTTCCCATGTGAAGTCCAGCAATCACAACTGACTTTTTGAATTAATTATCCAAAAACACCCCTCAGATAATACTTGCACAACAACATTTAGAAGGAAACAACTACTAATAATGTGTTACACTGGACCAGTCAGCACTATGTACTGCTGAAAAAAGATATCTTCAAGGGTCACAACCTGTGAATTTGTGGGCATGCCCGGATCTACCTTTTTGGAGCCCCTGGGCAGTAAAGTGGAGGAGCCCCTGTGAGGGCGTACACCCATTTCCCGTTTTATGTTTTTATATTGCTCTTTGCTGTGTGAGCTTATCAAAGACATTTCCCCATAACAGCCATTTTTACAACTCATACACATATCAGTGAGCATATGTTACACAAACACATTTAATGATCACTTGTATTACACAGAAAAACTGAAACATCCAGTAACTGGACATGAATATTCCACCACGCTGCTGATGAAACGTACGTCAGAGTTTGCTTCTGAGGACGTGTGTGGTCTGGTCCTGAGCGTTTGGCTATCGGATACCCTATATGTGCTGTCCCTCTGTGATCTTAATATGGTATAGTCTTGTCCAATTGTTTAACATTGTTCTGGCTATTAAGGTTTATTTAGATAGATGTGCACATGCTGTGTAACCGGTATTCATATATGTTAATGAGGGCAGCACTTGAGATGACAGGAGTACCCGCAATGTTCAATACAGAGGCCCATATATGATGCATTAGGCCAGCATGGTGGGATATGAACTAGTTTTTACTAAGTACAATAAAGATGACGTTTTTTTTATAATGAGTTATAGGTTTCATTTAGAGCTCATGGGGCTCTGTATAGACCCCCATGAGTTATAGGGTTAAATATGGGATTATGGGGGTCTGTATTGTCTGTTTAGGGGTTCATTTTAGTTGCCTGGGGGGGTTAACATTTTTTTAGTGCGGGTCCTTTCAAGACCTTTACGGTCCTTTAAGGACCCTCAAGGCGGGAAATATGAATTTGGAAATGCAGCGATCAGTGACAATCGGGGAACCCCGCCTCAAGGGCTTAATGTGGGAGGGCTGCGGGTGTACTTATGGACCCCTGCAGCAAGGAGTTAATGTGGGGACACATTGGGGGTCTCGAAGGGGACCCCCAGCATAGAGGGGGTTAATTTTAGGTGCCGCGGCCGGCATAGGTTAATAGTTTGCTGCAGGCCAGTTAAGGACCCCAGCGTTTTTTTTTGTTTTTTTTTTAAATGTAGCGGGGGCCTGATCGATGCCGATTGATGACCCCCACTGCAAGGGGTTAATGTGGGCAGGCTGCAGGGGTCTCTCCAGGGACTGATGTGTTTAGGGAGCAGAGGAGCGCATCACACGGTGTTGTCAGGCTGCTCCGAGGCAGCAAGTAGAGGCTTTAGGAGCCCTTGCTAGCACTTTTTTGTGCACGTAGGGATTCTTCCAAGGTGCGAGGTTCACCTCATAGATTTATGGCTGCGTGTTACTACGTAGCTCTCTCTGAGCCTATTCTCCCCCATTTTTCTGTGTCATCTCGCAAAGCAGGCTGCGAGGGACGTATTGTGTAATCAGTCCTCGCAAACAGCAAAAAACTGTCTTTTGCGAGGGCCAAGGGAAATACGAGGGCTAATTTAATAAGGCCCTAAATTTGTGGGAAAAATGCATATAGTTGGCTACCCCATAATTGGTATGAGTCCTGTTACTTTGGACATGTGCTCATGTCAGTGATAAATTGGCTCTATTTTAGATGAAGTCCTGAATCATACCACCCAGGCCATTGACAAACTGGTCCAGGAACAGGTGCAAATCTGTATGGTATGAATCTATATTCAGAATTGCATGGCCCTAGATTATATGTTAGCTGTGAAAGGAGGTATGTTTGTGCCCCAGTGGGCATCCATTCTACCTCTTCTCCTCCGTAACCACCCTTCCACTCTACTACTGAACTCCTTCAGCTCCTTTCCTATTACTATTACCATGATACCCCTGTACTCCATCCATTCCAATCACTTCCAATCCCATTTCCTTTACCCTCCAGAACCTACCACTTATCTCTCCCAGTTGGATTGGGGTTTCTTGTTTATTCTCTGTTATTTTCCATGATGACTGCCTGTATAAGGGCATAAAATTAAACTTTTGCAGGAATCTAAGATATAAGCATAAGGCACAAGATGATATGTGTGCAATACAATATAAATATTGAACCCTGTTGTATTCACTCCCGGGAAGCTTATTCATTCATATTCATATTATTATGCTATTTTATTATTATTAATGCATTTTGCTATTTCTCCATCACATGGTCTTCCTATTGTTGACTTGATCTTACTATGAAAATGGGTGGACTGTGGTAGAATATTGTATAAGGGACCTGTATGAATATAATTTTTTTTGTTATAATATGGTTGCTGTTCTGTTCTCTTCCATTTCATTATTATTTTGTGTCTTTTTGAGACTTCACATAGACTGAAGTTAATAGTTCCTCTTTTCCTTTGCAGAGACAGTAATGTGCAGGAAATACTGATCACAGACAAGGGAGGCGAAGTGAAGCTTACTAAATAAGATTATAACCAGAGAAAAATAATAAAGATACCTCCTGCTTAACAATCCGCATATTGCAGATCAGAGGAGATCTTAAAAGGTGGAACTTGATGGACTATAAGTCTTTTTTCAACCTCAAATACTAGGTAACTATGTAGCTATGCTTGATTGGACAAGACCTGTGTCATTCTTGACAGAGAGAGACAGCACACACATAGAAAAAGACGCACAGAGAGAGGGAGAGGGCGCACAGAGAGAGGGAGAGGGCACACAGTGATAGCACAGTCAATTGAACATAACATATGAAACCATCATTTATGGAAAGTTACTAGTTCAATTATATTTTACCACTTCTCTACTTTCATATTACGTGTTAATAGTAGGTGTCACTCACTACTTATTTGTACTGAGGGCTAATTCTATTACATGCACCTATTTCTATCTATTTATTATTATTTTTTATTTTGATTGCTGATGCTCCTACTGTATAAGATATTGTGCATGGATATATTGTTTGGAATATATGTGGGGATCCACTGATGTGTGTATATTCTTTTTACTACATCCATATTAAAATCATTTAATCCTATTCAGTAAGCATTTAGATCTGGAGATCTAAATTGACAAATTGTTATACAGTAAGTATGTATTCTGTGATCTAAATTGTGATCCTTATCATAGATTCATTTTCCCTTACTTTGGGCAAGATGGAATCAACAATGTTTACACATACCAATTGCTGCATCTAGAGAGTACAATTAGTATGTGTCATGTATACTTTTATTTCTGAGTTAGCTAGTAATCTCTACAATTGTTTATGCACACTGTTACATTTAAACATATCTTTGATATGCTTTGTATTATGTGCGAGTAAATAGATGTATGTTCAGCAGTGAATGAATCCCTCCATTTGAGAAAGCCGCATTTCCAAGTGACGAAACACGTGTTAGACGAAACACGTGTTAGATGATGTCAGATGCTCACTGAGGCAGCCATTCAACCAATACAAGCTAAAATTATTTAGCGTCTGTGACTCTGTTTCTTTGCAACTTCACAAAGATGTTAAATTAGCTCATGAGCTGGATACAGTCCAACTTAGAGGTAGTTTTAACCGCAGCACAGGGAAGTGCTGGATACTCTAAGGAACACTTACTGTATACTGCACAGAACCTTTATTTAATTATTGGGTTATGGGAACATGATATTAAAACTATTCCAATGGGCAACACCCTATCCAATAATTAATGAGACATTTTACAGTAGTTGCTTTCAGACTTGGCAACTGGTCTGCCGTATATATCACCTAACCTATTTCAAAATATTTCACTCATATAGTATATGAATTATAAACGTAAGTGGCTAATGAATTATTATTACATTTAACATGAGTATTTAAAGATTGGTGGTGTACTCCTAGTATTTTCACATTTTGTATTGCACTTGGGTTAAGAGTGTCTTCATTGTTTAAATTAACATTTTCGGGACACTTATTATTGAAAATGGGACAACTGATAAATTATTAGCCTTATGAGAACATTTTTAAGATTTGGGATATGCATCTCAATATATTGAGCCATTGGCTATACTTAGCTCTGTCTCATATGATCGGACAATAGAGGTTCTCAGCAATATTGTAGTAACATAATTGCATTGCAATTCCAGATTAAGATATGTTTATCACACCTTATCTGTGATGAGTCCAAGGCAAGAAGAATATATTAAGTTGTCTCTTTATGACAATTCAATAATAAATTATCCAAGAAACTAGGGGCCAGACAGATTTGAGGGGTCAGCTGCAACCTCGTCTTTCAGCTAGGAGGAACCTCTTTGGGGGGGTCAAAGTGATCTGACAGTATTACCTTGTTACAATTTCAAACAAAGGTTGACACAATTTGGCTTTTATATGTTTTTAAATTCTTTTAAATTGTTGCAGTTCTGAATTACAAATAAATGTTTATTATTTTACAACAATTATTATTATACTATCTAGCGACTTATAAAATGAGGGAAATAAAATTTGAAGGTTGGCAATGCTGTTTGCCACAGAGTACGAGGCTTTCCCCCCTCTACTTTACGGGCCTCACGATGAGCACCTTTTAACAGACACTCGTTGCAGCCCCCGTTAAACCCAGAACTTTCGGGCCTTGTGCTCATTGTGCATGCGCAAGCCCATCATTTTTAGCAGTGCGTTACTAACACTCGCAATTACGACAACTATATATGTGATTCATGATTGGTAAGAACGCCTATGAAGTGTACTTAGTTTCCTAAATTGCTTTTATTAAAAAATGTCATACGATTTGTGCTGGAAATCAACTAATAGTGAAGCAAATACTCTTGTACAGAAGAACAGACACTTTTAAGCAGTTTTTTTTGTTTCATTCTACTGTTATTTTTTCTATACCAAGTGACCCCTTTTTGTGCACATTTTACAGTGGTCCAAAATCTGATTAGCATAACTCTTTCTCAGAAAAAAATATGGTAGGTGCCGACACCTCCTGATACTTACACTTTAATTGAAGTGGTGGCGCATTTATTTGCCATACTTTTGCTATTGCTTTTCTATACTTCCTTAAATAGGACATAGCAGGATATATATATGTATATACAGTATTTATCTATGTGCATAGAAACATAGATTCGAAAGCAGGTAAGAACCAAGAGACCTAATATAGTCTGCCAATTATATAATTATTATAGATTTGCTTAACAAAACCTCATAAGAGCCTTAGGCTTATTCCAGGCATGCTTAAGTTACTTATGTTTGTTTGACTCAGTCATTTCCACCAGAAGACTATTCCACCTAATATCTTACCCGTCTGTACTTTTGCAAATTATCCATACATCTCCCATATTTCATCTTCAAATCATGATTTATTTTTCTTGCATTCCTCTTTTCTGGAAGATACTTCCTTCCTGGTGATTTCTATCACAACACCACTCTTTCTTCTGTCATCTAAGCAATATATATTAATGTTGTAGATTCCTTTCATATAGATTTTCTCTTTCGGACCATGTACCAGTTTAGTGAACCTCATTTGAATTGTTTCTAATTTGTTAAAATGCATTTGGAGACATGGTCTCCTGAACCGGACACAGAATTCTAGGTGGAGATTGAATAGGGATCTATTGAGTGGAATTAGTATCTCTCTTTTTCTGTGGCTAATTCCACTTCTAACACCACCAAGTATTCTATTGGCTTTTCCTCCATCTTTGTTACATTCTTTGTCTAATTTCAAATACTCTGAAATATTAACACATAAGTACCTCTTCTGTAGCAGTCATCGTTAAGTATATATTCTACCTTTGGGGATTGACGGTTTATAACTATATATACACATGCACTATCATCTACATAGAGATTTCATTACATACATAGAGCTTGATTACATGGCTCCTAAATACTGGTGTTGTAACAAGAGAATTAAAGTAGCTTCTACATGGCATTCATAGACTGTGTAAGAACTTACTAATATGGAGCCAGAGGGGTTTGTCCTGTAAGGCATTATACCTTATGAGACATGCAATTGTCCTTAAGAGCACATTTAAATTGTGAGTCAGAGCCCAGAAACACAATAACTCCCAGTAAAGTTATAGAACATCAGTAAATTTTGTGACATTGTGTCTTTATAGTTATATGTTTTCTACTTAAACATTGACACATTGATATTGTTTATTATTCTTGCACATGAACATTGCAGTTCAGATCATATTCTAAGGTAATTTCTAACATATAATATGGTACTAAATGGCAGAGGACATGTAGGTGGATGGGTGGGTGACAGTTGGGTAGGTGATAACTCCTGATGCTCTGCATTAATCATGTGTGACTTAGCCACGTAATCACACTTTAGGAAAAACTTCACACAGAGCAGGGAACAGTTCATATGTAGCAATCACTCATAAGGTTTTACTTATAAGGGTTTGCAACAGGTGGAATGTAATAGCTACATGAGAGTTTACAAGAACTTTTCACAGGAGTCACGTAATCAAGTGCATAGTTTAGGACTTTATATTTGTTTTGTATTTTCTGTGCTAACGTTTAAAAACCTTAATGTTAAAATATATATTTATGAGATGGAGTGACACCTGAATAATCTTTATCTAGCAACACTTCAGTCCTATAAGTTTTGTGCATTCTTCTTACAATTACCAAATGAGAACTGTCAAGATGGTTAATAATGACTCTTCACATAAACCATGGAAAGAGATGTGCTGACATATAAACAACTGCAGTATATAGCCTAAATAACTGACTTCTTTGGGCCCCATTGAATTGTCAAAATCGCAATTACTGAGGCCCGTGATGTAGCCCGCGAAAGTCACGTCTATTAAATTGGCCTCCTCTAGCTACGAACAGTTTACTTGCGATCTACAGGCTGAAAATTCCTGTGGTTGTCAAAATTGTAGCTCCGAGCCATCTAAACCCTTGATCTTTCAGGCCCGCAAATGTTACAATCTCTAAAATCGCAAATCTTTATTAAATTGCTACAATTCCCCAAGCCCACAAATGCCTTCAAACCATAAATTACAAATGTAGCAAACAATTCTACGAGTACTAGAGAGGACTCGCAAGCGGGTTAAACACCTCTTCTTAACACTATAAAAGCCAATAAAAACACAATACTGAACTTTAAAATATATGAAAAGCGATGAAAGACATTAGAATTAATTAACAGTCTCAAGCTTGCAAATCTACAATAATTGTTTTACTTTTATTTTCCCTGTTATATCAATCTCAAGAATAAAGGAGTTCATACATGTCAGGCCACCCACATGCACTATAACAGTTTCTTCATTTAGTTTTATTGATTTTTAACTTGATGGATTGCAAGCCCGGACGTCTAAACACTAATTGATTGACGTTTAAACGCCATGTTTTACTGATGTCATGATGACGATCTCATTTACTATTTGCTGTTTCTAAATCATTACTTAGGGGCTTGCTTAATTGATCATGATCATGCCCTGAAATATTACGTACGATTACAAGGTTTACAAATTTGGCTTTCGGCCATGTACTTGCGGGCTTGTTTAATCAAATCGCTCTATAACTGTTGCAATTTAATAGGGCCCCATGTTTTTAACTAATATTTTAGAAAGCTAACAAACTTCTCCTCATATGAACTCGAGAAAGAATATAAAATATAACACAAAGGTAAGAGCAAAGCACAGTATGTACATACAGTGGATGAATGGCACTAATATAGTAGTAATAAACAGAAGAAAAAGCTCTCATAAAAATAATGTAATGTAGTCTTTTATCATTTTTGATGAATTCATTCAGTATGAGAATGTAGCCCCAGATGAATTCTTCTAAAAGTACAAGAAATGATCTTACTGTCTTCAAGTAGTAATTAGCTTATGATATCATATAGCTCTGTTGTTGAGATACTTGCCTAGCACTGGCAGTGAATGGGTTATTTGCTTTGCTTAAGAGGTTTTTTCTATGACTTTCTGTCTAGCACTTAAGGACTGTTGTACACAAAATTGAATAGCGTCAGCTTGTCAGTTTGATTTCTTTGATTCTTTTAGTTCATGCTGTTTTCATTTAAAAATGAAATGAGAACAAGAGCAGTGCCAACCTGTGAGGGATTTATGTATGCCCAGTCATGTGTTTGATCCTTTATTGAAAATACTTTTAATTTTTTATTTTCCAAGAAGAGCATTTGTTCTATTTTACTTTGTTTTGATTTGTGCCCCTTGATAATATCCTGTTACAAGATTAAACATGTTTACATTTAATTTATAGAAGACAACTGAGACTTAGCATAAGGAAATTTGAAATGCAGCTATTGAAACAGAAAATTATGGAAGACAGACACTTAAAAATCTCATGTGTAATTTTTACTTCACAAAAACAATTTCAGGAATTCCCTTGATATGCAGGATCTATTTATTTTTGCAGTGCAAATTAGTTTATAAAAATGGTATTGGAGCTTTTGTGTTTAATTCAATATATTACCTTCTAAACAGATTTTCTTAAATTAGGTTTTCTATGAAGCATTATTTGACAAACCACTTATATTCAAGTTCACAGAAATATTTAATGTGGGAATTTACTAACAGTGAGCGTGCTGCACTCTTATCTAGTGCATCCCAAGTTTTCACCAAATTTGCTAATAGGCTATTATTAAAATTGGCCTAACAATGTGGCACTATTTAGTAGTAGGTTCCCACTTACAAACATGCCTACATTTCCCCACAATCGTCTATTGATCATGCTCTGCAATCCAAATAGTGTTCAGGAATGCTAGCGCTATATAAACCATAGTACGATCCTTAGGATTACCTCGGGGCAAAGGATTACACATAAATGCTGGTGCCTTTATATTTAATTATATACATATATATATATATATATATATATATATATATATATATATATATATATATATATATTATGCATTTATACTATTTATATATATAACTAGCGACTTTCCCGTCAAAAATGACAGCAATAAAACTTGCTTAACTATAATTAAATATAAAGGCACCAGCATTTATGTTTAACTAGTGACTTGCCCGTCAAAAATTGACGGCAATAAGATTGTAAGGCAGGTAATGTTATTTGCGTGCAAAATTAATTTTGTTGGTGTTTTAAGATCATTGTGCATGCGCAAGCCTGTATTTTTTAACATTGCGTTACCAACAGACTCCCAATTACGACAACTATATATGTGATATATATATATATATATATATATTATATGCATATATACTATTTTTTATATATATATAATATATATAGTATACATATTTATTATATACATATATATATATATATATATATATATACATATATATATATATATATATATATATATATGTATATATACAAATATATATATTATGAATATATTTTAATTTATCACTATTATTGTTACTATGGTAACTTGTAACACCCGCAACATCACAGTACTTTATTTCCGGCTTCCCTCCATCAAAATCACTCCCCCCTCCAGTCACCGATTGATTCACGACCCTGCATGGGTCATGGGCAACTGGTGATCTGAGGTGTAGGTGTGGAGACGCCATCAGAAAACAAACTGGTGGTAATACCCACTAGTACCCAGAAATGTCTGGATGTGCCACTACTATTTTTTTAAAGCTAACTTAGCTGGCTCAGGCAGTGTCCTCCCACTCCCTACTCTGTGCTCTAGGTATTTCACCCCCCCCCCCATAACAAACTGGCACTTGTCAGGGCAAATGGTCAACCCTACTTGCTGGATCCAACCCAGGACAGTAGATAGGTGGTCCACATGTTACTAGTTTCAGGATCATTTGGAATAAATCCCCTCAAATTTCATGGCGCTTGTTCTGGAGATTGGGTACCAACATAAATACCTGCTGCCCTATGTGGAATTCTCTGTCCCTGGCTTTCTGATCATACAGTACTTTGCCTTCGGCTGCAAGTAGATTCTCCTTTGCCAGCCCGGTCAGTGTCTCCAGTCTGTTTCTGAGCCACAGCACATGTTACACTTTGTTCCTCCCCCTGGTGGTCCCCCTCCAAAAACTCCTGTAGCAGGTCCAATGGCCCCCTCACTCTCTGCCCATACAAGAGTTCAATGGGGGAGAACTTGATGGAACTTTCTGCAGGCAAAGAAGAAGTAGGGGAGGTAGGGGAGCAACTTTTTCCAGTCCTTCTCCTGGTCTAGAAATACTCTAATTATAGCCATTGGTCTGGGGATGCTAGGAGGTTGAGCTGAGCTGGGTCACTCCAAACTTCTGCTACAACTGCTATGTCATCTCAGTCATAAACTGGATACCCTGATCTCACTAAATTTCACTCAGGAAACCAACACAGGTAAAAATGGCTACCAGGGCATTAGCTACCATTGCTAGTGCCATATTGTGGTACTCTAGGCCAGTAAAAGGCCTAACTCAGCGGGGTAGCCTGGCACAACTTGGGGATAGCCAGATGTTGAAGCATCCTCCAAGGCTACTTACTTCTCTGTGGGCCGGTCACTCTGCACAATATGAAGTAGCAATGAGTGTCCAGTAATCTAGATGAATAATATAAAGCAATGAAATTAGCCATTTAGCTCTCTTTTCACATAGCCCTTCTGCATACAGGAACATATGTGGAGCACTAAACAAGGTATTGCTGTACATCTGTATAGAAGAATAAGTATTTCAGTATATAGTGATACCTTTTTTATTGGACAGACATATTCATAATAAATATAAGTATGTTTGTCCAATAAAAAGGGTATCAATATATAATGCAATATTATTCTTCTATACAGATGTACAGCAATACCCTGTTTAGTGCTCCACATATGTTCCTGCATGCAGGAGGGCTATGTGAAAAGAGAGCTAAATGGCTCATTTCATTGCTTTTGCGCTCAGTCATCACTATCACAAGGTTTAGCCCTAAGTGAGAATTACAGGGAAAAAGAGCGCCATAGCAAATCAGCGCTTTAAAAAGGTAGCATTAAGCATGGTATACCTGTGTATACCTTTCCCCTCGTGTACCTTTGCTCCTCTCAGCACCTTCGGCGCTCATTGCAAGCTCCGGAGCTGAGCGCCTTTGGTGCTCATTGCGATCCTCTCCCCTCATGTACTTTTGCTCCTCTGAGCACCCTCACCGCTCATAGTGGGCCCTGCGCTGAGCGCCTTGGGCGCTTATTGTGTGTTTCACAATGAACACCTTTGGCGCTCACTGCGAGCCTCTCCCCTGCTCTTTTTTTTATATAAATATGTTTTTTAATAATAATTCATTAAATAATAAATTGATAGACTTTACCTATTTCTAATTAATATATCCAGCAATCAATATCCTGAAGAGCTAACAATCTGTTTTTTCTGCAGCATACAATGTACATTTGGACTGTTGCTGAGTAAGTGTGTAAGTGTCAGCAATGTGGAAAGTCTGCAGTATAAATAGGCTGCGTGCGCGAGGGCAAACTGTTTGTTTAATTGTGTAAAGCGCCATTTTAGAATGGAAATGTTATTAGTTGCAAGTTAGTGTTGTAAAATTGCTGCGATTGTCTATGTTTTACGCGGGTCTGGAGCATTTTCCGTCTTTCCTAATAGTGTATTGTGTACCTCGTACGTTGCTGGGTAAAAGCCTTATGTGCCTACCGGTGGTTTGCGTGGCTAGGGGTCATATAGCCTCGTTTTTTTGTCCGTTAGGCAATTTTCCAGTGCCAAAACTCAGCAAGTTTTGTTTAAATTATCGCACAACCTCACTCCCAGACATCCTGGCTGTCCCCCCGTGTTGTGTGTGATGTTTATTTATTTTTATTTCCTTTGTGTTTTTGTTGTTTTTGGATGTGGGCGGTTCGGCCGTTAAGTTCGTATGTTTTTGACCTCTGATTTTTTTTTTCTAAGTCCCGCATCTCGTATTTGTTTTTTTCTAAGTCCCGCTTTCCAGTCTTATTTTCCTGGCTGTGTTTTGCGTTGTTAGTGGTCGTGTAGCCTCGTTTTCATTTTTTTAGGCCACCATTTTTCTTGTTGCTTAGGCGATCTCCGAATGCCGAAACTGGGCAAAATATATATATATTGTGACAAATTGCCCTTCTCCCTCAGGTAATGTAGTCATCTTTGTATCGTTCCCAACAGGTTCCCAGATGCTCAGGAGGCATTAAATGTGTTTTAAGGCTCTTACTAAAGCATAGCTCAGTGTTCCCAAATGGCACACCAGTCAAAACAAAATAAACAGCAAATGAATTCAGCTTCCTATCAGCCTAACTGTAGCACACAGTCCAAACTCCGTTTTATAACCACCGGGTACCGGCCTTTACTCCCTGAAGTCCAGGATTCCCAATGTCTTTCCACTGTATCTCCAAAAGCTTTGTTCAAGCCTGGTTTTCACCTCCCTGGGTCTCTCTCTCTCAGTTTTGTCTCAGAGCCTCTCTCCTGCTTGCTCTGTCCCAGCCTGGCTGTCCACCTCTCTGGGTCTCTCTCTCTCTCAACTCTCTCTGAGCTGCCTTGCTTTCTCTTTCTCAGCCTGGGTGTCCACCTCTCTGAGCTGCCTCTCTCCTGCTTGCTCTGTCCCAGCCTGGGTGTCCACCTCTCTAGGTCTCTCTCTCTGTCAGCTTTTTTTGAGCTGCCTTGCTTTCACTGTCCCAGTTTGGGTGTCCACCTCTCTGGTTCTCTCACTCTCTCTCTGGTCTATCTCTCTCTCAGCCCTCTGTCTGAGCTGCCTTGCTTGCTCCCCAAGTGGAGCTCAATGCAGGGCCCACATCCATTTCTCTGTTTCTCTTTTTTACAGCTGTAAATCAGGTGTTTTCTCCTGATTATTGCTGCAGTAGCAATTAACCCATTCTCTCCTGGTGTGAAATCCACCCAGTTTTGCTGTTCCTCTTGACCCCTAGGGGACAAACTGTCCCAATATATATATATATATATATATATATATATATATATATATATATATATATATATATATATTTATATTTATTTATTTAGGCCATTTCGTAGGAGACCCTGGCTGCAGCCTTCAACCCCTTACTGAAATGGGGGCTAAAAGTGTGAGTCAACTAAAAATATAAGAAAGCATTCTTATTCTGTTTGGCTAAATACAAAGCCAACCAGATTACAATATACTGATTAATATACCTATTCCTTGGAGGTGCTATTTTTATTTAAATTATTTATTTATAGATCAGCCCAAAACGTATTTTGGATTGTGCGTGCACTGGAAATGGGACCCCTAACTATTATTCTACTAGCGACTTGCCCGTCAAAAATAACAGCAATAAAATTGTAAGCCAGGCAATGCTGTTTGCCACACAATGTGATGCTTTTGCTTTTTTGAGCACCTTCAGGGCTCATAGCGAACCTTTCCTCCCACCTACTGTACTTGCCGCTCATTGCAGGGTTCATTAACCTGCAAGTTTTGTGCTTGGGAATGCCATGTGTCTCTTTCCAGCATCTCCCCCCTGTCCCTTCCCTGTGTGTTTCTCCTCTGTGTGTCTGCTGAATATTTGTGTGGCACGCGCTGACTGTCGTTTGTTTTATTTTAAGTCCTGCGTGCCTGGCGTTGTTGGTGTAAGTGTTAGTGTCTTTGCTGTTGTGTATTTTCGAAGTCCCGCGTCCCTGGCATTGTTCGTGTAAGTGTTACTATCTTTGCCGTTGTGTATTTTCTTAGTCCCGCATGTCTTTTAATTTATTTTTTTGTATTTTTCGTGTTTTTCGTCTTTTTCAATTTCTGCGTTTCGGCCGTTAACTTCTCATTTTTCTGAGGTCGGATTTTTTTCCTATGTCCCGCTTTCCTCAACTGCTTGCAGTGTCTTTGTCATTGTGTATTTTCTAAGTCCCATGTGCCTGGCGTTGTTCGTGTAAGTGTTACGTCTTTGCCGTCGTGTATTTTCTAAGCACCACATGCCTTGCTTTGTTCAGCCTCATTTTCATGCAGTTTCAGATTATTATTTTCGTGGTTTTTTGTATTATTAGATTTCCGTGTTTTGGCTTTTAACTTCGTATTTTTCTAAGGTCGGATTTTTTTTGCCCTGAGATTCCAAGGTGTACATTTTTTTTATCTAAGTCCCGCGTTTCTCAACTGCTTGCAGCCTAAGTCCCGAGTGCCTCAACTGCTCGCTTTGCGAGGTTCGCAGGAGTGCCTTCGGCGCTTATTTCAGTCTAAGTCTTGTGTGCTTCAATGCCTCAACTGCTCGCCTCCTGTGAGCTCGGAAGACTTCAATACCTTCAATGCTCGCAAGCGTGACGACAAATCGCAGTTTGACAAATATTATATGTGATTTATAATATTTATGGGTCCCTGTTCCAATGAAATCAAGATATGAAATAGGGAAGGGTTCTACTCATTTTCTTATAGAGCCCCAACAATAAATACAATTAAAAGAAGCCATGAAAAAGCTTTTATTAAATAGCATAATGTAAATCATCATGGTCTATCTTGGCACATTACAACTACCAATGATGCTTTAGTAAATTCCCCTACTATTTGTTATACAGAATTTGTATGCTTTTAATACATAATTTTGTGAATGTAGTATTTTAAAAGTTTAAAATAAAAAGTCATGAAGCACTGCGACACCTGCATATCTTTTTTTTAATCTTTCATTGTTACTGCCTATAATGAAAAATACAAAAGGAAACAAATTGTGAAAGTGATAATAAACATGTTTAGCACTGTGATAGTTGTAGCAGCTTGCTTATCTTCAGATGATTATCCTGTTGTAAGAAACCATTTTTTATGAACACTAAAGAGTTTTATAGAAATGTTGCCGCTATAGCAATTGTCGTGAAAACAACTGCCACGACCTGCAATTTGATAAAAACTCCATAAGGGAACAACCTGCACAACACTGAAAGCAGAAAACTGAGTTCATTGCTACATCTGTCCACCAAAATCCAGAATCCACTGTCATTCTTATTCCTAACATTTGGATCTTGGCAAATTAGCCCCAAAAGGTCCAGGTCCCATATGTAATAGCAGTATTGCGGAGCCTGTTAATTTGGCACCAAATCCACCTTGTCGTCTATCATACCGTCTACCAAGATTTCTCACCTCACTCTGTGACAGACTGTCATTGGCTCCACCAAGCATCAGATTTGTCTAGTTACTCACAGCTGGGAACTTGTGCAGGTAAATATTAGATCATGAATTCCTGCTCACCACAATAGCAATAACTTCATCTCTGCTAAGCTCTTATTCTCTCAATGGAACCACTCATAGCATTCAGTTCTTGAAAGTGTAAATTTCCCAACAATCAACAGATTATTAGTATTAACGTTTATTTATAAAGCGCCGACATATTCCGTAGCCCTGTACATAAGATAACTTCCAGGCAATGGTAAATACATAACAAAGCAAAGAGGTCCCTGTCTTTGAGCCTCAAATCCAGTGTCCATGGTGCTTTCCCCAAAGCACCCTGCAGGATTGAAACTTGCAGATTTACAACCTAAAGGTATTGTGTGTGGTAAAGGAGGGAGAGAGAGGTGCTGAGTGTGTTAGGGTGGAAGGTGATACACTTCTTTAAAGAGATGTGTTTTTAGTGAGGTTTTGAATGTTTTGAGACAGGGGGATAATCTGGTAGAGCAAGGCAAGGAGTTCCAGAGAATAGGGGCAGCACGAGAAAAGTCCAAAAGGTGAGAATGAGACAGGGTGACAAGAGTTGTAGAAAGAAAAAGGTCATTAGCGGAACAAAGAGGGTGGTTAGGGAAATATTTAGAGATGAGAGCAGAGATGTAAGGGGGTGTGCAATTGTTGAGGGCTTTGTAAGTTAGGGTCATGGTTTTTTAAAAAAAAATCTGGAGGCTTAGGGAAGCCAGTGGAGTGATTGACAGAGACGTGATGCCGTCAATGAACGTTGTTTATGGAAGAAGAGTCTAGCAGAGGAGTTCATTATGGATTGAAGTGGGGATAGTCGGGCGGTGGGTAGGCCAGCAAGAAGCGAATTACAGTAGTCATGAGAGATTGTATTAGAATTTTAGTTGCATATTGTGTAAGTTAGTGGTGAATTCTGGAGTTGTTTTTTAGATGGAGAAGGCAAGATTTTGTTAGTGACTGTATGTGAGGGATGAAAGACAGAGCGGGGCGTCCAGTAGAACCCTAAGGCAACGGGCTTGGGAGGTGGGAGTGGTGATGTTGTTGTTGACAGTGAGAGAGATGTGAGGAATTGATGCTGTAGTAGAGGGTAGGAAGATTAGGAGTTCAGTCTTAGACATGTTGAGTTTGAGATGGTGGGTGGACATCCAAGAGGATATACTACAATGGTAGTTGGAGATGTGTGTTAGAAGAGAGGGGGATAGATCTGGTGATGAGAGGTAGATTAGAGTGTCATCTGCATAGAGATGATACTGAAGCCCAAAAGAGAGTATTAGGGTACCAAGTGAGGATGTGTAGATGGAGAAGAGGAGGGGGCCTAGGACTGAACCTTGGGGTATGCCAACAGACAGGGGGTAGGTAGAAGGAGAGCTGTTAGAGAAGGAGATACTGAATGACAGATTTTATAGGTATGATGAGAACCATGAGAGAGAAGTGTCTTGAATACCGATGGAGGATATGGAGTAGAACTGGATGGTCCAGTGTCAAAGGCAGCAGAGAGATCTAGAAGCAGTAGAATGGAAAAGTGACCCTTTGACTTGGCGGAGTGCAAGTCATTAGTGACTTTACTGAGAGCTTTCAATGTAAATATGGCATGTTTTAGAGAAGATGGAAACATCCCAGTATTTAGGGAAAGGTTGAAGAGGTGTGTGAGAGCTGGGATTAGTGTGGTTGAGAGGGGATAAGCTGAGATGGAATAGGATCTAGAGAACAGGTAGTGAGGCGAGTGGATAATAGCAGGCTGGAGACTTCATCCTCTGTAGTCGGGTCAAAGCAGTTCATGGTGGGTGTGGTATTGGGGAAGGGAGAAGACTGTGTGTTGTTGGTTAGTTGGGAGGGCTGAGTGTGTAAACCACTATGAGAGGAGAGTTCATTGTGAATGTTTTGAATTTTATACAAAAAACAGATGTGATTATACAGGGTCCACTACTACACCTATCAGGTAAGAGCTTTATGTAAGCCGCGGCTGACCAAAAGAGAAATCCAACACTCCAAATGGATGGTAGATGCATTTACAGCTCTTTGTCATACCCGTTGATATAGGATAAACCTATTTTTGTGCAGAAGGTGACCAAGTATTAGTATTGAGGATAGGAATGGTTATTATGTTATCTTGTCCTGGTCCACATCACAATCTCTATATTAGGATGTAGACTAATTTAGTAGCATTTGTGTTTGATCTGAAATGCAAGCTTCTTCATTTTTGCTAAAGATTAGAAGTAGTGCTTAAGGTTATGAAATTGCTATGCCAGGAAGTGTATAAGTATGCTTTAACCCTAAAGTTATCAGATTTAGCAGGTAAACTGATTTAGCTTTTTTAGGTAATATGGAAGAGCAATATTGTGATGTGTTAAATGGTGTATAATGTAAGGGGTATTTAAGCTGGTTGATGCCTTAGTCTGACCAAAAGCTCACCATGGAACCGTGACTTATTGTCATTGCCATCTGCTTCTCTTGCTGAAAAGTTGTGTAGACTAGAGAGCTTCTCCAGCAGAAAGTAAAATTCTGATTACCTTTATTTGCTTTAAACTGCATTCATCACATAACCCAAGTCAAGTAAACTTCTATTCTCAACTTGTGAATTTGTTTTCACTCTCTTTCATCCACTGTCTACGAGAACCACAAACTGCTGAGCAATAGAGAACTGGCTGGGAGTAGTGGTAACCATTCACCCTTCTAAAGACAACCTTCCAGTTTGTACACATCCATTTGGTGGTACAGTGACATATTATTTACATTGGCTGATCAATATTTTTTTTATTTATCACCTCTGGTAGTTTGAAAGCTTTAACACACTTTAGCCACATAAACACATATGGGGGGGATTGTTTATGAAAATTCAGATAAATGCATGTAATTCAGATCGCCTGGCAGTGCATCAAAGGTCATTGTACATGCCTTAAATATGTATTTCAATAAAAATAAGTGCATATGTTTACTGTATGTACTATCCTCAAAAACTAGAACAAGCTAACAAGAATTTGTAACAAAATAGTGACACCAGCATATGTACCATATCCATTTATAGTATAGAAATATTTACCCCTCATCTTATTGTGGTAGTGTTAAAGGTCTTTCAACCTTTTATCAAAGCATAGATGCCAGTCTCTGATTAGAGGTCTATCGTTCACCCTCTTTGTATTTACATTGTTTGCATACTATACTAGCATTGCAGACTTCTAATCACACAGTGTTTCCAGAACCAGTGATACAAAGTGTGCTATTTTAGTGACCTAGAATTACTAATGAGCAAAATAAAACAAGAAATGGGCGATGTGTTAGAAGACTCATTTTCTATATTTACATTTCTTATCATATAAAAATATTTTAACAGGTCATATCTTCCTACACTCCCTACTTCTCCTATACCCCTGCACTAAAATTAAGTTAACTAGTCTCCCACTATATGATGGGGGACATGAATTTAAGGCTGCTTAATACTTAAAAGATCTCTAACTGCAGCTGAGTCTGGGCAGCTTAGGTGCTGGTCAGAAGGAATGGAAGGTTTCAGAGGCATGAGCAGAGCCCAGGACTAGACCAGACGGTGAGCTCCAGATGCCATGGATTTTTATGTTTTTAGAAACTTTTATAAAGTTTCCTCTGTTTAGCTGGTGTGTTAAATGACCGACAGCCTATGAGGAACCACATAGACACTATTAAGTTTTGGGCATTTTCAGAGTAGACTTTGTGTGTCTGCTGTAGTAATACCAGTAGCAAATGTTGTTGAATGCAAACTTGTTTTACAGTTTACACAATATGAGAGAGAAAATGTAATGCTATCCAGAGGCTTAGAGTTTAAATAAATTATATATTATACCAGCGACTTGCCCGTCAAAAATGACGGCATAAAAATTTGAAGCCTCGCAATGCTGTTGTTTGCCCCACAATGCAAGCCTCGCCATGCGCAGCAAAGCCAGGCAATGCATGCCTGGCTTTGCATGGTTTCCTTCTCTCTCTTTTCCTTCGGGCCTCGCGGGTTTAACCTCCACCATTTTTTTAAACTAACTCAATAAGTCGTTTGGAGCCTCACCCCTCTCTAGCTTGCAGGCCTCGCGACGAGCGCCTTTAGCACTCATTGTGAGCCGGCTTCTCTCTCCTTTCTTTCGCGCCTTTTGCACTCATTGCGAGCCGGCTTCTTTCTCTCTCCTTTCCTTTTTCTGTGTCCTCTCCCTCTTCTCTCCTTCTCTCTCCTCTCTGCGAGCCTTGCAATGAGTGCCATCAACACCCATCACAGGCCTCGCAAGGAGCCTCCTTGGCGCCCATTGCAGACCCCCCGTCACAAATGACGGAATAATATTTAATACTAGCGACTGGACGTAAAAAAATGATGTTGAAATGCTGTTTGCCACACAATGTGAGTGTACTGTGTGCCTCAACTATATAGACCCCTCTAACACACTAATGAACGCATGTAATAACACTATAAGTGCCATGAGGGTCATCCAGGACCCTCATGACCCAAAGTGTAAGCACTACATCATTTTAACCCGGTCACTTATGGCGGTATATCCAGACCCTCATAAGCCTCTATTTAACTTCATCAGGGTATATTATGACCATTATGGGCCTGTTACAACCCAACATTAACCACATAAGTGCCATGACGGTCCTCAAGGACCATCATGACACTAAGTATAAGCACTACACTGCACTATACCCCCCAAATAAAACATTAAATATCAACTAAACACCCTCTACACTAACCTATTAACACCTACACTACCTACCTACCTGCCCCCTAATAACCCCCACCACTGTAATTACAGAAATTAAAAAAACTAGTCTTCAAAAAATTTAAAAATGTACATTACAGAAAAAAAAAAAAAATAAGTCACAAAAATAAAAAAAGGAACATTACAGAAAATAAAAAAATACATTACAACCCCCCCCCACACTACAGAAAAAATAAATTACACACCTGAAAAGGAAATACATATAATACATACAATACAATACAATGAAATACAATACAATTAAATACAATACAATACACCCCTATCTAATATACATCCCCCTTTCTAATATACAATACTATCTATCTAATATACATCCCCCTATCTATCTAATCACATATATAGTTGTGAGCAGGCGAGCTTGCTTAAGCCGTTGCTCACGCTAGCGGGCTCGCATAGCGAGCCCGCGGCCCTCGCGAAGCGAGGGTCGCAGTTGCTGGCAAGGAGCGCCGCAGGCGCTCCTTGCCAGCAACTGCAGCCCTCGCGAAGAGGGCTGCAGCCCTCGCAGCAACTGCAGCCCTCGCGCTCCTTGACAGCATTTGCGGCCTTTGCGAAGAGAGGGAGCTGTGCGTGCACGCCCCTGGAGAGAGGGAACTGTGCGTGCACGCCCCTGGAGAGAGGGAACTGTGCGTGCACGCCCCTGGAGAGAGGGAGCTGTGCATGCACGCTGCTGGAGAGAGGGAGCAGAACTCCATGCCCCATTAGACCCATCAGACTACTTACATTCATTGGAGCATTTCAATTCACCTCCATGTCTCCCCTGCCTGCACATTTTCTGCAGAGGCAGGGAGTTTCAGAATTACGTCACATGCATGCAAAGTCATTCAGGAAGTCCCTGCCTCTGCAGAAAAACGTACAGGCAGGAGATGCATAGTGGTGGATAATTGAACAGCTTCGATGAATGTAAGTAGTCTGATGGGTCTGACTGATAGTGACAGATCTGACTGATCGGGACCATGAAGGCCTGGCCTTGGGGGACATGAAGGCTTAGCCTGGGGGGACATGGCATCATGGGCTGGAGGCCATAAACTAATAAAAAAAAATACATATATACAACAAAATGTGCACTGGGACATTATTTATATATATATATATATATATATATATATATATATATATATATATATATATATATATATAGATATAGATAGATAGATATATTTATATATATATATATATATATATATATATATATATATACTGTATATATTATAAATATATTATAGATTTTATACACACTTATATTATACAGAATTTAAGTATATAATATATTATATGTATTGTGTGTGTGTGTGTGAGGTGTGTGTGTAATGTGCAGTGTGTATATATATATATATATATATATATATATAATGATGTATTGTGTGTGTGTGTGAGGTGTGTGTGTAATGTGCAGTGTGTATACATATATATATATAATGATGTATTGTGTGTGTGTGTGAGGTGTGTGTGTAATGTGCAGTGTGTATACATATATATATATATATAATGATGTATTGTGTGTGTGTGTGAGGTGTGTGTGTAATGTGCAGTGTGTATACATATATATATATATATAATGATGTATTGTGTGTGTGTGTGAGGTGTGTGTGTAATGTGCAGTGTGTATACATATATATATATATATATATAATGATGTATTGTGTGTGTGTGTGTGAGGTGTGTGTGTAATGTGCAGTGTGTATATATATATATATATATAATGATGTATTGTGTGTGTGTGTGTGAGGTGTGTGTGTAATGTGCAGTGTGTATACATATATATATATAATGATGTATTGTGTGTGAGGTGTGTGTGTAATGTGCAGTGTGTATACATATATATATATATAATGATGTATTGTGTGTGTGAGGTGTGTGTGTAATGTGCAGTGTGTATACATATATATATATATAATGATGTATTGTGTGTGTGTGAGGTGTGTGTGTAATGTGCAGTGTGTATACATATATATATATATAATGATGTATTGTGTGTAATGTGCAGAGTGTATACATATATATATATATAATGATGTATTGTGTGTAATGTGCAGAGTGTATACATATATATATATATAATGATGTATTGTGTGTGTGTGAGGTGTGTGTGTAATGTGCAGTGTGTATACATATATATATATATAATGATGTATTGTGTGTAATGTGCAGAGTGTATACATATATATATATATATAATGATGTATTGTGTGTAATGTGCAGAGTGTATACATATATATATATATAATGATGTATTGTGTGTGTGTGTGTGAGGTGTGTGTGTAATGTGCAGTGTGTATATATATATATATATATATAATGATGTATTGTGTGTGTGTGTGTGTGTGAGGTGTGTGTGTAATGTGCGGTGTGTATACATATATATATATATAATGATGTATTGTGTGTGTGTGTGTGTGTGAGGTGTGTGTGTAATGTGCAGTGTGTATACATATATATATATATATAATGATGTATTGTGTGTGTGTGTGAGGTGTGTGTGTAATGTGCAGTGTGTATACATATATATATATAATGATGTATTGTGTGTGTGTGTGAGGTGTGTGTGTAATGTGCAGTGTGTATACATATATATATATATAATGATGTATTGTGTATGTCTGTGAGGTGTGTGTGTAATGTGCAGTGTGTATACATATATATATATAATGATGTATTGTGTGTGTGTGTGAGGTGTGTGTGTAATGTGCAGTGTGTATACATATATATATATATATATATATATAATGATGTATTGTGTGTGTGTGTGAGGTGTGTGTGTAATGTGCAGTGTGTATACATATATATATATATATATATATATAATGATGTATTGTGTGTGTGTGTGTGAGGTGTGTGTGTAATGTGCAGTGTGTATACATATATATATATAATGATGTATTGTGTGTGTGTGTGTGTGAGGTGTGTGTGTAATGTGCAGTGTGTATACATATATATATATATAATGATGTATTGTGTGTGTGTGAGGTGTGTGTGTAATGTGCAGTGTGTATACATATATATATATATAATGATGTATTGTGTGTGTGTAATGTGCAGTGTGTATATATATATATATATATAATGATGTATTGTGTGTGTGTGTGTGAGGTGTGTGTGTAATGTGCAGTGTGTATACATATATATATATATATATATATATATATATAATGATGTGTTGTGTGTGTGTGAGGTGTGTGTGTAATGTGCAGTGTGTATACATATATATATATATATAATGATGTATTGTGTGTGTGTAATGTGCAGTGTGTATACATATATATATATATATATATATATATATATATATAATGATGTATTGTGTGTGTGTGTGAGGTGTGTGTGTAATGTGCAGTGTGTATACATATATATATAATGATGTGTTGTGTGTGTGTGAGGTGTGTGTGTAATGTGCAGTGTGTATACATATATATATATATATATATATATATATATATATAATGATGTATTGTGTGTGTGTAATGTGCAGTGTGTATACATATATATATATATAATGATGTATTGTGTGTGTGTGTGAGGTGTGTGTGTAATGTGCAGTTTGTATACATATATATATAATGATGTATTGTGTGTGTGTGTGTAATGTGCAGTGTGTATACATATATATATATATATATATATATATATATATATATATATATATATATAATGATGTATTGTGTGTAATGTGCAGAGTGTATACATATATATATATATATATATATATAATGATGTGTTGTGTGTGTGTAATGTGCAGTGTGTATACATACATATATATATATATATATATATATATATATATATATATATATATATATATAATGATGTATTGTGTGTAATGTGCAGAGTGTATACATATATATATATATATATATAATGATGTATTGTGTGTAATGTGCAGAGTGTATACATATATATATATATATATAATGATGTATTGTGTGTGTGTAATGTGCAGTGTGTATACATACATATATATATATATATATATATATATATATATATATATATATATATATATAATGATGTATTGTGTGTAATGTGCAGAGTGTATACATATATATATATATATATAATGATGTATTGTGTGTAATGTGCAGAGTGTATACATATATATATATATATATAATGATGTATTGTGTGTGTGTAATGTGCAGTGTGTATACATATATATATATAATGATGTATTGTGTGTGTGTGTGTGAGGTGTGTGTGTAATGTGCAGAGTGTATACATATATATATATATAATGATGTATTGTGTGTGTGTGTGTGAGGTGTGTGTGTAATGTGCAGTGTGTATGCATATATATATATATATAATGATGTATTGTGTGTGTGTGTGTGAGGTGTGTGTGTAATGTGCAGTGTGTATACATATATATATATATATATATATATATATATATATATATAATGATGTGTTGTGTGTGTGTGTGTGAGGTGTGTGTGTAATGTGCAGTGTGTATATATATATATATATATATAATGATGTATTGTGTGTGTGTGTGTGTGTGAGGTGTGTGTGTAATGTGCAGTGTGTATACATATATATATATATATAATGATGTATTGTGTGTGTGTGTGTGAGGTGTGTGTGTAATGTGCAGAGTGTATACATATATATATATAATGATGTATTGTGTGTGTGTGTGTGAGGTGTGTGTGTAATGTGCAGTGTGTATACATATATATATATAATGATGTATTGTGTGTGTGTGTGTGTGAGGTGTTTGTGTAATGTGCAGTGTGTATACATATATATATATATAATGATGTATTGTGTGTGTGTGTGAGGTGTGTGTGTAATGTGCAGTGTGTATACATATATATATATATAATGATGTGTTGTGTGTGTGTGAGGTGTGTGTGTGTAATGTGCAGTGTGTATACATATATATATATATAATGATGTATTGTGTGTGTGTGTGTGAGGTGTGTGTGTAATGTGCAGTGTGTATACATATATATATATATATATATAATGATGTATTGTGTGTGTGTGTGAGGTGTGTGTGTAATGTGCAGTGTGTATACATATATATATATATATATATAATGATGTATTGTGTGTGTGTGTGAGGTGTGTGTGTAATGTGCAGTGTGTATACATATATATATATAATGATGTATTGTGTGTGTGTGTGTGAGGTGTGTGTGTAATGTGCAGTGTGTATACATATATATATATATATAATGATGTATTGTGTGTGAGGTGTGTGTGTAATGTGCAGTGTGTATACATATATATATATAATGATGTATTGTGTGTGTGTGAGGTGTGTGTGTAATGTGCAGTGTGTATACATATATATATATATAATGATGTATTGTGTGTAATGTGCAGAGTGTATACATATATATATATAATGATGTATTGTGTGTGTGAGGTGTGTGTGTAATGTGCAGTGTGTATACATATATATATATATAATGATGTATTGTGTGTAATGTGCAGAGTGTATACATATATATATATAATGATGTATTGTGTGTGTGAGGTGTGTGTGTAATGTGCAGTGTGTATACATATATATATATATATAATGATGTATTGTGTGTGAGGTGTGTGTGTAATGTGCAGTGTGTATACATATATATATATATAATGATGTATTGTGTGTAATGTGCAGAGTGTATACATATATATATATATATATAATGATGTATTGTGTGTGTGTAATGTGCAGTGTGTATACATACATATATATATATATATATATATATATATATATATATATATATATATATATATATATATATATAATGATGTATTGTGTGTAATGTGCAGAGTGTATACATATATATATATATATATAATGATGTATTGTGTGTGTGTAATGTGCAGTGTGTATACATATATATATATAATGATGTATTGTGTGTGTGTGTGTGAGGTGTGTGTGTAATGTGCAGAGTGTATACATATATATATATATAATGATGTATTGTGTGTGTGTGTGTGAGGTGTGTGTGTAATGTGCAGTGTGTATGCATATATATATATATATAATGATGTATTGTGTGTGTGTGTGTGAGGTGTGTGTGTAATGTGCAGTGTGTATACATATATATATATATATATATATATATATATAATGATGTGTTGTGTGTGTGTGTGTGAGGTGTGTGTGTAATGTGCAGTGTGTATATATATATATATATATATAATGATGTATTGTGTGTGTGTGTGTGTGTGAGGTGTGTGTGTAATGTGCAGTGTGTATACATATATATATATATAATGATGTATTGTGTGTGTGTGTGTGAGGTGTGTGTGTAATGTGCAGAGTGTATACATATATATATATAATGATGTATTGTGTGTGTGTGTGTGAGGTGTGTGTGTAATGTGCAGTGTGTATACATATATATATATAATGATGTATTGTGTGTGTGTGTGTGTGAGGTGTGTGTGTAATGTGCAGTGTGTATACATATATATATATAATGATGTATTGTGTGTGTGTGTGAGGTGTGTGTGTAATGTGCAGTGTGTATACATATATATATATATAATGATGTGTTGTGTGTGTGTGAGGTGTGTGTGTGTAATGTGCAGTGTGTATACATATATATATATATAATGATGTATTGTGTGTGTGTGTGTGAGGTGTGTGTGTAATGTGCAGTGTGTATACATATATATATATATATATATAATGATGTATTGTGTGTGTGTGTGAGGTGTGTGTGTAATGTGCAGTGTGTATACATATATATATATATATATATAATGATGTATTGTGTGTGTGTGTGAGGTGTGTGTGTAATGTGCAGTGTGTATACATATATATATATAATGATGTATTGTGTGTGTGTGTGTGAGGTGTGTGTGT